>OW569415.2:25876455-26476455 GCA_937662695.2 Halyzia sedecimguttata
TTGATATAATTCCCAACTCTGAGAAACCAATACCAGATATAATTTGTCTGTTTGAACTAGAGCGCCAGAAAGCTCCTGTCCACAGGGCTTGAACCCATTTTTTTACAAAACAAAAACAACAAATTTAACCCAATATTTTTTGCCTCCTCCCTTATTTCTGGAGGAGTAAGTAATTCTAAGTGGCTTTCACTGTCCACAATATAATATTATACCTATATTTTTCTACATAAGTTCTCAAACTATAATTATTATGGACATATACATTTCCATAGCAACCAACCATTCCAACAATTACGATTTCTATCGAATTTTGTTTTAATTTATCACTGTAGGAAAAATGAAAAGTTTGTAGGAATTGTAATAATTTGCAAATACAATATTTTACATATTTATCATTATAAACAATCGGAGAAAAAGTTATATGTTCAACTCGGCAACAAAGTAGTATGACTACCTCGGCTGAATTCCTAGCCGTGGCAGTCAATCTACTACTTTGCTGCCTAGTAAAACAAATAAGAATATTTCAATGAGCATTACTAGTCAATAATGATTTTGGAAAAAAGATCTTAAAAAAATTGGGTTCAAGCACTGTGGACAGGAGCTTTCTGGCGCTCTAGTTCAAACAGACAAATTATATCTGGTATTGGTTTCTCAGAGTTGGGAATTATATCAATGTATTAATATATGATAGAACTGCATCAAAAAGGAAATTCAATTCAAATAATAGTTTATTTATGAAGATTAAATGAGCAATCATGAGAATGAGAACTGCATCACATTTTCAAATTTTTTTTTTGACACTTTGCGGTAATCTGGTCAATACAAAACTTCACATGCGTATAAAGGTCATGGTTCTACTGTCTTCTACAGTCTGGTGCTAAATTTCAGATAGTTCGAGTGATCGGTTTCGGAAATATTCATAAAAAATATTTTTACTAAAATCGGCCATAACTCCGAAACCCCTTGATGGTTAACGCCCATTAATGAACTTGTCCGAGATATTTACGCTCCAAAACCACCTTGCAATTTTCAATCCGCTAACTCCTTTCGTTCGAGAGTTATCGTGCCTACGGCCGGTCGGCCGGCCAGACAGAATCGATTTCGCACTCGGATTCTTGATCAGTGAGTCGAACCAAATCATTTGAGACCATTTTCAGCCAAAAATTCCAAAATTACAGACACTTGGGCAAATTGATAAGCAATCTGTTCCGAGCATAGACATAAAATAACATGGACTGGTTGTGAGAAAGAGACCATTGAAATCAGCATTGAAAAAAGACAGAATAGTTAAAGGCAAACCACGGTATATGAGTATTTTCTTATAATTTGGCGTTTGGCAAAACCACAGAATACAAAACATTGGTTTCCTTTATTCTCTGACCTTTCTTGTTACTGTATTGTTTGGTTTCGTGTATTGTGTATGTGTTTTGGTGATTTGTAGACAGAATATTTAAAGGCAAAACATTTTCATTTAAATCCGACACTCGTAGCTGAATATACTGATAAAAAAACATCATTATTTTTATACCATTATTTGCCTTTAAGTATTCTATCCTTCATAACATCTCTCTCTCTAATGTATTCCGCAACGAACTGTGTGATAAAGTTACGTGAGGGCCAGTCCATGTTATTCTATGTCTATGGTTCCGAGGAACTAGAGCGCCAAAAAAACAAGTTTCGTATGACAATTGCCCAAAACAGGTTTAAAGTACCTACAAATAGTAGGTATTCCATAAAACATGTATAAAATAATAAATTACCTTGTAATTGATCAAAAATTTCCTGATCTACGTTCACAAAATTTTCTCCTCTCTCGAACTTTGGAATTATGCTTTCAAATTGACGTAATATTTTCAAACATTTTCGGGTGAGGTCCCCGTTGCATCGCTAAAATACGAGTATTTCAACCCCAATATTCTTGAAGTCACAATATTCCCTTCTGTCAAGTTGACTTTATGGCAATTCATACATAGAATATACATAGAATAATTATATCAACCTGTGAAATACAATTTACATTGAAATTTTGAAAAATCATATCTCCGAAAGTATTAGCTTGTTAGAGTTAAAAATGATATGAATGGATTCTTATGATGAAACTGCTTATTAAAAAAAAATTTAATTTGGAATTTGTTTTGTAAAAAAAAAATTTTTTCTTTATTACTCCGAAACCTTCTGTCCGATTTTGCCCAGTAACGAACTTAGCCGAGATATTCATCCCCCAAACCTACTCTGAAAATTTCAACTCTCTAGCTCATTCCGTTCGAGAGTTATCGTGCCTACGGCCGGCCGGACAGAATGAATTTCGACCACGGATTCTTGATCAGTGAGTCGAACCAAATCGTTTAAGACCATTTTCATCGAAATATTCGAAAATTACAGACATTTGGGCAAATTGATAAGCACTCAGTTCCGAGGAACTAGAGCGCCAAAAACAAATGGTGGTTATTGAGTCATCTGTAAGTCGAGTCCTTGTGCTACAAATATAACCAGCGGTAGGAAAAGCTCTTTCAGCTTCAACACTTGTCAAAAAATAATCATGAAGAACGAGGCAAATTAGACACTAAACAGGAGCAAAAATGCAGTAGAGCCGTTTAGGCCTACTGAGTAGTGGGGAGAATTTGAAGTTTCAGAAAAATCAGCGTTAATTTCTCGTTTAATATGACAAAAAATAGTAAGACCGGATCCGGTAGATTGGTACCAGATCCGGTAAAGGCTAAATGCTGCTGGATCCGCAGGATTTCCGGTGCGGTTTTCCGGATTGCAATCCCTATGCCCAATACAGGAGAATGGACAATAGAACATACGCGCAAAAGCTCCCGACTTCACGTCAGTGCTTGAATCGATATTTTTTTTCGTAATTTTTTTTAAATTTTCTAGGGGTACGGTTCTCACAAAATTTGACACACGTCTTAATGTCGATATTCTACAACTAATCACCAAGCTTCAATCCGAATATACGCGCAAAAATGAAAAGAAAAGACAAGAGGAGGAAAGCGAACAAATCAAAAATAATATATAACCTTTCAAAAGTCCCCTCTCACAAATATACTCCTCTGTAGCCGCATGGATCTCTTGAAGAAGAATCGCTTCCGCTAGTTTTCAAATATATTCATTCTTGTTCTTAGAAATCCCTTCAATATTTGATTTCAAAAAGGAAAATATCGTAGCTGATAAGGCCAGGAGGATCTCCTTCAAAACCCGGTCTGGCCAATCCAAATGATGAGTATTCAGAACTTCAGATTTTCGAAGACCGCTACAGGACACTAATGTAGGGCTATCATCTCCCATAGATTGATTCTATTGTGTTCGGCTTGAAAATTTATGTTATAATTTAATATGTCATGACATTCATGGTTTTGAAGGTTCTCGCAAAATTCCAGCGATTGCGGACAACTGCTTCCTGATATATTATAAATTGTTTTTCAATAATTTTTTTTTCAATTTTCTAGTTATACGATCTTCACGAAATTTTGCAAAAATTTTAGCGTCGGCATTCTAGAACTAATTACCATGTTTGGATTGAATCGGCATCGTATTTTTTGGGTTATTGAAGAAATAATAACTAGATTTCAGATTGATGTAACTCCAAAACCATTTGGTCGATTATGCTAATTAACGAACTTAAATGTCGCATTCAGATGTACAATCTACCCTGAAAATGTGCAAGTCGATATTTCTTTCCGTTCTCAAGGTATCGTGAGATACATAATATTTTTTCGTATTTTTTTTTAAACTTTCTAGTGGTACGGTCCTCACATGATTTTTCACACGTCTTCATGACGATATTTTACAACTAGTTAGCAAGCTTCAATTTGACCGAGTCTATACTTTTTGAGTTATCGAGGAAATAATATTCCAGATGGGTATAACTCCGAAACCGTTTGGCCGATTATGACCAACAGTGAACTTAACTCCCCCATTCAGATGCGCAACCTTCCCTGAAAATTGGAAGTCCTTATCTCCTTTCGTTCGAGAGTTATCGAGGCAACATTCACCCATCCAGTTACTGAACTCGCACAAGGCTGCTCGGATCTCCAACAATATAGATCTTATCGTGTTCAAACTGGGAACTTGGTAGTAGAGTTAGGTTCTGAAGACTCTCGCAGCCATGTCGGATGAATAGTTTCTGATCTATAGAATTGTTTTCACTGATTTTCAATGATTTCTTAAGAATTTTCTAGTGATATGATGCTCACGAAATTTTGCGTTGGCTTTCTACAACTAACAACCATGTTTGTATTGGATCGGTTTTGTATTTTTCGAGTTATTGAGGAAATAACAACCAAATTTCAGATGGGTATAACTCCATAACCGTTTGGCCGATTATGCTTATAAACAAACTAAGATGTTGCATTCAGATGCACAACCTAACCTGAAAACTTCAAGTTGCTATCTCTTTCCGTTCTCAGGTAAGCGTGACATAAAAAATATTTTTTAATAATTTTTTAAAAATTTTCCAGAGATACGATTGTCACAAAATTCCACAAACGTGCTTAAGTTTATATTCTACAACTGCTCACCAAGTTTCGATTCGATCGGATTTATACTGAAAACAAAATTAATACCTTCTCGGAAACTATTAGGCCCATTACGCCCATTAACGAACTTGTCCGTCGTATTGGGATGCGCCACCTAAGCTGAAAATTTTGAGTCGCTAGCTATTTCCGTTCTGAAGTTTTCGTGGCAAAGGCCCGCCGGCTGAACAGAATCAAATTTGACCTCGAATTCTTCATCGGGGTGTCAAACCCAATCGTTTGAGATAATTTTCGGCAAAAAATTCGCAAATTACAAACATTGGGGCAAAATGAAAACGCGATGTTCCCCATAACATACAAGCAAAAATATTATCAGAAAAAAGTTCGAAAAGCACTGTGGCCAGGAGCTATGAGTTGACAATCCACAATGTAGAATGTTTTTTGTGAATTGTCAACTCATAGTTTCTTGTGGCACAACCGTACGATTGGACTGATTTGTTTGATAGAAATTACTCTCGGAGTACACTATTCAAAATAAAAAAAAAATTATTGCTATACTTATCATTAATTTTTTTTTATTTTCTAGTGAAACGATCCTCGCGAAATTTCGCAAGAATCGGTTTTGGATTTTTCGAGTTATTGAGGATAGCAATCAAATTTCAGATGGGTATATATCTCCAAAACCGTTCGGCCAGTTATGCCTATAAACAAACTCACAACCTAACCTGAAAATTTCAAGTCGCTACATTTTTCTGTTCTCAGGTTATCGAGAGATACGAAATATTTTTCAATAATTTTTTTTAATTTTCTAGTGATACGTTTCTCACAAAATTTCACAAACTTCTTTAGGTTTATATTCTACAACTACTCACCAAGTTTCAATTCGTATAAATTATATTCCAGGTGGGTATAACTCTGAAACCGTTGGACCGATTATGTCCAAAACGAACACAACCTAACCTAACCTAACGCTACTGCGAACTTCCAAGTTTGAACACGATCGTATCTATATTGTTGGAGATCCGAGCAGCCTTGTGTGAGTTCAGTAGCTGGATGGATGACCCCCCGATAACTTTCGAACGAAAGGGGTTAGGGACTTGCAATTTTCAGGGTAGGTTGCGCATGCGAATTGGAGGGTTAAGTTCGTTTTTGGGCATAATCGATCCAACGGTTTCGGAGTTATTCCCACCTGGAATATTATTTCTTCGATAACTCAAAAAATATAGACTCGATCGAATTGAAGCGTGGTAACTAGTTGTAGAATATCGACATAAAGACGTGTGTAAAATTTTGTGAGAACCTAGTACGGTTCTCACAAAATTTTTAAGATATTACGAAAAAAAAATTGGTTCAAGCACTGACGTGAACTCTGGAGCTTTTGCGCGTATGTTCTATTGTCCATTCACCTGTATTGGACTGACTTCAGGTCAGTGCTTGAACCAAATTTGTTTGTTATGTGCATGCACAGATGAGTAGTGATCTAACTGCTGGAGTATTCGTCTGAGAGGATTGGAATTTTGGGGTGGAGGATATCATGCCTCCATAGAATCCCCTGACGAGGTTCCCCACCTGCGTTTATTCAAGATGCGATATCTCCTAAACCACTGGAGAATAGTAATTTTGTGTGTGATTTTGAGAGGACTTTCAGCCACGAGTGGATTGCACCTGCGCAGAGGACTGATGACTGTTTTTGGGTTGTATGGGTCATGTTGGAAGTGGTTTAGGGCTATCAGGTATTGGTCTGGTGCTGAGCCGATTTTGTGAGGTTTTAAAAGAAAATCAAGGCAAATAGCGAGTTGGAGTGTCTGTATCGTAGGGCAAATTCCATAGAAACCCCTTGGGACGGTCCACGCATGCATGGATTGAAGCTGCGATGACTCCTTAACCAATGTTGTTGAAGAATTAGAGTTTTGTGCGAGGTGTGCGATTTTGATAGGACTTGCAGCCTCAGTAGATTACGCATGCGCAGAGGAGTGGCCCTTTTTGGGTTGTATGGCTTATGGTAGGTGTGGCTTATGATGGTCGTCATGGATTTGGTGCTGAGCCGATAGGGTAATGTTTTGAAAGAAATTTAATGGCAATTCTGTGCACGGACAAGTCAGTTTCGAGGAAATAGTCTTGTTTCCGAGTTGAAATGTCTGTACCGTGGCCTTGTCAAAGAAACGTGTGGGAATATAAAAAATCACTGACGTGTAGTCAGTACTCTTCGTCGCGCGTGTTCACGTTGGCTGAATTGAATTGAATGATGAGGGTTTCAAGCTCAGTGGATAGAGCGAGCTGGAGGTCTAGTCAGAGGGTAGTGGACACCATTCACTGTCGGGGTCAAAAATTAACAGTGCTGTGACTAAGTTGGCCTAATGATAGAGTAACAAAGTCGACCAAGAACACAACTTACTCTCCTTAGTCGCACAAGCTCCTAGGAGATTCTGAGGGATCTCCTTGGGGAAGACTTAGGAGGATCAATATATTCATCATTGAAAGGTTTTTTTTTCTGCGTTTTCTCTCCCAAACTCTGAAAAATATCTAAAAAATAAAAATCAATTATTTTGTGATTTGCTTCTGCGTAAGAAACACAAGATATTTGTCAGAGGCAATCAATTGAACAATGTTGCCTAACAAACAACAATGAAACAACATCAACGAAGAAACAACTATATCGTAACGTTTCGGAGTCTATATCAGACTTCTTCGTCAGACGGTTAATGAAAATCTTTAGAATTATTTTGTTGATAGTTATTGTGACAATTCTTGAATTTCACGCATTATGTCCAAATATCTGTAATATTCGAATTTTTCGCCGAAAATGGTCTCAAACGATTGAGTTCACTCCCCGATCAAGAATTCGAGGTCAGATTTGATTATGTACGGCCGGCAGGCCGTTGCCACGATAACTTGGGAACGGAAACTGATAGCGACTTGAAATTTTCATGGTAGGTGGCGCATCTCAATAAGACGGACAAGTTCGTTAATGGGCATAATCGGTCCAACGGTTTCCGAGTAATAATTTTGTTTACAACCAATACTTATCCGATCGAATTGAAACTAGGTGAGTAGTTGTAGAATATAAACCTATGGACGTTTGTGAAATTTAGTGAACATCGTACCGCTAGAAAATAAAAAAAAAATTATTAAAAAATATTATTTACGTCACGATAACCTAAGAACGGAAAGAGATAGCGACTTGAAATTTTCAGGTAAGGTTGAAAATCTTAATGCGCCATTTGAGTTCGTTTATAGGCTTAATCGGCAAAATGGTTTTGGAGTTATACCCATCTGAAATTTGGTTGTTATTTCCTCAATAACTCGAAAAGTACAAAACCGATCCAAACATGGTTATTAGTTTCAGAATGGCAACGCGAAAATTCCTGCGAAATTTTGTACGGATCGTAAAACTAGAAAATTTTTTAAAAATCATAGAAAATTATTGAAAAAAATTCTATATATCAGAAACTATTCGTCGGATATCGCTGAAATTTTGCGAGAGCCTTCAGAACCTAACTCTTCTACCAAGTTCCAAGTTTGAACTTGATCGGATCTATATTGTTGGAGATCTGAGCAGCCTTGTGTGAGTTCAGTAGCTGGATGGGTGAGCGTTGCCTCGACAACTCTCGAACGAAAAGATATAGGGACTTGCAATTTTCAGGATACGTTGCACATCTGAATGGAAGAGTTAAGTTCGCTGTTGGCCATAATCGGCCCAACGGTTTCGGAGTTATACCAATCTGGAATATTATTTCCTCGATAATTAAAAAAATATAGATTCGATCGAATTGAAGCTTGGTAACTTGTTGTAAAATATCGACATGAAGATATGTGTGTAAAATTTTGTGGAGACCGTACCACTAGAAAATTTTTAAAAAATTACGAAAAAATATTATGTATCTCATGATTCCTTGAGAACGGATAGAAATAGCGACTTACAGTTTTCAGGGTAGATTACGCATCTGAATACGATATTTAAGTTCGTGAACTAGTATAATCGGCCAAATGGTTATGGAGTTATATCAATCTGAAATTTGGTTGTTATTTCCTCAATAAATCAAAAAAGTACAAATCTGATCCAATTCAAATATGGTCAACAAGTCCAGAGCGTTCCTGCCAATAGGGTCCTTCATAATGGCTTCGTATAATTAATATACTTATGCATATATTTCACAAGTCGAATAGACCCCAGGGGGTTTATTGATTTGCTGAGAGTTTTGTCTCATAGGTGGCGTGGGCGATTAGGTATGATCGACCAAGACGGCTCTGAGAGGCATAACCCGGTTCAGTTTAGTTGAATTTGTTGAGAAGCTACAGAGTACTGATGATGGGCAAGAAGCCAGAAACGCGTCTGCTCTTGCTTTCTCGGCAAATCAATGAACCCCCTGGGGTCTATTTGACTTGTGAAATATATGCATAAGTATATTAATTATACGAAGCCATTATGAAGGACCCTATAGGCAGGAACGCTCCGTACTTGTTGATTTATTAACAACGGTATCACCATTTCTCATTATTATTTTTGAAAACGCTAAACAGTGCTCATGGCTATTGGAAGATACTGTCTGAGCTCTGTGGGACTCGTTTCTCGATTAATATCGAGGGAATGGTGGCATATGATTTCACGCTTCAAATATTCACTAGTGGGGAAAGGCTGAATTCCGTGTTTTGTCTCATAGGTGGCGTGGGCGATTAGGTATGGTCGACCAAGCCGGCTCTGAGAGGCTTAACCCGGTTCAGTTTAGTTGAATTTGTTGAGACGCTACAGAGTACTGATGAAGGCCAAGAAGCCAGAAACGCGTCTGCTCTTGCTTTCTCGGCTAGTCAATGAACCGTCTGGGGTCTATTTGAATTGTGAAATATATGCATAAGTATATTAATTATACGAAGCCATTATGAAGGACCCTATTGGCAGGAACACTCTGGGCTTGTTGATTTATTAACAACGGTATCGCCATTTGTCATTATTATCAAATATGGTTATCAGTTGTAGAATGCCAACGCGAAAATTCTTGCAAAATTTCGTGAGGATCGTAGCACTAGAAAATTTTTAAAAAATCATTGAAAAAAAATTGCTTCAAGCACTGGCGTGAAGTCAGAAGCTTTTGCGCATATGTTCTCTTGTCCATTCTCCTCTATTGGGCATTCTTAATCGAATTTACCATGGTGAATTATATTGTCTGTTCCCCTGGATTGGACACTCTTAATCGAATTTACCATGGTAAATTCGGAGTGTCTAATACAGGAGAACGGACAATAGAATTCACCATGGTAAATTCGATTATGAGTGTCCAATACAGGAGAATGGACAATGGAACATACGCGCAAAAGCTCCTGACTTCACGAAAAACAAATTGGTCCAAGCACTGACGTGAAGTCAGGAGCTTTTGCGCGTATGTTCTATTGTCCATTCTCCTTGGACACTCTTAATCGAATTTACCATGGTGAATTCTATTGTCTGTTCTCCTGTATTGGACACTCCGAATTCACCATGGTAAATTCGATTAAGAGTGTCCAATAAAGGAGAATGGACAAGAGAACATACGCGCAAAAGCTTCTGACTTCACGTCAGTGCTTGAACCAATTTTAATTTAAAATAGTTTGTTCAAAGAGGTTTTCAGTATGTGCACTTTGTCATGGCTCATTTACTTTGAGACGATGGTACTTGATGAATGAAAGTCGACAATTAAAAGTTTTGTGCATGCACAACTTTCAACCCCCTCTCATTCTAATTTTTCACGTCAGGGGGTTGAAAGTTGTGCATGAACAAAACTCTAATAGTCGACTTTCATTCGATGACGAATTTCATCAGGTACCATCGTCTCAAAGTAAATGAGGCATGACAAAGTGCACATACTGAAAACCTCTTTGAACTAACTATTTTTCAAAAAAGTAACTGCACGCCTGTAAAGAAGATACAAAGACCTTGCCAAAAAAGTACCACATAACCCACTTTTCCTATTAAAAAAATTTAGAGGGTTGTTGGGGATGGCACCGGGTGCAACAAAAATCCTTCAAAAATGCATAAAAATTTGGTAAAAGTGAAACAAAAATTGACCTGTTTCAGGATTTTGTTGCCAAATATGTTTCTTCTGAGAAAATTAATTTGTTCCATAATTTTGACGCGCACTGTATATTGTTGGATATCCGAGCAGCCTTGGGTGAGTTAAGTAGCTGGATGGGTGACCGTTGCCTCGATAACTTTCGAATGAAAAGAGATAGGGACTTTCAAATTTCAGCGCATCCGAATGCGAAAATTAGGTCAATTAATTGGCCAAATGGTTTTGGAGTTATGCTCATCTGAAATTATGTTGTTATTTCCTCTATATCTCAAAATAAACAAATCTGATCCAATCAAAACTCGGTCATCACGTGTAGTATGCTGAATCACTAATTTTCGCGGAATTTCATGAATATCGTATCCTGGAGTTACTTGAGGCGTAAGTTTCTTCGTATTCCAATTCCAGTAAAATACATATGTATATATAAGTATATCACAATTTAGATATCGCTGAAATTTAGCTTGTCTATGGCAAGAACCTTCAAAACCTTACTTTACAGCCAAATTGTAGATTCAAACCCGATCGGATCTATATTGCTGGAAGTATTGAGAAAATATATTCTTTTCCCTGGAAGCCAAGCAACCTTAGGCGAGTTCAGACCTGGATGGGTGGCCGTCTAGCTATGAATAAGCACACCAAAGCACACTGACCCCACGTCAGTGTTTTCACAACTCTTTCCATATGCATTTTTTGGCGCTCTTGTTCCTCGGATCATAATGCTTATCAATTTGCCTAAATGTCTGTAATTTTCGAATTTTTGGCAGAAAATTGTCTTAAACGATTTGGTTCGACTCACTGATCAAGAATCCGTGGTCGTAATCGATTCTGTCAGAGTAGGTTTGGGACATAAATATCTCGCTTAAGTTCGTTATTGGGCGAAATAGGACGGATGGTTTCGGAGTAACGAAAAAAAAATTTTTTTTACGTTACAAATTTCAAATTCAATTTTTTTTTCACATGCAGTTTCATCATAAGAATCCATTGATATTATTTTCAACTCTAACAAGCTCTAATACTTACGGAGATATGTTTTCTCAACATTTCAATAATACATCGTTATGCAGTCTGAAAGATTAACGTCATTAATGTCAAACGAAACTGAAAGTGTGTTTTTGGAGAGTTTGGTTGATATAAGCATGTAGACAATTAGAAATTTGGATTCGTTAAGTTCATAGGCAAAGTTTTTTGGTTGGTGAGTCGAAAACGAATGAGTTTAGTGAATCATGATTAAAACAAATGGTGAAATAATCTAATATCATGCAGTCATGAAACATGACGAATGTGAATCCTATATACAATCCGTGATGGAAATTACCGAATAGTCGAGATATGAAGATCATTTAACCCTCCGAATCACGTGTGTATGGTGGAATCATCGACCTGAAAGAATTCGGAGTGAACACACAAATCCATGTGTTGATTTATCTCTTCTGTACCTGATAAACCAATAAAATATTTGGAATATTCATTTCGGATATATCTGTTGACGATTTGAATAACTCATCATGGAACTTCCCTAGATTTTTATCCAAGCAAGACAGAAAACATCACACTTCATAGTAGCCACCATATTCACTGTTAAGTCAAAATTTGGTATAGTGCTACTGCTGCGCCTGATGTGGCGTAAGGATACAGTAACAAAGCCCACACAGAACGCAACTCATGAGGAATCCAACCAAGTTTAATAATAATATGTTTATTGGCAGATTCAGGATATTTACACAGTTACTAGAATTCTTCTACCATACAAGATATTGGTACAATTGTGTTGAGGTAACATATTACAATCCAGTGCAAATGAAAAATGGTTCCTGCAAAGGCATCAGTGCCAGATCGCAGGTGCTTTGATTATGATAACAGTTTCAACATGTTAGGATTGTATATTATATTGTTTAATGTTGTGGGGGGTAACGTTGCACTGTGACTTTAAGGTCTATTCTGCCCCCCATCAGAGCTGTCGATGTCATCACCATCTACAGCTCGCCTTTCAGTTCCAGAGTTCTGATGAACTCTAGTACTTGGGATGGCCTCAAGGAGGCTACGTCTTCGCTCCTGCAGATTCTTGCCCAAAGCATTCTTTGCGTTGGTTTGAGATGGCGAGGCAATCCGTTATCAGGTGATCAGGAGTTTCATCCTCCTCCCAACAGAATCTGCACTCGTCAGTTTCTGCTAGCCCTAATCTCATCATATGCTTCCTAAGACAGCAGTGCCCTATGAGGATAACACTGAGGAGGTGCAGTGTGTTTTGGCTGAGATCCATATATTTAAGTAATCATTGAAGTATACCTCCCACAGTATCCTGTGGGAGGTATACTCATTATTAGAAGGTTTCTTTCTGGGTTTTCTCTCCCAAATTCTGAAAAATATCAATAAAATAAAAAATTAATTATTTTGTGATTTGCTTCTGCGTAAGGTTCCGGTTACTGTGGATGCGATTTCTGATGAATATGTGTTCTGTCGAGTTCGTCCTTACTCGTACGACGGGGGCATTCTGATGAGTATTTCCCTCCCATAGTAACCACTTTCATCGAAAATCAGGCGTTTGATGATTCAAGCGAATTCGTCAGAGCACTTTTTCGTTAGAATTCGCATACATATTAACTGTAGCCTAAGGAACACAAGATATTTGTCAGAAGCAACCAATCGAACAATGTTGCCTAACAAACAATAACTAATCAACATCGACGAAGAAATAACTATATCGTAACGTTTCGGAGTCTATATCAGACTCCTTCGTCAGACACTCAAAGAAAATTATTTTTTTCATTAACTAAATTACCGCATGTTTCTCTCCATTTATTTTCACCATTTCCCGATAATTGAGTTGCGCACCTTTATTTAAATTATGTAGAATTTTGAAATCTATGTTAAACTTGTGCCCTTCTGCTAATAAATGCTCGACCAAACGGCTACTCAATATACCCTTATGTGAAGAATATCATTTTAAAGAATTAGAAATTATCGGAAAAAATAAATATGAAAGAGACTTAATTAGAAAATTGTTGAAGAAAAAACAATTTACTGCAACAATTACTTAAAATATTTTGGCAAACCGAGTTACTAAATTAAAAGGTTTCTTCAAATCGATCAAGTAAATATCTCATGCCGGACGAACATTCGTCTGGCAAAACTCATTAGGAATAATAAATCAAAAAGCCATAAAGAAAATGAGTCCGGTGTTCATCAGTTAAATTGCGGTATTTGTGATAAATTATATATAGGAAAAACACGTAGAAATTTTGGAACAAGAATTAAGGAACACCATCATAGCTACCAAAACAACAAAATTAATTCTAATTATTCGAATAATTTATCGGCAGAAGGGCAAAGATTAACCCGGATTTCTAAATTCTACAAAATTTGAATAAAGGTGTGCAACTAAATGATTGTGAAATGGAAATAAATACAGAAAAACATGCAGGTAAATTGTTTAATGAACAATCAGATCTCAATTTCTCTCCGTTACTCAATCTATTTAAATAGAGAATACATTTATACAGGCAGAATTGAATTATTTTAAATGTTTACAAAGTACTAGCATTGTAAGATTATGTAACTAGTTTAGAATAAGTCGTAAGAAGAAAAAGAAGAACAGAAAGACTCTATGTCCAGGTTGTCCAGGTCATCGATTGTGCGGTAGGTACTGAGGTATAGGGAAATTATTATTTGTTAAGAATTCAGTATGATGTCTGATGAAATGGCTGTGTTGACCAAAAGCGTTACAATCAGACCTATTCTGTTTGCAAATCTCAATATTCCCATGAAAAAGACATTGCTTCCACAGCAAGATTCGAAATATTGCTATTCTGAGAGATCGACTTTTGGCAATATGATCTGTCATGTTGAGAAACATCTTGCTATCCATATTATTATCTAAGCAATCTCAAAATAGTAGGTAATAGCTAAAAACATAGCAAGATTTGAAATATGGCAGAGAAACACTTTTTGGCGCCCTTGATCCTCGGAACAGAGTAATTATCAATTTGCCCAAATGTCTGTAATTTTCGATCTTTAGCTGAAAACGATTTGGTTCGACTCACTCCTCAAGAATCCGAGGTCAAAATCGATTCTGTCTGACCGTCCGTCCGTTAACAGGATGACTCTCCAACGGAATGAGCTAGGCAGTTAAAATTTTCAGAGTAGGTTTGGGAGATAATAAATATCTCGGTTGAGTTTGTTATTGTGCAAAATTGGTGGTTTCAGAGTAACGAAAAAAAAATTTTTTTTTACATAAAAAATTTCAAATTCAATTATTGCACGCGTGTTCTACAAGGAACAGCGTGCTATCATTTCCTCACAATGTCTGTATTTTTGGAATTTTTTTGCGAAAATGGTCTCAAACGATTGGGTTCGACTCCTTGATGAAGAATTCGAGGTCAAATTGAATTCTATCAGGCCGGCCGTTAGTACGATAACTCTCGAACGGAACGATTTAGAGCGTTGAAATTTGCGGGGTAGTTTTGTAGCGTAAATATCTCGGACATGTTCGTTAACGGGCGAAAATCTCCAAGCGGTTTCGGAGTTAAGGCCGTTTTTAGTAAAAACGTTTTTTATGAATATTTCCGGAACCGATCACTCGATCTATCTGAAATTTGGCATCAAATTGTAGAATCATGACCTTTATATGCCTGCGAAGTTTTATACTGACCGGATGGGCATAAAGTGGCAAAAAAAAATTTCAAAAATTTTGATATTTTGTCTCCATGATAACTCGAAAAATATTGATCTGATTGAATTGAAACTCAGTAGTTAGATGCAAAAGACTAAAGCAAACACTTTTGCAAAATTTCGTGAAGATCACGTGACATGAAAAAAATAAAAAATTACTACTATTTTGCGGAATACTTTGCTTGAAATGCCGAAACCAATTTTTTTGAAGTTCATGCTGCCCTTTCCGGGCATTTTTCATTATGCGCATGCGCAGATGAGAAGTCATTTAACTGCTGTAGTTTTCGTCAGAGAGGATTGGGGTTTTGGGGTGGCGGATGCTATTCCTCCATAGAATCCAGACCCCTGATGAGGGTCTGCGCATGCGTGGATTAAAGATGCGATATCTCCCGAACCACTAGTGTTGGAGAATCTGAGTTTTTTGTAAGGTGTGTGATATTGAGAGGACTAGTAGACGCGAGTAGATTGCGCATGCACAGAAGAGAAGTGACAGTTTTTGGGTTGTATTGGTTATGTTGGGAGTAATGAGCCGATATTGTGAGGTTTTAAAAGAATATTCATGTCAATTCAGTGCACGGACACAAGTCAGTTTGGGAGAAATAGCGTTGTTTCCGAGTCGAAGTGTGCATATACTGTGGCGCTGGGGCTTATTTTGAAATTGATCTTACCCCTTACGGGCATTTTTCGTTATGCGCATGAGCATAAGTGAGTTAACTGCTGGAGTTTTTGTCTGAGAGAATTTGGGATTTGAGGTGCAGGATGCTATTCCTCCATAGAATAGAATAGAATCCCATTGGAAGTGTCTGCGCATTCGTGGATTGGAGCAGTGATATCTCCTGAACCAATGGTGTTGAAGAAGCAGAATTTTGTGTGAAGTGTTATTTTCAGGGGACTCTAAGCCAGGAGTAGATTGCGTATGCGCGGAGGAGGCGTTTGGATTGTATGGCTCATGCTGGGAGTGGTTTGCGTCTAGCGGTGATGGATTTGTTGCTGAGCACTCATTTTAAGGTTTTAAGAGGAATTTCATGGCAATTCTGTGCACGGACAAGTCAGTTTCGGGGAAATAGCGTTGTTTCCGAGTTGAAATGTATGTATCGTGGCCCTGGGGCGAGTTTATAAATAACTATTTTCGGTAGATCTATCTATATTGAATTACGTTAGGATTTGGAGAAGAGGCAATTGCGTTCCTAACGGAGGTCCCATAACCGCAACAGGAACTGGAAAAAAAGCACTGACGTGAAGTCAGTACTCTTTGGCGCGCCTGTTCACGGTGGCTAATTTGAATTGAGTGATGAGTACTTCAAGCTCAGTGGATTGAACGAGCTGGAGATCTACCCAAAGGATAGTGGACATCATTCACTTTCGGTTCAAAAATTAACAGTGCTGTATCTAAGCTGCCATAAGGATAGAGTAACAATGTTGAAAAAGAACACAACTGACCCTCCTTAGTCGCGCAAGCTCCTAGAAAGTTCTGAGGGATCTCCTTGGGAAATACTTGGCAGGGTCAGTATAATCATAATCATGTTTATAGCACGCGCGCCAAAGCAGATTGACCCCACGTCAATACTATTTTACACTTTTTCTTTCATTTTAAGTCAATCTGCATTTGGCGCACTTGCTATAAACATGATTATGATTATACTGACCCTGCCAAGTCTTTTCCAAGGAGATCCCTCAGAATCTTCTAGGAGCTTGTGCGTCTAAGGACAGTAAGTAGTGTTCTTTTTCAACATTGTTACTCTATACTTATGGCAGCTTAGATACAGCACTGTTAATTTTTGAACCGAAAAGTGTCCACTATCCTTTGGGTAGATCTCCGGCTCGCTCAATCCACTGAGCTTGAAGTACTCATCACTCAATTCAAATTAGCCACCGTGAACACGCGCGCAAAGATGCAATTTCTTTATAATTATCCATTGATAATATTTTCAATTCTAAAAAGCTAATAATTTCGGAGATATGATTTTTCAAAATTTCAATAATAAATCTTAATTCTATGAATTTACAGAATGCTGTAATCGAAAATTTACGTCCGTATTTGTATTTATGAATTTCATGATCTGTGTTCATACATGTCTTGATATCTACAGATAAGAGACATGTGGTATTTATTTCTAGTTTTATTTCTCATGATATAAAATATCTCCGGTTCTTGAAAACAAAGTATGATTGAATGCAAAATGACCAATGAAATAACCTCGGCTATCGTAGAATTATGAGGATTATAGGATATCATAATTTTTGGGTGATAATATAATGCCCTTGGATAATCCATATGTTGATGCAAATATGTATTTACTTTGGTAAGTTAATCAAATTGGGTTCAGAATAAGTTCGTTTTTGGGTAGAATTTGCAAGTCTTCAATTCTTCGGTCATGGCAGTGGATACCAATATCCGTATAAGTATTAATTAGGGATGACGAATAACCATCGACAAAATGTTTATCAAGTAAGGCTAAATTCTGATTCTATTTCACATAACAGTCATGAAATTCAGTGTTGTGAGCTCTCAAATCAATGGTTTTTGAACTACTTTATACCAATATTACCAAAATTGATAACCAGCATTGCTATCACAGTCCGAAAAGAATACTTAACACTATAGCCATATTATACAGGGTGTTTCCTTGGGAAACGGAAATACTTAAAAGGCGAATAGAGGGTACCGAGGTGGCTCTAGATATACCACATTCATTGGCTCTGACTGTCCTTGTAATCGAGATACATGGTGTTTTATGAATTTTGCTCATTTTTTTCTGGGGTGATAACAAGTGAAACACTCTGTATATTCTTTCTATAGTTGGCATACATGTTTCTTATTTGAAGCTCAAATGAATCACTTATGAACCACAAGGAAAATCAAGGACTGGGTTAACAAAAACTTATGAAACGATTGTATTCTTGAAACAACACCCTACATATCGACATTTTGAAAATCCGTTTTCATATGTATTCTAAAAGAACATAAAAACTCAACTGAAACGCGTGTTTTACATTTTTACGTAGACAGTTTTACTGCAAAATGTTTTAACTTGAAAGTGAAGTTTTTACGAACTTGAAACCAAAAAGTGGTGATAAACGACTTTCAATAATAAAATGAACCTAATTCGAGGAGGAAATGTGCAAAATTCATAAAACACCCATCTCGATTACAAATACAGTCAGAGCCAGTAAATGTGGTATTTCTGGAACCACCTCGGTGCTCTCTATTCGCCTTTTAAGTATTTCCGTTTTCCGTTTCGTTGAAACAATGAATTGGAGTTAATATGGATTTGCGTCAAGTAAAAGCCAAACGCATTTAATTGTTGAGGATAAGTTTAAACAGATTAAATATGAAGCACTTTAAATTTATGTTAAGTTTAAATCGCTATATTATACAATACATATAATATATAGGGTGTTCCATCTCAGACGGGCCACCCCGTATATTTCTTATCCCATACTGATTGGAAAAATTTACCGAAACATGTCGAATGATTTTGTTCAGGGGGACATCTATTGACGTATAGTTGAGGCTTGAACGAGCAACCCCTTAAGAGGGGGTGCTTCAGCCCCCCAAAATTGAATAGGGGAGAGAGGTTGAGTGATACTTCATTTGAAAGGTATTGGAAGCCTCTTTACAACGGTGTATAAAAAACGAAATTTTGATGAACTTTTTTCGCCAAAAATCAATTTTTAAGCTCAAATGAGCCACCTTGAATATGTTGGTTATTATTACAATGTACAAGCCAATTTTTATCAAGCCCTTTTTACAAACTTAAAAAATCTTTAAAAAATTGAATTGCAATATTTTCTCAAGTAATAAGAAAAATCCTCTCAAACTATAAATTAAAAAAAATCTAAACATTTCTTTGTTTCCTTATTTTTTGTTCTTAGAAGGTGTTTATCTGGTTATTATACGTTTCTTCGATCATTTGATGTATTATAAATCTGCATGGATATTTACCAAAAACATCCTGATTCCTGAACGTAGCGTACGCCATAAGTAAGAAATGGAATTGATTTCAAAATTTGTTGAGACGGGTTCAGTAATGGATACAAAAAGGGCACCCATTGGAATTGCGAATGATGAAGGAGAAGCTGTGGCGGTATTGGGACATGTACAACTCATGCCAAACACGCAATCTCTACGACAACTTTCTGTGGCTTCCGGTATTAGCCAATCTAACGTTGATTTTTGGCGAGAATGGTTCATCAAAATTACGTTTTTCATACACCGTTGTAAAGAGACTTCCAAGACCTTTCAAATGAAGTATCACTCAACCCCTATTCAATTTTGAGGGGTTGAAGCGCCCCCTCTTAGGGGGTTGCTCGTTCAGGTCTCAAATATACGTCAAAAGATGGAACACCTTGTAGAGTTAATGTTCATGTCGTATTTCTTGGAGATAATATCCCTAGAAGATGTAAAATACCTATCAAAAGAAGGAAATGTCTAAAAATAGCTATCTAGCTTTTTACGATGGGGGAAAATAGGGGTTTTCGGGAAAATACATATAAACAAACGATTTATTCGTTGCTCTGAATATGATCGACTGTTAAAATTATCTTGGGTCTCTGATTAATATTAGTGGATGACGTGACTTTGACAGATTCACTAAATTTGTTATGAATATACAGGATGTTTTCTAATTGAATGTCAATATTTGGGGAGATCAATCTATTCAAGATTTTACATCAAAAAGTTCATGCATACATAGGTCAATCTTTGATATAAAGGGTGTTAAACTGAATTAAAAAAATGGTATTTTTCCGAATAATTTCAGCTTTTTCTTGAAACTAGGTGGGTATAAAGTACATATTATGTGTGGAGGCATACCTTCTGCTACATTTTTTTTGTTTAAATTAGTGACACCCCGAATAACATGATAATGCATAGTTTCAATGAAAGTATACGTGATAATGAATATTTTCGATTAGGAAAATGATACGCCACTGCTTCGTTCGAATTTCCTTCCTGATTCTCCATTTTGTTATAGAAAAGATATTTTCCTACTTCGAACCTTAAAAAAAATATGAAAAAGCAATGACGTGAAGTGCTTTTTGGCGCGCGCGTTCACTTTGGCTAATTTGAATTGAATGGTGAGTGTTTCAAGATCAGTGGATAGAATGAGGTGGTAGTGGACACCATTCACTGTCGGGTCATAAATTAACAATGCTGTGTCTAAGCTGGCATGAGTAACAAAGTTGACAAATAACACAACTGACTCACCTTAGTCGCACAAGCTCCTAGGAGCTTCTGAGAGATCTCCTTGGGGAAGACTTAGGAGGGTCAGTATTATCATAATCATGTTTATAATACGCGCGCCAAAGCAGATTGATCCCACGTCAATGCTTTTTCAGCCTTTTTCTTTCATTGTGAGTTCAATCTGCAATTGGCGCGCGTGCATGCATATAAAGGTCATGATTTTTTTTGAGGTTCCTAGTGGTCTGTTTTCAAACAAATTTTGCATGCTGTAAGAGGTAGTTATTGGTCACCAAAATGATGAAATAAGATTCAATCTGATGTTTGCCTCTGGAATTTCAAGCAAAATATTCCGCAGAATAGTAGTAATTTCCTGATTTTTTTCTTGTCATGTGAAACCTCACGAAATGTTGCTCAAGTATTTGCATCTGTCTTTTGCATCTATCTACTCAGTTTCAATTCAACCATATCAGTACTTTTTGAGTTATTATGAAAAAAATATCAAATTTCTGAATTTTTTTTTTCAAATTTCTAGCTATATGATCAGTACAAAACTTCGCGTGCATATAAAAGTCATGATTCTACAGTTTGAAGTTGAATTTCAGATAGATCAAGTGATTAGTTTCGGAGATATTCATAAAAAATGCTCTAACTAAAAATGGCCTTATCTCCGAAACCACTCGGTCGATTTTGCCCATTTTCGAACTTGTCCGAGATAAATACAGACATTTGGGCAATATGATAACACGCTATTCCCGGCGGAACAAGCGCGTAAAAAAGTGCGTCAAATCTTTCGGGGCCCAGTCTTCCTATCCCTCAAAACTATCTGCCTGATGATGAGGGCCGAATTTTCCTTCGACCATTTATTATACATGTGAGGACGTTGAAATGTGTACGAACATTTTCTATTCACATTTCATTTCGTTTTTAACACTAACTTGAAGGCTTTTATCGTGCAGGAAGCGTATTTAGCCTGAAATGAAATTAATAGTGTTATACATTCCACACTCCACAGATAAAGATTGACCCAATAATCAGATTTTTGCAAAATCGTTGTTTATTTTTGAGTACTTACGATCTTTCCCTTATCAATATTTTATTCAATATTACGTATAATTATAAAACGAATAAATAATCTTCAACAAAACACTTGTTGGGAGTACCGTTTGAAATCGGTATCGAAATGAATATTTATTTTTGAATGGGTTGTAATATAAAATAGCTTGTTAGAGTTGAAAATGATATGAATGGATTTTTATGGAGAAACTGCATCTTAAAAAAAATTCAATTTGAAATTTGTAAGTCAAAAAAATTTTTTTTTTTCGTTACTCCGAAATCATCTGGCCTATTTTGTCCAATAAAGAATTCAACCGAGATATTTACCACCCTAACGTACTCTGAAAATTTCAACTGCCTAGCTCATTCTGTTCGAGAGTTATTGTAGAAAAAAAAATTTTAATTTGAAAAAATTTTTTTGGATACTTTACAGCATTCCGATCAATACAAAACTTCTCATGCATATAAAGGTCATTATTTTACAATTTGATGCTAAATTTCAGATAGATCGAGTGATCGGTTTCGGAAATATTCATAAAAAATGTTTTTACTAAAAAGGGCCATAACTCCGAAACCGCTTGGTAGATTTCGCCCGTTAACGAACTCGTCCGAGATATTTACGCTCCAAACCTACCCTGCAAATTTCTGCAAGTTATCGTGTTAACGGACGGCCGGCTGGGCATAATCGATTTCGACCACGGATTCTTGATCAGTGAGTCGAACTAAATCGTTTGAGACCATTTTCAGCCAAAAATTCGAAAATTACAGACATTTGGGCAAATTGATAAGCACTCCGTTCCGAGGAACAAGAGCGCCAAAAATCGAGAAAATCACTAACGTGAAATCAGGAGTTTTTTTGCTTTTGCACCTCACACATCCTCACGAAATAATGCGTGAACCATCAAGCCGTCTTTTTTGCTTCAACACGTGAAAAAATGCATTGGGCATCAACAGAATTCAAATTTTAGAATAAATAAAATACTGAACCTACTCAGCGGGGATTCGAACCCTGATCTCCTGCGCAGCAGGCGAGCACGCTAACATCACGGAGATCTACATGATCTACATCTACATGATTTGAAAAAGTAGATACCTGTTCGAAATTTTATTTTCACAATAATTGCTAAAATACGAAAGCAGATCGAGCTGAACTCCGGCATTCGATTGTGAAATGGCAGCTTGAAGGTTTGTGCTGAGTTTCAGAGGAATCCGACAGACTAAGATATAAAATATTTGAGGAAAATCTATTTTTGTAGTGATACGATCCTAACGTAATTTTGCAAAAATTTGAGCGTCAGAATTCTACAACTAATTACTAAGTTTCATGTCAATCGCTTCTGTATTTTTTGAGTAATTGAGGAAACAATATTTCCGATGGGTATAACTCTGAAACCGTTTGGCCGATTATGCGATGCGTTATGGCCATTAAAGAATTCAACCGTCGCATTGGTATGCGCAACATATACCCTGGAGATTGCAAGATAGCTTTTTCCGTTCAAAAGTCATCTTGGCAACGGAGGGCCGGCTTAGTAGAATTTAATTTGAATTTGAATTCTTCATCAATAAGTTGAAGCGAATCGGTTAAAACATTTTCGGCAAAAAATTCGAAAATTACGGGCCTGATGACTGGAAGTGACCCGAGCAACACTTTTTCTTCATATTTTTTCAAGTTTTGTCTTTAAATTCAATACTACAGTCTGGTACACGCCATTGGTTTCACCGTCGGTCGGTCACACGTCAGTGTTTGAACCAATTCAAGCACTGACGTGCATGTTCTATTGTCTATTCACCTCTATTGAACACTCCTAATCGAATTTACCATCGATATAGACCGTCTTCTCATGACTCACAAAATATGTATTCTATCGGAATTGAAATTCATTAAAGCTCCAATAATATACGAAAAAACTTACGTCTCAAGTAATTTCCGGATACGATATTTACGCGCGTTGGCAATCTTCAAGCAATTATCGAGTATGGGTTGTCATTATACCCCTAGTCATAAAGCGATTAGTGAGAATAATGGGTTGTTAATAGGGGTTAGATAATTTTTGAGTAATATCCTTTCTCTTATGCATTTCGATCCCTTCAAGTGTTCCTAGTACACTTTATTGGAATTTTTCAACAATTTGACGGAATTTTCTGAAATTGAGTGGCCAGTTGTTAAAACGTGATTTGCAACAGCAGATTTATCGATATTGTTGTTCCGAATGTGCCCCGTATGCTCTTTATACCGTGTGAGAATGTTTCTGGTTGTTTTCCCGACGTAACACTTGTTGCAATCTAAACATTTAATTTCATATATACCCGATTTTAACATGTCCGGAGTTTTATCGGATGTATTTCCTAGGAGTTGTTTAATTTTCGTGGAAGTTTTGAAAGCAAGTTTCATATAACCTTTTTTTTTAAATATAAAGATAAAAAACTCTTCAGTAACATAACCCTAACGAAAGAAATGAAAACGGTAAAAGGATTCAACGCTTTCACGTTCCATTCGAAAACAAACAACAAACTCCAAAATATTTTCAAAAAGGTTAATATAAAACGGGTTTTTAAAACTTCCACGAAAATTAAACAACTCCTAGGAAATACATTCGATCGTCGGGCAAACAACCATAAACATTCTCACACGGTATAAAGAGCATACGGGACACATTCTGAACAACAATATCGATAAATCTGCTGTTGCAAATCACGTTTTAACAACTGGCCACTCAATTCCGTTAAATTATTGTTGAAAAATAAAGTATACTTAGGAACACTTGAAGGGATCGAAATGTATAAGAGAAAGGATATTTTACTCAATAATGATCAACCCATTATTCTTACTAATCGCTTTATGACTAGGGGTATAACGAAAACTCATACTTGAGTGTAGAAAATGGTTGCATGCTTTGAAGATGGAAACTTTGTTTCCGAAACATAATATGTCAGACGACAAAAACTGTAGTGGACAAGAGTGAGGTTACTTTTGTAGTAGATTATGCCTATCAACAACCTCAAATGTCGCATCTCGTTCGAAAGTTATCGGGGCAACGGCGACCCATCAAGCTACTGAACTCAACCAAGGCTGCTCATATCTCAAACAATATGAATCCGATCGTGTCCAAACTTGTAACTTGGTTGTAGAGTACCGGTGTGAAGTTATCCACATCCACACATACACTCAATGACAAAAAAATGTTCAAATTGAAATATTAATAACTCGATAAGTACTAGGTGAATAATGATGAAATTTGAGAGTGTTGCTCATGGATGCCTAAAGAATCGAAATAAAATGTCAAATAATTTGTGTAGCCCCCAGGGGGCGGTGGCTGGGGGCAGTAAAACGAAAAATGCTATAACTCGGAAAATATTGAGTGTTCCACGATGAACTTTGGATATGTGATCAAGAATGGCGTAAATAAAAAGATGTAGTAGGTCTCATAGTTTTTGCGGCCCCAGGGGGGCGGCGATCGGGGGCGGTATATCGAAAAATGCCATAACTCGGAAAATATTGAGTGTTCCACGATGAGCTTTGGATATGTCGTCTAGAATGGCGTAAATACAGAAATGTAGTATGTCCCATAGTTTGTGCGGCTCCAGGGGGGCGGCAATCGGGGGCGGTATATCGAAAAATACCATAACTCGGAAAATATTGAGTGTTCCACGATGAGCTTGGGAAATGTCGTCTAGAATGGCGTAAATACAAGGATGTAGTATGTCCCATAGTTTGTGCGGCCCCAGGGGGGCGGCAATCGGGGGCGGTATATCGAAAAATGCGATAACTCGGAAAATATTGAGTATTCCACGATGAGCTTTGGATATGTCGTCTAGAATGGCGTAAGTACAAAGATGTAGTAGGCCCCATAGTTTGTGCGGCCCCAGGGGGGCGGCAATCGGGGGCGGTATATCGAAAAATGCGATAACCCGGAAAATATTGAGTGTTCCAGGATGAGCGTTGGGTATGTGGTGGAGAATGGCGTATATACAAATATGTAGTAGAGGTCCCATAGTTTGTGTAATACCGCCCCCGATTGGGACTATGGACTATGGGACATACTACACCTTTATTTTTACGCCATTCTCCACCACATATCCAAAGCTCATCCTGTAACACTCAATATTTTCCGGGTTATCGCATTTTTCGATATACCGCCCCCGATTGCCGCCCCCCTGGGGCCGCACAAACTATGGGACCTACTACATCTTTGTACTTACGCCATTCTAGACGACATATCCAAAGCTCATCGTGGAACACTCAATATTTTCCGAGTTATCGCATTTTTCGATATACCGCCCCCGATTGCCGCCCCCCCTGGGGCCGCACAAACTATGGGACATACTACATCCTTGTATTTACGTCATTCTAGACAACATATTCGAAGTTTATCGTGGAACACTCAATATTTTCCGATTTATGGCATTTTTCGATATACCGCCCCCCGTTGCCGCCCCTCTGGGGCCGCAAAAACTATGGGTCCTACTACATCCTTGTATTTACGTCATTCTAGGCAACATATTCGAAGTTTATCGTGGAACACTCAATATTTTCCGATTTATGGCATTTTTCGATATACCGCCCCCGATTGTCGCCCCCCTGGGGCCGCACAAACTATGGGACCTACTACATCTTTGTATGCACGCCATTCTAGACGATATATCCAAAGCTCATCGTGGAACACTCAATATTCTCCTAGTTATGGCATTTTCGATATACTGCCCCCTAGGGCCGCACAAACTATGGGACCTACTACATCTTTGTATTCACGCCATTCTAGACGACATATCCAAAGCTCATCGTGGAAAACTAAATATTTTCCGAGTTATGGCATTTTTCGATATACCGCAACCAATTGCCGCCTCCCTGGGGTCGCACAAACTATGTGACCTACTACATCCTTGTATTTACGTCATTCTGTACCACATATCCATAGCTCATCCTGGAACACTCAATATTTTCCGAGTTATGACATTTTTCGATATACCACCCCCGATCGCCGCCCCCTGGGTCCGCACAAACTATGGGACATACTATATCTTTGTATTTACGCCAATCTAGACGACATATCCAAAGCTCATCGTGGAAAACTAAATATTTTCCGAGTTATGGCATTTTTCGATATACCGCCCCCAATTGCCGCCTCCCTGGGGCCGCACAAACTATGTGACCTACTACATCCTTGTATTTACGTCATTCTGTACCCCATATCCATAGCTCATCCTGGAACACTCAATATTTTCCGAGTTATGACATTTTTCGATATACCACCCCCGATCGCCGCCCCCTGGGTCCGCACAAACTATGGGACATACTATATCTTTGTATTTACGCCATTCTCGATCACATATCCAAAGCTCATTCTGGAACACTCAATATTTTCCGAGTTATCGCATTTTTCGATATACCGCCCCCGATTGCCGCCCCCCTGGGGCCGCACAAACTATGGGACCTACTACATCTTTGTACTTACGCCATTCTAGACGACATATCCAAAGCTCATCGTGGAACACTCAATATTTTCCGAGTTATGGCATTTTTCGATATACCGCCCCCGATTGCCGCCCCCTGGGGCCGCACAAACTATGAGACATACTACATCTTTGTATTTACGCCATTCTCGACCACATATCCAAACCTCATCCTGGAACACTCAATATTTTCCGAGTTATCGCATTTTTCGATATACCGCCCCTGATTGCCGCCCCCCTGGGACCGAACAAACTATAGGACCTACTAGATCTTTGTATTTACGCGATTCTCGACCACATATCCAAAGCTCATCCTGGAATACTCAATATTTTCCGAGTTATGGCATTTTTCGATATACCGCCCCCGATTCACCACCTACCATGAAAATTTAAAGTGGCTATCTCTTCCCGTTCATAACTTATCGTGGCAACGGCCGGACGACTGGCCGAACGGATAGAATCAAATTGGACCTCGAATTATTCATACATGAGTCGAACATATTCGTTCGAAACCAGTTTTGGCACAAAATTATAGACATTTGGACAAAATGATTGCACGCTGTTCCCCCACATGCGCGCATTAAATAATTGCGTTCAGTGGACCACCGTCAGTAACGAAGTTGCTTGGGCCTATTCTTCAAATCCGAATGTAAATTAATATAGATCTTCCGAATATAGTCATTTATAGATTTGCCCCATAAAAAAGAGGATACAAAAGACTCGTATGTTAGCTCAGCATCAGAACGTCATGACCACCCAATGGAATTCACGTGCATCCTAGCACAAGAAATACCATAGACAGCCAGCTTTCTCATACGAATGCGCAGTTCACTCATCTCTGAAAGTTCTCTCTATTATGCTGCCTGCACCCAAAACCCCGAAAAGATCATCTGGTCATGCGCAGAATGAAAAATGTCCGAATAGGGAAGCGTGAATTTCAAAATTAGCTCTAGGGCCACGGTACGGACATTCCAAATCGAAAACAACGAAATTAACTTGCACGTGCACAGAATTGCCATACATTTTATTTCAAAACCTCACCTTATCGGCTCAGCACCAGACCCATGACCGATAGACGTAAACCACTCCCAGACCCATACACACTAAAAATATCCAATTGTCCTCTGCGCTTGTGCAATCCACACGTGACTGAAAGTGCTCTAAAAATCACACACCTCACACAAAACTCCGATTCTTCAGCACCAGTGGCTCAAGAGATATCGCAGCAATCCACGGAGGAATAAGTGGAGGAATAGCATCCTCCACTTCAAAACCCACAGATCTCAAGTGGAAACTTCAGCAGTTAAATCACGTTTTGTCTGCTCCTGTGCATAGCGAAAAATGCCCGAAAGAAGCATTGTGAATTTCAAAATACTACGACATTTCGTCGAAACTAGCTTGCAGGCACACATAATTGATATGAGGTGGTAATATGGCCTGCCAGTCCCTCCCAAGTCGCTCAACTTTCAGACAAATTTTGAAAAAAAAAATTAAAAACGTTCACAGATCGTTCATCCACTTATTCAATCGTTACCATACTTACAATAATGAGTCCGAGTAAGAAATGACGGAAATATGAAATTTCTGCAAAACCGTCCTTTGCGTATGCTGAACTTGAAATCCTTTGCAAATTATCCTTAATTTCACTATTTCACATTAGCATAAAATAAAATTCCACACATCGTTCATCCACTTTGAATCGCTTCTGTAGTTGCATTTAGTCGATCGCAAATGGACGAAATTGCATTGCAAATCAAGCAAACAAAGCATTTCTAATTTGACCAATAGGAAGGCATTTCGAATTTCATATTGGGATTTGTTTTTCGAAGCTCCTGAGGGTCTGTTTTCTATGAAACCTTGTAAGCACCAAGAGTTCATTATTGTTCACCTAAATGCCACAATCAAACTCCATCCGATTTGTGGTTTCGGAATTTCAAGCAAAATATTCCGTGAAATAGTTGAACATTTTTTGAATATTTTCTAGTCATGCAATTCTCCCAAGATTTTGCAAAGTCTCTGCGTCGATATTTTGCAACTACTAAGTTTCAATTGGATGAAAGGAGTATTTTTCGAGTTATTGGGAAAGCAAAAGTTTCAAATTTTTGAATGTTTTCTGTACATAGTCCAATCAACAATTTGCATACATATAAGGGTAGTAATTCTACAATGTGGTGTTTAAGTTCGTTAATGGGAATTATCGGCCAAACGGTTTTGGAGTAGTAAGAATCTGAAATATTGGTACCTCAAACTTTGACACATCATATCTCCGAGTATTGGTTTCTCAGAGTTGGGAATGATATCAATGGATTCTTATGATAGAAATGCATCATAAAAGAAATGAAATACAAAAAAAATTCATTTAAAAAAAAGAGTGCCAAAGTTTTTTAATCCGGAACCGCACCGATTCTACCCAATAACGAACTTATCCGAGATATTCATTCCTCAAATCTACTCTGAAAATTATATTATATCAAATGAAACTTAGCCAATATTCCAGTTTTATTTTTACTGGAGATATTCTGAACCCAATTTGATTAACTTACCAAAGTTTATATTTTCATCATCAAATGGATTATTCTACGATAGCTGAGGTCATTTCATTGGTCATTCTGCATACAATCATACGTTCTGTTTTCTAGAACAGGGAGTATTTTATGTCAAGAATTTTTAATAGAACTAGAAATAAATATGACATGTCTCTTATCTGTAGATAAGATGACATGTATGAACACAGTTCATTCAGATATATATACATATAGATACAAATATGGACGTTAATTTTCGATTACAGCATTCTGTGAAATCATAGAATAACGTTTTAATATTAAAATTTTGAAAAATCATACCTTCGAAAGTATTAGCTTGTTAGATTGAAAAAAAGGTCTTGAAAAAAATTAAATTTGAAATATGTAATTTAAAAAAAAATTGTTTTTGTTACTCCGAAACCAGTTGGCCGATTATACCCGATAACGAGCTAAAACGAGATATTTATCTTCCAAACTCACTCTAAAAATTTCAATTGTCTAGCTCATTCCATTCGAGAGTTATCGTGGGAACGGCGGGCCGGACAGAAGCGATTTCAACCACGGATTCTTGATCAGTGAATCGAACCGTTTAAGATCATTTTCATCCAAAAATTCTATTGATAAGCACTCTGTTCCGCGGAACAAGAGATAATAAATTCGTTCAAGCCCCGTGGACAGGAGCTTTTTGGCGCTCTTGTTCAAACAGACAAATTAAATATCCGAAAGTATTGGTTTCTCAGAGTTGGGAATTATAACAATGGATTCCTATGATAGAACGACATCATGAAAGGAATTAAATTTAAAAAAAGTGTACTTCAAAAATAATGCTTCAAAAATTATCTTTAAAAAAAAGAGCAATCTACAATGCCTCAATGCTTCAAAAACTGTCATTAAATTTATTTATCAAGATTAAATGAGCAATGTGCAATGATATATACGCAACCTCGTGGAATGGGTTGTTGCAACTTACACTCGGTGCATAGTTTTCACAACTCGAAATACCTAAGGAAAGTATCATCGAAATCTCTAGAGCAAGTCTGGAGACAATCATAGCATATTGTCCATTTATTCCAGATATTTGAGTAGGTAGAGGATTACGAACAAATTATTTTAATAGTTCAAAATATATTAATAAAATACTATCCTCTTTTCATATATTTAAAATTTAATAGTTCATACCACTAACACATTCTTTTCTGTATTATGAACCTTAACTCAAGAAAAAAATGTGTGATACACAAATATAGATCCATATATCAGTATTTTTTGATAGCAACATTATGAAAATACTGTATATAGGAACATGTCTCACTACTTAAGGAAGTAAAAGGTAATATTAACCTCAGTGGTCAACGAACAGTAATTTCTTTTGATGATTCCATTATGTTCTTCTTTCCTAGTGTCTTCATAAACTACATCATTCAAATGATCCAATTCTAAATCTTCTGAATAATCATCCCCAATATTTATACATAAATTATTCAATATGTCAGTCAATATTATTTTCAGTAAACATTAAAGGATACTGTGGGAGGTATATTCATCATTGAATGGTTTCTTTCTGGGTTTTCTCCCCCAAACTCTGAAAAATATCTTTAAAATAAAAAATTAATTATTTTGTGATTTGCTTCTGCGTAAGAAACACAAGATATTTGTAAGAAGCAATCAATTGAACAATGTTGCCAAACAAATAACAACGAAACAACATCAACGAAGAAACAACTATATCGGAACGTTTCGGAGTCTATATCAGACTCCTTCTTCAGACGCTTAACGAAAAAATCTTCAGAACTATTTTGTTGATTGTTATTCTGAGATTCGAGAATTGTTACATTGACAGTATTTGAAAATCATAGCTAACATAGTTTTACTTTGTAAACGAAAAAAAATCATAATTTACATTCAAGTATACACATAGTCTTGATGAAATATTCTAAAAGCAAGTTTTTCCATACCTGAGATGAAACAATTTATCTTGAAAGTAGAAAATACTGCTTTCATTCTGAGAAGACACATATACTTATTCACCAAGATTACGATACATTTTATTGAACATGTTATATTCTCAATACAACAAGATCACTTCAATGAAAGCAAGAACCACTATTGAGGTCTATTGAAAATCATTTAGTATTCTCTAAAGAAAATGCAAGACTTGAGCCAAAATTATTTAAAGTTGATCGTAGCCTAATTTTGACATTGAATTAGAAGGAACACTATTTTATAGCTAGAATATTAATTCTTAATTGTAGGAAATATTCTACTGATGAAAGTGTTTCAATAATTATATTGAGAATAGCTCTTATGGTTGAAATCTAAGAGATCTCGTATGAATTCAGGTACAACTTCACCCAAGAACAGGCTATTCTTATTCGAAATAATATTATATGCGCAGTCAAGTCTCAATACACTCAACCAAGGGCGTAGCCAGGAAATAATTTCGGGGGGGGGGGGGGGGGGGGTTTGAAATAGGAATTAATTTTGGGGGGGGGTTTTGGGGGTGTAAGGGTCACTTTCTGCAGCAAAATTTTTTTTTAAGAGAAAAAATAACATTTCGGGGGGGGGGGGGGGGTGTGAACCCCCAAAACCCCCTCCCTGGCTACGCCCTTGCACTCAACTATAGAGTATCGATTGAGCAAATCCACATATCTGCACCAGGTGGAAAGGTTTGCGTCGGACATTTTGGACGCGGATCCAAAGAGAGCATGATCACGATCGGCAACAACTAGTGATTTTATAAGTTTATATTATGTAATAATGAATATGAAGGATATTTTAAACGAATGGGAACTGGCCGAGTTAATTTAAGTATTAAACAGTGAGTACTTATAATATACTTTGTATAATTTCATTGGAACCCATAATTTCATTTTCAGGAACCTGATTACACCAAACAGTTCTGCATCTTTTTACTTGGAACTTGGCACATCGCAGCAAGAAAGATAACAATCCGTTTCACCAAAATGCTGAGCAAAATATTGTGCAAATGAATAAATGACATATCCCCTTACAAATTCTGCAAAGTGAAAAATAGTGATGTTGTTTTGTACATTTCCTACTTACTTTTGTACCGATTCTATTTTTCAGAATGAATGACCACAGATAACTAAGTATGATGAATGACATTCAAATGGTGTGTTCTGTGGTGTGGAGTGTCAAGTGGTACATCTTCTTCTTCTTCTTCAGCCATTCGCCGTCCACTCCTGGACGAAAGCCTCCTCCAACTGCTTCCACGATCGCCTGTCTTGCGCAGTCTGCATCCAGGTGGCGCCCACATGCAGCTTGATATCCTCACGCCATCTATATTTGAAGATTTGAAGTTAATTTTCACTCCAGCGTCAACTACTTAGTATCATAATGATATTTTTTTCAAAAATCATTATTGGGTATTTATTCAAACTAGTCTCATATATGTACTTCACAGCCTTAGGCAAAGGTTCCAACAATGATAGCTTTAAATACTAAGCTATCATTGTTTAAATATTGCGACGCTCAGATATGGGACTAGTTTGAATAAATACCGATTGCTATTTTTTGAAATAAATAACATTTTGATACTAAGAAGATGACGCTGGAGAGAAAATTAACTTCAAATTTTCAAATATGGGAGGTCACACATCACGTCATCAAAAAAAATTCAAATAGTTGGAAGGACAACAAAAATAATTATTTTCTATGATGTACCACTTGACACTCCATATTATTTGAGTGTTTCTCATTCCAAAGGGAATTAAATTGAAGAACACTTAAAAATTGATATGAGTTTCACTATACTCGGAGGGATAGTATAGATGATTTTCAAGCAATTTTAAGAATAATATTGATTTGATTAGAAATATTCTCATTTCAAGTTTATTACTTGTTACTCTGCATTAAGGAAATAGTTGCTCAGAGAATAACTATACTTATTCGGAAAATAAGAAAGTTTTACTCAAAGACAGTTCTATATTCATTTCAAGTAGGCTTATTCTTAGTTAAAGTTATGCTATACGTTAAAATTAGTGTTACTATACTATTTTTAAGTTTGCTTTTCTTTATCGGAAGTAAGCTGAACTGATAGGTATAAGAATAATGTTCATATTGCATTAAGTCAAGTTATGATTGCGGATATATGAGTCTACCATAGCTTTCAATCTATACTACTAGTCTTGTTCGCAGTGTACTTTTTTTTCTGTGTATAGAAATTTCCAAGTTCCACCTCCTTTTTCAATAAATATGGTCAATACCAATTGAGCAATTTGCAAAATTGCATTCTCTGTTCAATAATATACAAGTTAATACTATGATTTTCAAATACTGTCAATGTGACAATTGAGCAATTTGCAAAATTGCATTCTCTGTTCAATAAAATACAAGTTAATACTATAGTCGAATTTAAGCGAATAACCGTAACAGTGCGGTTAAGACCAATCCCTTGCTATTATAACCGATCGATTATGTTTAGCGAGAGATTGATCTTAACCGCTCTGCTCCGGTTACTCGCTTAAATTCGACTTAAGTTAGCTATCATTTTCAAATACTGTCAATGTGACCGAATTGCCGATGAGAAGTTTCCAGCTCGAATTTTATTTAGTGACGAAGCAACATTTTATTTAAATGGAACTGTCAACAGACATAACTGTCGCTTTTGGTCAGATCACAATCTAAACTGGATGATGGACGCACATACTCAATTTCCTGAAAAAGTGAATGTATGGGCTGGAACTCTTAGGAGCAGGATTATAGTTCTTTATTGAAGGAACGTTAACAAGTCCAAAATATTTATATTTATTATGGGATGACCGGATTTCGGGGTTGGCGATTCTTTTTCCGAACAATGCAGATCCAGATATCCTAAATGAAACGCTAAGCGATATCCCAACAGGATGGAACTCCACCCCATTATTTTGAAGATGTACGTGATTACCTGAACGAAGTGTTCCCGAACAGGTTGATCGGTAGCCGAGGTTTTATAGAATGGCCGGCACGGTCTCCAGATCTGACTCCGTTAGGCTTTTTCTTATGGGATTATATCACAAGCAACAAAATAGTTCTGAAGATTTTTTCGTTAAGCGTCTGAAGAAGGAGTCTGATATTGACTCCGAAACGTTACGATATAGTTGTTTCTTCGTTGATGTTGTTTCGTTGTTATTTGTTAGGCAACATTGTTCAATTGATTGCTTCTGAAAAATATCTTGTGTTTCTTACGCAGAAGCAAATCACAAAATAATTAATTTTTTATTTTATAGATATTTTTCAGAGTTTGGGGGAGAAAACCCAGAAAGAAACCATTGAATGTTATTTTCGGTTTCAAAACAGTCTTGTATATATTCTCAAACTCAAGAATCGGATAATTGTTTTCCAAGAGAAAATATTTTCAAACTACGAATTGACAATCTCTAATAGCTCGAAAAGATGACATTTATGAACAGTGAACACAGACAGATTCTGTGCTCACATTCTGTGAATACATAGAGCTTACGATGTATTATTGAAATTTTGAAACATCATATCTCCTAAAGTGTTAGCTTGTTAGAGTTGAAAATGATAACAATGGACTCTTGTGATGAAACTGCATCCTAAAGAAATTTGAATTCAAAAGTTTTAATATAAAAAAAAATATTTGTTTTCGTTACTCCGAAACTAGTTGACCGATTTTGCCCAATAACGAACTTAACCAAGATATTTATCCCTCAAACCTATTCTGAAAATTTCAACTGTCTAGCTCATTCCGTTCGTGAGTTATCATGTTAACGGCCGGCCGGACGGCCAGACGGCCGGACAGAATCGATTTCGACCACGGATTATTGATCAGTGAGTCAAACCAAATCGTTCAAGACCATTTTCAGCCAAAAATTCGAAAATTACAGACATTTGGGCAAATTGATAAGCACTCTGTTCCGCGGAACAAGAGCGCCAAAAAGGAGGAAAGCCCTGTGGCAGGAGCTTTGGCGCTCTTGTTCAATTTTTGACAAACCATATCTCCGAAAGTATTGGTTTTTCAGAGTTGTGGATGATATCAATGGATTCTTATGATAGAACTGCACCATAAAATAAATGAAATTCAAATAATAGTTCATTTATCAAGTTTAAGTGATCAATCTGCAATGATTTAACCTCGTGGAATGGGTTGTTGCAACTTACACTCGGTTCATAACTCGAAATACCTGAGGAAAGTATCATCGAAATGTCTAGAGCAAGGCTGGAGACAATCATAGAAGATTGTCCATTTATTCCTGATATTTGAATAGGTATAGGTTGACGAACAAATTATTTCATTAGTTCAAAATATATTGATAATATACAATCCTCTTCTCATAACTTAAAAGTTCATACCACTAACACATTCATTCCGTGTAATGAACCTTAACTCAAGAAAGAATATTTGATATACAAATGTAGATCAATATTTCAGTAATTTTTTTTTCTAGTAACATTATGAAAATACTGTATATAGGAACATGTCTCATTACTTAAGGAAGTTACAGGTAATATTAACCTCGGTGGTCAACGAACAGTCATTTCTTTTGATTATTCCATTATGTTGTTCTTTCCTATTGCCATCATGAACTGCATCACTAAAATGATCCAATTCTAAATCTTCTGAAACATCATCCCCAATATTTGCACATAAATTATTCAATAACCAAAAAGTCAATATTGTTTTTGGTATCAAAACTGCCTTGTATATATTCACAAATTCAAGACACGGAACCTTATTTTTCAATACAAAATATTTTCCATTTACGAATTATATAACAAACAAACTAGAACAGAAATAAATATGTCGTCCCTTATAGGTAGATAAGATGACATGAATGAACAGTGAACTCAGATAGAACGCAGACAGATAGAATTCGCATTCTGTGAAAACATATAGAAGTACGATGTATTATTGAAATTTTGAAAAATCATATTTCCGAAAGTATTAGCTTGTGAGAGATGAAATTAATATCGGTAGATTCTTATGATGGAACTGCATCTTGAAAAAAATTGAATTTAAAATTTGTAATTAAAAAAAAAATTATTTTCGTTGCTCCGAAACAATCAGGCCATCAGATTTTGGCCAATAACGAACTGAACCGAGATATTCATCTGCCAAACGTACTCTGAACATTTCAACTGTCTAGCTCATTCCGTTCGAGAGTTATCGTGTCTACGGCTGGACCGGCCGGACAGAATCGATTCTGACCACGGATTCTTGATGAGTGAGTTGAAACAAATCGTTTAAGACCATTTTCATCCAAAAATTCGAAAATTACAGACCTTTGGGCAAATTGATAAGCACTCTGTTCCGAAGTACAAGAGCGCCAAAAATAAAATTTGTTTAAAAAAATTTCATAATTCAGCCAACCAACCTTCAAGCCGCCATTTTACAATCGAGTACCCGATTTCAGCTCGATCGACTTGTTCTTGGAAATATAGTGAAAATAATATTTCGAACTGGTATCTACTGAAATTTCAAATCATGCAAATCTGAGTACTGACCTCGTTGGCTCAGATGTTAGCGAAGTTAGATATTTCGAAAAATCCAAATCAGACCGAATTAAAATATAGTACTAGTTTGAAAAAAGATTACTCCTGAATTCAAGACATCGCTTTTCTCGAATATTTTCGTTGTATAGATGGTACAACAGACATGATGGCTACGGAACCCCAATTATCGGAAATCTTTAATGACACCTAATAAAATTTTGCGTTGATCTTAATAGGTCTAGCTAAATTCATATAGAATGAGGTTTAAACCCTTGAGTCCCAAATTGTTAATGACCTGGTGCTTCCCCTCCAGGAATGCCCGAATGGAATTTTCCATTCATCGCTACAAGTTCTTTCTTTGCTAACCAGTGGCGTAGCAATGTGAAATACAAGAACGGACAGGGGCAAATAATAATACCATTATTCACCGCCCTGTGTACACGCGACTAAAAAGAAATTTAAAACGTAAAAATGATAGTTTCAAAAAGTCTTTGTGTAATTATACTCCTATATCCTAACTTAAAGTACTATTTTTGGGGCTCTTGTTCCTTAGAACAGAGTGCATATCAATTTGCCCAAATGTCTGTAATTTTCGAATTTTTGGCTAAAAATGGTCTTAAACGATTTGGTTTGACTCACTGATCAAGAATCCGTGGTCGGAATCGATTCTGTCCGGCCGGCCGGCTGGCCGTTAACACGATAACTCTCGAACGGGATGGGCTAGACGTTGAAATTTTCAGAGTAGGTTTGAGGGATAAATATCTCGGTTAAGTTCGTTATTGAGCAAAATCGGCCTGATAGTTTCGGAGTAACGAAAAAGAAAATTTTTTTTTACAAACAACTTTTGAATGCAGTTTCATCATAAGATAACATTGTTATCATTTTCAACTGTAACAAGATATTACTTTCGGAGATATGATGTTTCAATGTTTCAATAATACATCTTAAGTTCTATGTATTCACACAATGTGAAGACAGAATCAGTCTGTGTGACTATTCATAAATGTCATCTTTTCTAGCTATTAGAGATTGTCAATTCGTATATTTTCAATTATATTATATTCGATTCTTGAATTTGTGAATATATACTAGACTGTTTCGATGTAGTTTATGGAGGCAATAGGAAAGAAGAACATAATGGAATCACCAAAAGAAATTACTTTTAGTTGACCACTGAGGTTAATATTACCTTTTACTTCCTTAAGTAGTGGTAGTGCAACATGTTCCTATATTAAGTATTTCCATAATATTACCTTTTACTTCCTTAAGTAGTGGTAGTGAAACATGTTCCTATATAAAGTATTTCCATAATGTTGCTAGCAAACAAAGTACTGGAATATGGATCTACATTTGTGTATCAATATTTTTTTCTTGAGTTAAGGTTCATAAAACAGAAAAGAATGTGTTAGTGGTATGAACTATTAAATTTCAAATTATGAAAAGACGATAGTATTTTATTAATATACTTTGAACTATTAAAATAATTTGTTCGTAATCCACTACCTACTCAAATATCAGGAATAAATGGACTACTGCTATGAATGTCTCCAGCCTTGCTCTAGATATTTCGATGATACTCTCCTTAGGTATTTCGAGTTTTGAAAACTATGTTAGTTGTAACAACCAATTCCACGAGGTTGAATCATTGCAGATTGCTCGTTTAATCTTGATAAATAAATTTAAAGACAATTTTTGAAGCATTGAACCAATGTAGATTGCTCTTTTTTTTTAAAGATACTTTTTGAAGCATTTTTCTTAAACGTCACTTTTTTTAAATTTAATTCATTTCATGATGCAGTTCTATCATAGGAATCCATTGATATAATTCCCAACTTTGAGACACCAATACTTTCGGAGATATAATTTGTCTGTTTGAACAAGAGCGGCAAAAAGCTCCTGTCCACAGGGCTTGAACCAATTTTTGGAATAAATCTCATGAATTCTATGATATTCCATCGTAGGAAAATGGAATCAATTTTCCAATTTTAGTCCATCTATAGTTATCATAGTTGATAACTCTTTTCGGCGATCGTGCAAAAAGTGGCTACGCTTTTGGATTTACACCCATCTGAAATTTTGTTGTTATTTCTTCAATAACTCAAAAAATATGAATTCGATTCAATTCAAACGGTAATTAATTGTAGAATGCCAACGAGCAAATTTTTGCGAAATGTCGCTAGGATCGTATCTCCCTAGAAAAATCATTTAACATTAAACAATTATATGTGGCTAAAATTATAATAGACTTGTGTGTTCAGTTCAACCTGTTGGCTTAAGTTCTTCTACTGAAATTTCAATGAAATTGCAAAATAATCAAATATCGAAAATCCAATGCAGTAGACAGGACACCAAGTACCCACCAGAACCAGAAAATTCAAAGCAATCCGAAAAAATTATTTATGGTGAAAAACCTTTGTCCTTGACAAGCAAAAACGAAAAAAAAATTAATGAAAATGAAGCTTGTCCATCAATCACCATAGTGAATTGCTCTAACTCCAATATTAAAACAGAGATTAACTCAAAAAATGTAATAACTCATTTTGTAGAAATAAGTATTATTAATTCATATTCACTAACTACGTCCTATTCATTATAAATTCATTCAGAAATAATTAATATATCACGATTTACAATAAGTTACTTATAATTATTTTTCACTTGTACCTGATACGAATTCTCTTCTTTATTGTATTATCTTCAATGACTCTTTCGAAATTCTTCATAAAATATTTTTTGAGTGATTTCAGAATAATCATCAATAATTATTTTGAGAAAATAAAAAAAATAATAAATCTTCCGAATACTACGCCACTGTGCGGGGTGGTTCTACACCGTTACCAGTGGAATATTCCATTGGTTTAATATTTGACTAATATTACTCACTGACAAATTAAAGAAAGATAGTTAATTTTCCCATCAATTTTATTTGAACCTATTCAAAACTACATATCAATTGGAGACAACAAGGAAAAATAAATATAACGGATGAGAATTTACGGAAAGATTAAACAACTCTACCTACTCGAATATTTCATGGGATTTTCTTAATTTATTTGAAATATACAATAACGAAGATGGCTCACTTACTGTTAGATACAGTTCTATACAGAAAACTGTCCTCACCAGAGGATACAAAAAAATGTTTTTCTTTGATTTTCCCATAACATACGCGCAAAAATATGTCATCATGACATTCATATTTATTATTTGAAGGTTCTCGCAAAAATACGGCCACAGACAAAATATCATACGACGATTCGCATCCAGCTACCGAAGCTCACAAAAGGCTGCTCGGTTCTCCAACAATATGGATCTGATCGTGTTCAAACTTGGAACTCTGCAGTAGAGTTAGGTTCTGAAGGCTCAGATGGAATTGTTTTCAATTTATTTTAATTTTTTTTTTTAATTTTCCTTTTATACCATCCTCACGAAATTCAGCAAGAATTTTCGCGTTGGCATTCTACAACTAATAACCATGTTTGAATTCAATAGGTTTTGTATTCTTCGAGTTAATGAGGAACAAAAAACAACCAAATTTCAGAAAATTTCAGATGGCTATAACTCTAAAACCGTTTGGACGATTTTGCTCATAAACAAACTCAAATGTGGCATTCAGATGCACAACCTAACCTGAAATTTTCAAGCCGCTATCTCTTTCCGTTCTCAGGTTATCGTGACATCAAAATTATTTTTTAATAATTTTCTAGCGATACGATTCTCACAAAATTTCACAAACGTGCTTAGGTCTATATTCTACAACTATTCACCAAGTTTAACTTCGATCGGATTTATTTTGGTTGAAAACAAAATTATTACTCGGAAACCATTGGGCCGATTATACCCATTAACGAACTTGTCCGTCGTATTGGGATGCGCCACCTACCCTGAAAATTTCAAGTTGCTAGCTCTTTCCGTTCTCAAGTTATCGTGGCAACGGACGGCCGGCACCACAGAATTAAATTTCACATTTGGGCAAAACTATAACGCGATGTTCCCCAGAACATACGCGCAAAAATCACAATTCCATCATTCATTACTAGCGATTCACTGATTGTAGAGTATTGCGGTTAAAATTAATGGATTAATCTGGACTCAATTGACACATATTCCGTTTTTCTTTGCATTTAATTATCGAATTTCGTAACAAGTTTCTTAAACTCTCCTGCAAGGCGAAATATTTTTTTATTCGATTTTTATATTCTATATATGTACTTCAAAATTGTGAAAATTTCGGTGGTGGTTAAAAAATGTTTTCATTAAACAAAAATAAATATTTAATATTTGATAAATTACTGTACTCAAAATTGCATACTAGAAGACCGGGATTTATCTGATATTTGGTGTATTTTGGTCAACGAATCATTTATAGTCAGAAAACCAGCTTATTTGTGTTATTTCTATTTCGCCAATATGAACCAGTTCGTTATTAAAAACATCAATATCCCATATTTTCAAATAACTAACTGTCTGATTGATTACTTTTATGCCCATTTACAGCGACTGCTCGAGAATAATAATCAATAAAAGAAAATTGCGGATGTTTTAAATATCGACGGTATGTGCTGACATAAAATAACACCATTTTATAATAATCCTAATACCTTGTACAATGCTAATATATTGAAAATATCCATACTTCAGGAATATAGGGAAAATATGTTATAATATTTACATAATTAACAATATTTGGGGTCAAATGGGTAAATAGTGTTATGATTCGTGTAACTAAAAATATTGAATTTACTAATTTTAAAATTATGAATTTTGCTCCGGATTTCAATGGAATGTATTTGTACTAAAATATTTTAAATGAATTCAGTATATTGAAAAAAAAAATTATCATAAAAACTAAAACTTACCTTATCCTATAATTCAAAGTCCTTTCTTGTTCGAAGATGTTGGAACTGACGTCAAAAACTTGCTCTTCTTGTTTCATCGATATTCTCTATTCAAAAACGCACGCACTCTAATTTATAAGTTCTTAAATGATTATTCTTAACTTTGATTTTTTCCACTTTTCTAATCAAACTTCTTCGTATATTAACATTAAACATTTTCTTGGAGAACACGATTAATTGCTTCCAATGATAACAAAATATACATTATTCTTATTTCAAAACATTCCAACATATCCAAAATCAAATTAGATAATTTATATCATAACAAATTCTCCAGAATTAAAATTTTTATTTGTCTAATTGGAAATTTCAAAGATAAACATTTTAAATTTTAACTTTTAATGTTTAATTTTAAATTTTAACTTTTAATGTTTAATTTTAAATTTTGAAATGATTCAATACAAATTGAATGGCAATGAGTTTGTTTCAAATATAAACTAAAATAATTAGTTTGAAATTATTACTTGGCCAATGAGAATGTATAATAAGCTCAAGAACCGTTGTTTGAATTCAACCTTTCTCTTTCTCATTTTAATAACAATCAAATATTGTTCTCCTCTCTTGTGCATACTTATTTTCACTTAATTTCTATAACACCATGCTATTAAATATGTTTTTGATTAAAAAATCTGTAATCCTTTAAATTCTGTCGATGACCATTGACTATGTTTTCTTGTTCTTCTGTTACCTTTTGTAATAGAATCTTCATATTTTTATTATAATTTTTTAACTTCTTTGTTCCGTTTGATATCATATAATATTTTTTCTTGATACATTTAGTATTAGTATTTATTCTCATTTTACTCATGTTTGCTTCTTCATATTCATTGGTTCTCATTACGTATTGTTTACTATTTATAAATATTATTTCTTTTTCTATATTCACAATTTCTAAATATGCTTTGTTTTCTCTACTTATTGGTAATGGTTTCCAATTTTTCATCTTTCTTTTTCTTTTAGTATTCGTTCATTTCGTTTTTCTATTAGTATTCGTTTATCTTGTTTCTCAATTAGTATTCGTTCGGTCAGTCGATTAATCCTTGTACTTAATATTTTATCAAAAGCTAATATATTTTCTTCTAATATTCTGTCCATCTTTTGGTAATTGTCTTCCATTTGCTTTTCTATTCTTTCGGAATTCTCCTTCATTTCTTCTTTCAATGTCTCTGAAATTAATTTCATCTTTTGAATTTTCTTTGATTTCTTTTTTCAGTCTTTGAAATGACTTTCATTTTTTGTGCATTTCCTTCTATGTTATTTTCCATTCCTTCTGAAAATACTTTCAATGCTTGCAAAATATCTATAATAGGTACCTACTTGGATATATTACGTTCGGTTCCTGTTCCCCTGTAATATCTCTTACATTTTCATCTTCATCGCCTTTCTCCATTCCAATAATTTAATTACTCCTAGTTTCCATTTCAGTTGATATTATAGAACAAAATTATAAATCCTTTATGAATAAAATTGTATATATAACCAAATATGCAATAATTTTACTATTCTACTATTTGCCTATGTGCAAATTTTTCCAAAATTTCGTGAGGATCATATCACTACGAAAAAAAAAAAATGTTCCTCAAAAATTTTATAATTTCAGAAACTGTCTCCAAGATTCCGCCGCATTTCATTTTCCCATTATTTCCAAAAATGCAGATCTGATCTCGGTTGAAAAAACACGACTTGAAGGATCTTGCAGTATTTCGTGAGGATGTGTGAGAGGTGAATATACAAAAGAACATGCGCGATAAAGCTTCTGACCTCACGTCAGTGATTTTTAAGAATATTTTGAGTTGACTTTACTCTTCTATCCTAAAATTGGAAACAAATAACAAAACAATAAAATATTATTCAGATTTTTTTTCACATAAATTCCCAGAAAAATTATGACGAGTTTGTTCAGATCACTTCTTTAGAAACACCATTTACGAGAAAATGGGGAAAAATTGAAAATGTGAAGTGTTTTTAAATAGAAATTAATGAAGAAACCAGTTACGCCAGCAATACAGACATAATTTTTCGAGTAGACATATTGGATACTACCATACAGAAAAGTTATTAACTCTGAAATATACAGAGTGACCATAATTAATTTCCAAACATCAACTACGAATAATGGTCGACAATTGCTGAGAAACTATCAGGTTTAGGTTTGGGAAAACCTTAGGGAGATTTTTGGTTATTTTCTCGTATATGGTGCTTCTAAGGTATAAAGTTATCTGAAGAAACTCATCATAATTTGAGCTTGCCACTCTATTTTTGAGGTGTTACAATTAAAAATATTTAACTTTGGTCTAAATCTTTGTTTTCGAACACGTATATAGGAAAATAATTTTAAATTGTGCTTCCACATCACACAAAAATATTCTCAAAATATCTTCTTTTACTTCCTCAAAACGAGCTCCGCGTCCGGTATATTAATATTTTGTTTAAAACAAATTTTTCGATATTATGTATGAAGAGCGATATGTGCCCAAAGGAATTTCATAATATGTACTTGTTTTAGAAAGAGTTTCCAATCATTTTTCTCAGATTTCTACGACGGCGTATTAGGGCCAATGTAAAAATAAAAAATCTAATTGACAGATTAAATTTGTCAACTAGACTAATTGACAGATTTAATCTGTCAAATATACTAATTGACAGATTAAATCTGTCAACTAGACTAATTGACAGATTTAATCTGTCAATTAGTCTAGTTGACAGATTTAATCTGTCAATTAGTATAATTAACAGATTAAATCTGTCAATTAGACTAATTGACAGATTAAATCATAGTTGACAGATTTAATCTGTCAATTATACTAATTGACAGATTTCTAATTGACAGATTTAATCAATTATACCAATTAATTAATCAATTATACTAATTGACAGATTTAATCTGTCAATTATACTAATTGACAGATTCAATCTGTCAATTAGTCTAATTGCCAGATTTAATCTGTCAATTAGTCTAATTGACAGATTTAATCTGTCAATTAGTATAATTGATTAATTAATTAGTATAATTGATTAAATCTGTCAATTAGAAATCTGTCAATTAGTATAATTGACAGATTAAATCTGTCAATTAGGCTAATTGACAGATTTTTTATTTATACATTGGCCCCAATACGCCGTCGTAGATTTCGATTCAAGTGATGAGGTGATATCATCATATGTTTGAATGATTCTTTTAAAGGGACAATTAGCCTTATATGGGAAAGTAAAAATGATAAGCTAATAAAAATTCACACACATAGGTTATCGACCTTGAACTGCTTTTTTAAATATTGGCAGTTTTCTACCACTCCCGGTTGAACCGGAAGTACCTTTCAACTTCCTTTTTTTAAATGGCAACCCTAATTTTGTATTCCACATTCAGCTCTTCGAAAAATTAGGTCTCTTTATTGAACCATATCTATGACCATCTTCGATCGTTTTGGAGATATTTTCATTTTAAGAAAAATTTTGACACCTAAGGCCGGCCTCATACAGCCGGAATGTCTCTCTGAATTCATATTATTAATTCAGAAAACACGGAATTGCATTCTAATTTACTATTCTCCTCACACATGCTGATTTTTTCTGAGTATTAATTTCTAGATTTTGCAAGCTTCCAGAATTCAGATTATGAATTAAGAATATGAATTCACAGAGAAATTCCGGCCGTCTCAGGCCGGCCTTATACAGCCGGAATACCTCTCTCAATTCATACTCTTAATTCATACTCTTAATTCTTATTATTAATTCAGAAAACACAGAATTACATGCTAATTTACTATTCTCTTCATACATTCTAATTTTTTCAGAGTATTAATTTCTAGATTTTGCAAGCTTCCAGAATTCAGATTATGAATTACGAATATGAATTCAGAGAGAAATTCCGGCCGTATAAGGCCGGCCTAAGAGTGGTAGTTTGACGCCTTGTATCTCAGTGATAGAAGTAAAACGATGAAATTTTGGGAGTACCTATAAAAATGGGTTCAAGCCCTGTGGACAGGAGCTTTCTGGCGCTCTAGTTCAAACAGACAAATTATATCTCCGAAAGTATCGGTTTCTCAGAGTTGGGAATTATATCAATGTATTCATATGATAGAACTGCATCCTAAAGGAAATTCAATTCAAATAATAGTTTATTTATCAAGATTAAATGAGCAATCATGAGAATGAGAAAAGCACCATGGAAGAAATCAAATTAAATCTGGCCAATTTTGCCCAATAACGAACTTAACCGAGATATTCATCTCCCTAAACTACTCTGAAAATTTCAACTACCTACCTCATTCCGTTCGAGAGTTATATCTATGTCTATGGATGAAAAGCAGTCTCACTACTCTCAGATCTCTTACTTCATGTTCAGTTCCGAAATGTAAGAATTTTCTGAGAAAAACTAATTTCGGAGCAAACAACTGAGATTTTTCTCACTTCGCTCACAATTCTTCGATTGATTAGATAATCTGTCAGGAACATCATTTGACATTATGACAATTCATATTCATACATAGAATAATATCATTCTGTGACAACGTTGAAATACGATTTATTATTGAAATTTTGAAAAATCATATCTCCGAAAGTATTAGCTTGTTAGAGTTAAAAATGATATGAATGGATTCTTATGATAAATCCTCTTATTAAAAAAAATTTAATTTGGAATTTGTTTCGTAAAAAAAAAATTTTTTTTTTGTTACTCCGAAACCATCTGTCCGATTTTGCCCAATAACGAACTTAGCCGAGATATTTATCCCCCAAACCTACTCTGAAAATTTCAACTCTCTAGCTCATTCCGTTCGAGAGTTATCGTGCCTACGGCCGGCCGGACCGGCCGGACCGGCCGGCCGGACCGGCCGGCCGGACCGGCCGGACAGAATGAATTTCGACCACGGATTCTTGATCAGTGAGTCGAACCAAATCGTTTAAGACCATTTTCATCGAAATATTCGAAAATTACAGACATTTGGGCAAATTGATAAGCACTCAGTTCCGAGGAACTAGAGCGCCAAAAATGCTGTTTATTCAAGTAATCATAATAATTTTACACAACAATCCACAGGTATCCACTTTCTTCTAAAAAACTAGGTTTTTTCAAATGAAATGCCCCTTTTGGCGCTCTTGTTTTATTTCAGAAAGCAATTCTAGCAACATTTCCTTTCCATTGACATGACATTGACCCATACCTAAAATTGATAGTTTTCAAGTTATTTACATTTTTTGCATTTTTGGCGCGCTGTTCTGTGAACAGAATGCTTATCAATTTGCCCAAATGTCAAATGCGAAAAAAGGCATCCGTTCTGCCGTAGGCACGATTACGCTCGAACGCAATAAGCTAGAGAGTTGAAATTTTCAGAGTGGGTTTGGAGTTCAAATGCGCAGGCTAAGTTCGTTAATGAGTAACATTCACCGTGTGGTTTCAGAGTTATAGCCATCTGAAATTTTGTTTTGCCAATTACTCGAAGAATACAGATCTGATCGAATTAAAATGCGGCAGTTAGGTGAAAAATACTGACACTAAAACATATGCAAAATTATGTGAGGATCACGCTACTGGAAAATTAAAAAAAAAATATTAAAAAAAATTCTGGATCTCAGGAACTATCAGTTAGATATCGTTGAAATTCTGCGAGAGCCTTCGAAACCTTATTTCTCATTACAGTTCTGAATTTGAATTCGATCGGATCTATATTGGTGAAGATATCACGGAAATATCGAAATATTCCTACGATCTCAGTGTATTGGTCCACTGTTTTTATATTCGACCAAACAAATAATCAACAGTTTGTTTGATTTTTGACAAACGTCAAAAAAAGGATACAAGCTATAGAAGGATGTAATCATAACGTGTTTGCATAGATCTTTATTATTACTGTTCTGTGATCGTATGTCTATATTCTATATGTTCAAGTTAATGTCATCATGTCTGACATGTGCCATGATAAACAAATCAGTTTTGTAGATTTTTTGTAGATTCTGAAATATAACATAACTTGGTATGAAATAAATATCGATTTCAAGATTCAAATATTCCTATATAACCTAACATGGCTGGATACACGGGGCCGACCCCCAGATTTCGATTTATAGGGACAATATGCTGCCACGGAATGGAAAATTTTGAAAACATCCTTCACACTTCATAGATTATTATTTAATAGCGATCGAACAGCACGAAGTTCAGGATCCAATAAAGTTGTCCATACTCAGAAACATTATTGGTACAGAAGCTGCAAGAATTATGTCCACATTCGTGATCCCAGAGATAGAACTGAACAAAGATGAATATACTATGAAGTCTATTGAGAAATATGTCAACCCAAGAGTTAATGAGTACTTTGAAAGGTATAATTACTTGAAAAAGGTGCAAAAAGAAAATGAACAATGTGAACATTTCCTTACTGAAAGTAAGTATCTAGTACGAATATGCAAGTATCTAGTACGAACATGTAATTATAATGAAACCGACTCAAATCAAACTGCAGAAGATAAAGCACTGAAAGACAAAATAGTTATAATAAGATCATCCTGTAACCAGAGAGGCATTACTGAGAGTTCCAAAATTGACAGTGGAGAAAGCAATTGAATTTTGCAGAACCAGCGAGCAGAGCAAGCAACGGAACTTGCAGTTCCAGAGCGAATTGAGGACATTAAAGCTGCAGGGAAGTATAATAAACAAACGAAAAATTTCAAGTGTAGACAAGAAGGTCAGAAGAAGGAAAATTCAAATGAAGGCGATCTCAGTTGACACATGGTGCACGTGAATGCCCCGCACTTCGTAAAAAGTGTAGGAAGTGCGGTATGTTAAATCATATTACTATCCGCCGTATTCACAAAGCATTCAATCTCCGTTAAGTCCTAACTGAGGTCCTCAGTTAAGGATAAATAAGAATCGCAACTTCAGTTAACGTATGTAAAGGTGGTTAAACAGGCCCGTTTCACGTTAATTGTCACGTTAACCGAGGTTGCGATTCTTATTTATCCTTAACTGAGGACCTCAGTTAGGACTTAACGGAGATTCAAACACTTAACAATGCTTTGTGAATACGGCGGTATATCTTGTAATGTTAAAAATGTTAACAATGTCGAGAAAGATGAAGGTAGTTCTGATGAACCAGATATTATTATATATATTATTAGGCGTAGGAAAGCATGGGATGAACTTATTCAATGATGAACGTAATAATTTCAATGTTGAATTAGATACAGGTGTGAACATTAGCATAATTCCTAGAGGAAAATATAATGAAATATAAACACAGATTTTAGTTCGTAAATCTAACTCATCTAAGGATTTGAAGTTACACAGGTCATCTTACAAATTCTTCTGTGTGACACCATTTGGTATTTATAGATATTTGGTATTACCTTATGGTTTATCACAATCCCAGGACTTATTGAGGGAAATTTAGATTTTAGAGACCTTGTAATGAATTACAATAACACGGCTCTGATTAGTAGAATCACTAGTACAAATCTTACAAAGTAAGTGAAAGAGATCTTTCACCAATAATAAGCTACAACCTCAAATTCAAAAAAATATTTAGTTTAAGAAAGAGGATCAAGTTGTAATAAAAACATCAAGTGATACACTCTGGGAAAAGGTTATTGTCTTGGGAAAGGCAAAAGAACCTAGTTCTTATCGGGTGAAAAAGCAAGTAAATGGTCAATTATTATGACGTAATACTCAACTGAAAAAATTGTCATATACCAGACCCCGTAGTAATGAATATACATTAGAAACTGAATTACACCCAAACCAATTATCAGCAAATGATTGTAAGGAAAACAAGAGTAGAAATAGTTCGAACAAGACAAATTTTAGTAATGTTCTAAGTGAACCCGAGATAATGACTAGAAATAAAACAGCAATATAATCCGTTGTGGAACAATTTTAAAACTCCTGGGCGTTTAAACCTTTGAGGGGAAGGTGTTCAACATAATAATATAATAATAATTCTATGGTCTAACCTCAATGGACATATACCTATTGTACCTATATCGCATAGCATTGTTGTATCAGATTATTACGGTATGTAAGAATGACAGAGACATTTAATAAACATAAATTAAGTATATGTCTTTAAATATTAATCACCAAGTATCAAACAATGAACATATTGATTCTGGAACCAGTCTCGCAATTTACAAACAATGAGTGGAAAATAGTTAGCTATGCAAAAAAGTCTTTCTCATGAGAAATACTATCACTTTCTCATTTTGTTAAATTCTCAAACAAAGTATTCTGCATTTTTTCTGGAGCTAATCAGCTTTAGGCGAGTTCGGTATCTGGATGGGTGACAGCTCTGGGTATAAATTTGGACAGCGCGCCAAAGCTCCTGTCCACAGGGCTTGAACCCATTTTTACAACAGTCACTGAGGTACAAGGCATCAAAGTACCCCTCACAGTTGTCAAAATTTTTCTTGAAATGAAAATATCTTCAAAACGATAATAGTTGCCATAGATATACCGCCGTATTCACAAAGCATTCCGTTAGGTCCTAACTGAGGTCCTCAGTTAAGGATAAATAAGAATCGCAACCTCAGTTGATGTGAGAATTAACGTGAAACAGGCCTGTTTCACCATCGTTACATACGTTAACCGAGGTTACGATTCTTATTTATCCTAACTGAGGACCTCAGTTAGGACTTAACGGATATTGAAAATACTTTGTGAATACGGCGGTTAGTCGAATAAACAGACATTAATTTTTGAAGAGGAATCTAAACGAAAAAAAAAATGACGGTTGCCAATTAAAGATAAGGGGTTGATAGCTACTTCCGGTATAACCGGAAGTGGTAGAAAACTGCAAATATTTTCTGAGAATCAATCAACGTGTTTACATTCAATGTGAAGGTTCTACGATCAGTTGTTCAAAGGGCTACGGAGCAGTGGTGGGGGAAATATTAAGAATAGAAGGAATGGGTGACTTTTGATAAGAAAATAATAAATCTATTTGAATTTTTTCCAATACTAGGTACTGACTCAAATAACTTTAATCAATAACTTTGACCTATTTTTTCCATTCTGACTCTCATCTGAATACAGTGTGAAATATGTAATTAAGATATGAATTATATGTTTAATATCACTTTAATACTGTTGTATTTGTTAGACCTTGCTAATATTTTCAAAATACTTTAAGTATCGTATGGTAGTTAAACTTCTACGTCGTTTATGATCATGCCAAGTGAAGGACCAATATTTTAAATACTATTTTATTTATTGAAAATTGAATATCTCTGTCCGATATGTTATCAAAAATATAGTCAATATTACCTATTAAATAGACACATTCCAATAGATATTTAAATTTCTACCCAAATCATCAACTAAGTGTGAAGAAAGGTGTTATTAAGACACATTACGATAGAGCTAATCTAAATTGTTCTACCCTTGAAATGCGAAATATTGAAATTGATTTCATCAAACAATTTCTTCCGAGGCAACACAATATCTTGTATATGTGATAAATCGTATACAGGAGAAACATCGAGATGACTAGAGGTAGCAAAGTCGGAACATAAGAACAACTTAATAAATAGAGGCATACAAAAATCAAAAATAGCAGAACATATATTTGGAGATGTGAACATGTATGTGTACATATCATATGACAGATTGGGGTAAAACAAAGATAACAATGACAGAGTCTGATGGCATAAAAAGGAAACTTAGGAGTATATTTTGTTGAATAGTAAAAACAATTTTCCAAATTGCTCAATTATAATTGGTCAGATTAAGGTGAATTTGTTGAAGAAAGAGTTAGAAATTTGGAAATTATATGTATAAAAGGACAGTGTTAAGTGTTACTATGTTTTTTCAAAGGCTGCTTTGTTGTTCAAAGTGTACAACAACAATAAATTTTGAAGATTATTTATTAGTGCCTGATGAAGGAGTACATAATTTAGGCTCTGAAACATTACAGAAAACTTGTTTTATCGTTGGTGTTGTCTGTTTATTAGGAAACATTGTTGTGTATATTCTTCTGAGTATTCTCTAAATATCTAGTGTTTCTTATGCAGAATCAATTTTCAAAAGAGCTATTTTTTTATTTTGTAGATATTTTGTTGTGGGAGAAAACCCCAAAAAAAGATTGAATTACCTATTATCTCTAAATTGATATATTTTTAGCATTGACAGGATTGTGGTACTCGTATTAATACCTCAATTTATACTTCTATTTGAGAAATACAATGAACACTTTTTGATTTAACTTTTTCATTAGTAAAAATCAAAAAGAAGTTTTCGAGAAACAAAATGAATGAAAATTAATTGTCGAAATAACATAGGTACCTTTGGAATCGTACTGCGAAAATTTTGTAAACCGCCCTGAAATGTTTGCAGCTTACGTTTTGAGGGATACGGATAAAAATCCTTGTGTTGCAAACTTGTGGCTTTTTCCCTAAACAACTGAGTCGTGAAAATCAGTAAAAAATCAAGTATCCGGCAATATCCCCCCAGTTTTTCAAATCGATACGCTCTAAGGGGTGAACATTTAGAAACAATCGTATTACTTACTAGAGACAAAAATTTTTTTCCAGAAAAATTCAATATCTCGGAGCTTATTGCCAGAATTTGCTGAAATTTTGCATGTAGCTAATATAAAATGAGTTATGTGTCAATTTTATAGCTCCTTTATTATAACAAAAAATTATGTTTTTCTGAAGACTCAATGATGGTGCCTAAGTACATGATACATTCGTTGCCATGAATTTGATTTATTATATTAATACTATTTTGGGTCACTTAAAAATAAGAACAGACGACGTCACTTTGACGGATTTACTAAACTGCATCAAAAATCTATAGATTTACATAGAAAATTGACGTTCAAATAGTGTTCAACGGATTTGCGTTTTCATTCAAATGATTAGTGTAAACAATTTCCGGAATACCCCAATTTGGAATTTTGTGTTCTTAATTTATCGGATCTCTAAAAATCATAAATTTTAGGAGTGTACGGTATACACTATACAGTGTGTGGATAAAGGAAGGAAGGTTTTAATTAACCACCTTTAAGCATAAAAATTTTACATTTGACGTGATTCATTTTTAAAGAGGTACGTCATAATTTTTTTTTAAACGAATACCCAATTTTTTTTTGCTGCTTTATTACACGGTGCAACTTACCTAAATGACGGTGTAAAAAATTGCTACCCATCGTAGATTTATTATCGGAAAAAAATGTTTAACTACGGTACCAAATTTTTACACCATCATTTAGATAAGTTGGACTGCCTAATAAAGCAGTGGGGTGGACATTTAAAAAATTATGCACTCTGTAAAAATCATAATCATAAGTAAAATTTGTATTCTAAAAGGTGGTTAATAAAAAACTAAAATTGGCCGGTCCGAACGGTTTGCTTGAAAACATGCTATAACGCAGTTATGGATTTTGTTCTTTACTTTATTCACACACTGAACAGTACAACACTGTGGAATATATCGATTGTTTAAAGAACATTCAATGATTTTTGTACATATTCTTCTGAATTTCGTTAGTTATATTGGATTATTTGACGTCCAAATAAAAAAATACTCGATCACTTTATTTTGAATGGAAATTTACACGTGCATTCTTACTTGCTGTACTGAAGAACGACCAATCATTACAGCGACTTAAGAGCATATATATAGAGGGGATGACCAGAGTCATCTAGTAGCCGTGCACCGTTGTTGTAACTCGATACTTGTCGAATTTCATGTGGGTTTAGTTATCTTTCTCTAACACAACAGTCAATACTTGACCAGTAACAGAGAGGAAGTCTGACGTGAAACAACAACATTGTGTTCGATACTTCAGTAGTTCTCAATAGAAGTAAAGACAGATACCCGAAATGCCTACTCATTATGGAACTATTGACGACTACCATAATAGGGTGAGTTTTGAAATATACATATAATTGGTAATATTTGTACCGGTCGGTATTGTTAGTACAGAAACTTTATATTGTTTTATATTGTTAGGCGTTCACTATTTTTATTATAGACTATCGTTGTATATTTTATTGTTTCTGTGATATATTACAGAGTTTTAGGGAAGATCAGCAATTCAAAACATTGATTCGCTTATACCAGTATCATTAGTTATTACTGTATTATTCAAGAAGGAACTTGTGTCTTTATATTCTATAAAGGTATTTAGGCACTTCCTTTTGTGCTCGATTAATTTATTGTAATGAAATAATAGACAGGATTAACGCATTCTATAAATTAAAAAAAAATTTGAATGCGCTTTGGAGCTCGTTCAATCAGCCATACTATATTTCGAAGAATATCACACTTCCTTGCAAATCTATAAATTTTTGATCCAGTTAAGTAAATCTGTCAAAGTGACGTTGTTTATTAATATTTTCTCAGTGACCCAAAATAATATTAATAGTAAATCAACTTCATAGAAACGACTAAATCGTTTACTAAGATACCATCATTGAGTTAGGTTTATAGTTTACAAAAAAACATTATTTTCTGTTAAACTGAATAACATATACTGCTAATATTTCGGTTAACTCATTTTTCGTTGCCCTCCTACAAACATTTTTGTTTCGCATTTTTCTTAAAATTCTGCATGAACCTTAGATCTTTACTGACAATTTTTTTATTTTTTCCTTTGAAATATATGTCCAATCAGGAATAAAAATTTAAAAAAAAAACAAATTAAAAAAATATATACGTACAAAGTGGTCCAGAATTATGTACACATTTCTAGAGATACAAAAATAATGGTTTTCTTTATGTACTAACAATACAATATAACAGTACAATATAATAATAATAAATAATACAATAAATGAATAATAAGGGAGCTACTACCCTTTGAAGAAGTGAATTAGAAACCTTATATTTCAAATATCTTCCGAACGGTTTTTATGATGGAATTCAAATTTTGGGAGTGATTATAAGACATTAGGAAAATAAATTTTATGTTACCACCTATTCCATCTCTTATGAATACAGGGTAGTTTTGGAGGTTCAGTGAGGGTTATTACGCCATATTTTATTCAAATCTCAATTTTTTTAATTAATTATTTCAAAAATTGTTTCTTTAGACTTTTCTACGCAAAAAAGGTTCTCTTGTAGGAATGCAATAGATATCACCGTTTTGGATTTATTAAAACTCAAAGGTTTACATGTATTTTACTGTAATATTTCTACAATACATCAAATAGGCTTTGGGATTGGCACTTGTTTTAGCAAACAAATTTATGGAAAACCGAAATAATAATTTACATTTAATTAATGGTGAAAATATTGTTTCAGAACAACTGCTCGAAATGTCCCCATTTTGTTGAATACATAATCTAATTCTTTTATTTAGCGAACGCATTAATCTATTTAATAGTATTGGATGATTTTGTAGTATTTAGCGAATGCTTACAAGAGTACATTTTTCCGTAGAAAATCTAAAGAAACAATTTTTAAAATAATTCATTCAAATAATTAAAAATTTAAAAAATATGACGAAATAACCCTTACTTACCCTCCAAAACTACCTTGTATTCATAAAGGATGGAATAGGTGGTGACATGAAATTAATTATTCTTATGTATTATAATTACTCCCAAAATTTTAGCTGCGTCATAAAAACCGTTTAAGAGATATTTGAAAAAGTTAGGTTTTCCATTCACTCCTTCAGCTCTCTTATCATTCAGTTAAAAAAAAATGTACATGATGAAGTATATTATCAGCTCTAGAAATTAATGTACATAATTCTGGAACAACTTTTATTAGTGTCCCACTGAAACTGGTATTTCAGCCGAAACCGAAACCGAACTTTCGGCCAGGGTCTCATACTGAAATCTACTTTATTTTTTACAATTTTATTCGCATATAGATAAAAATAGTTGAGGAGTGTTAAATAAAATAAAAAGACATTTTTTTTTGAGATCTTTATTTATTATTTTGGTATTACCAAGTTATCAAAATAATCAGTCGAAGTATACAGGGTGATTCCAAATCAGACGTGAACCTTAGAGGAGATGTTAGTATGGATCATTTGCTGTGGTTTGAGCCATTTTTATTGAGGACCAAAAATCAACGGTTTCCGAGATATTTGAGTACTGGTTCTGTTGAAAAAGAATTAGTATGATTTGAAAGAGGATATAAGAAGCAAATAGAGGAAAATAACGAATTCAATATTTTTTTGTTGCAACTAAGCTCGAAATTTCATTAGAAAATGTATTCATAAATTATGTTCCACCATTCCATAGGCTAGCAAATGCCGTCTTTCTGATGTCTTCAGTTGTTATTTTCCGCCTGAAATTTACTCACGCTGTCTTTTGATACACATTCACTATTTTAAATGCCGGACATTCAAAAGGTTGCTTATACAAAATCAGCTGAAACGTAACTAGTTAAGCAATCTAACGAAATCTTTTAGAGAATGAAGAAGAAATTAGGCAAGTTTTTAAAATAATTTTGGCATACAAAATTGTGAAATTCGAAAGTTTCAGATAAATCGATGTTAGAAATTGACAAATCAATGTTAGAAATTGATTTTTCATTTATTCATATACCACATTTCAAATCATACTAATTCTTTTTCAACCTCTTATACAGCATAGTTTTGCTTTTTTCGTACATATCATATTCTTTTCTGATGAAAATAAACCAAAATTATCACCAAATTTGGTCAACGTAGAAAAAATTGACGAAATATGTACTATAAGTTCAGAAATCTTTTAAAAATCACCCGAACTCCAAAAACCGTTGATTTTCGGTTATTAATAAATATGGATTAAACAACAGCTAATGAGTCATACTCCAAGTTTCACGTCTTATTTGGAATCACCCTATGTAATCTAATTAATAACCATTAAAGTAAATTCTCATGAATTCTCAGTCATAACAAAGATAGATCACAATAACTCGTACGACAATTATGTATACCTACTTAAAACTCCTGGCCAAACGGCCAGGATAATTCACGAACATTCAAGTTTCGGCCCGGCCGAAAGTTTCGGCCATTTTGTGCCGAAACCGAGACTAAGGCCGAAACTAGATTTCTTGGCCGAAACCGAAACCGAACTTTCGGTCGGTCACTAACTTATATATTGCATACATGCCACTCTATGCATTTCTTGAGGCATTAGCGTTATTAGTGGATTAGTTTGAAGCCATATTTTTTATTGAAGCATAATATAACATTATATTTTAAATCAGTGGAACCTGCAAAAATTTCTTGGTACGTTATTTCGCGGATATGCATCCGGCGGATGTGCGACTAGAACACAAAGCATTTTATATCGAAACTATATAGCGCACACTGGTGACCAAATCGTATTTCCTCCTCAAATGCTTTGCCGATATGAAAAGCAGTCTCCAGTGCTAAATGTTCAAGGTGAGTGGAGAAAATAATGTTTGAACTTAGCTTTGCATAATATGCAAAGCCACGCCGTCAAGGGTTAAGTCGTTATTCTGCATATAAAGATCAAATATCAACTCGATCGGCTCATGTTGTTTTAGGAATATTGGAAAAATAAGATTAAAACTGGTTCAAGCCCTGTGGACAGGAGCTTTTTGGCGCTCTTGTTCAAACCGGCAAATTATATCTCCGAAAGTATTGGTATCTCAGAGTTTGGAATTATATCAATGGATTCCTATGATAAAACTGCATCATGAAAGAAATTAAATTCAAAGAAAGTGTCGTTTAAAAAGAATGCTCCAAATATATTAAAAAAATAAGCACTCAGTTCCGAGGAACTAGAGCGCCAAAAAGAGCAATCTACAATGCTTTAATGCTTCAAAAATTGACATTAAATTTATTTATCAAGATTTAATGAGCAATCTGCAATGATTCAACCTCGTGGAATGGGGTTTTGCAACGCACACTCGGTTCATAGTTTTCACAACTCGAAATACCTAAGGAAAGTATCATCGAAATGTCTAGAGCAAGGTTGGAGACAATCATAGCAGATTGTCCATTTTTTCCTGATATTTGATTAGGTTGTGATTACGAACAAATTATTTTAATAGTTCAAAATATATCAATTAAATACTATCCTCTTTTCGTAACATCATAATAATTAAATTTCAGATGAGGATAACTCCAAAACCGTCTGGCCAATTATGTCTATAAACAAACTCAAATGTCCCATTCAGATGCACAACCTTACCCGAAATTTTCAAATCGCTATCACTTTCCGTTCTCAGGTTATCGTGACATAAATAATATTTCTTGATAATTTTTTTTTAATTTTCTAGTGATAAGGTTTGTATTCTTCAACTACTCACCAAGTTTCAAATCGATCAGACTTGTATTGATTGAAAACAAAATTATTACTCGGAAACCATTGAGCCGATTATGTCCATTAACGAACTGGTCCGTCGTTTTGGGATGCGTCACTACCCTGAAAATTTCAAGTCGCTATATCTTTTTCCGTTCTCAAGTTATCGTGGCAACGGACGGCCGGCCGGCCTGACAGAATGAAATTTGACTTCGAATTCTTCATCAGGGAGTCTAACCCAATCATTTGAGACCATTTTCGGCAAAAAATCGAATTTTACAGACATTTGGGCCAATGCGATGTTTCCCAGAACATACGCGGATAAATATTAAATAATATTATTTATATCACTATTACTTGAGAACGGAAAGACAAAGCGACTTGCAATTTCTAGGGTAGATTGTACATCCTAATGCGACATTTGAGTTCGTTTGAAGGTATAATCGGTCTAACAGTTTTAGAGTTATAGCAGTCTGAAAGTCGGTTGTTATTTCCTCAATAACTCAAAAAATACTATGCTGATTCAATTCAAATATGTTAATTAGTTCTAGAATGCCGAGGCCAAAATTCTGGCAAAATTTCGTGAAGATCATCGCTGAAATTTTGCGGGAATATTAGATATTTATTGAATTTCAATTCCGATAGAATATATATATCAGAATTAAAAAATCTTCGATCTTAGACGATGCTCTCATTACTCAAGTACTTAAAATGGTACGAAATGTATTCATATCTCAAAAAAGCTGAGAAAACGGTCTATATCGATGGTAAATTCGATTAAGAGTGTCCAATAGAGGTTGAATGGACAATAGAACATCAGCGCAAACGCTCTAGACTTTACGTCAGTGCTTGAACCAATTTAGTATTCTACCTATCTTAACAACGAGTCCACCTTTTTCTGAAACACCATGTATATGTATGTCTTTCTTATTTATAATTTTTCACCACCTACTTTCTTAACTCGCAAACTGGTTGAATAAGGATTTCTCAAAGTTGTTTTGTGTTTGTGGTAGTTTTGAAAACTACGGGTGAATAAAAATCGCATATCTATGTGAAATTAAATACGTATTCAGATTGCAACAAATTACACATCAGTCGGATTACGCAGAATATTTCCACTAGATTCAAGGAACATGATATGGGTCGTATTCGTAATAACAATGCTGACTTATCTGTTGTCGCAAATCGTGTTTTGACATCTGGCCACTCAATATAAAAATTGATTCAAGCCCTGTGGACAGGAGCTTTTTGGCGCTCTTGTTCAAATAGACAAATTATATCTCCGAAAGTATTGGTTTCTCAGAGTTGGGAATTATATCAATGGATTCCTATGATAGAAATGCATCATGAAAGAAATTAAATTAAAAAAAAAGTGTCGTTTAAAAGAAATGCATCAAAAATTATCTTATAAAAAAAGAGCAATCTACAATGCTTCAATGCCTTAATGCTTCAAAAATTGTCATTAAATTTATTTATCAAGATTAAAGGAGAACAACCCATTGTTGCAACTCGGTGCATAGTATTCACAACTCGAAATACCTAAGGAAAGTATCATCGAAATGTCTAGAGCAAGCCCGGAGACAATCATAGCAGATTGTCCATTTATTCCTGATATTTGAGTAGGTAGTGGATTAGGAACAAATTATTTTAATAGTTTAAAATATATTAATAAAATACTATCCTCTTTTCATAATTTAAAATTAAAAAATTTTTTTAATCGTGCGATTGGCTCAGTGGTAGAGTAATTGACTTGGGAGCGGAAGCAGAAGTTCAATTCCGAGGCTAGGAAAGAAATTTTCTAGTCACGGTAATCGCCACCATTCGCTGTTGGGTCAAAAATTAACAGTGCTGTGCCTAAGGTGGCGTAAGCACACAGTAACAAAGCCTACACAGAACACAACTGGTTCTCCTAACTCAGGGCAAGCTCTTAGAGCTTATGAGGGGTCTCCTTGTGGAAGACCCAGGAGGATCAGTATAATAATAATAATAATAATAATAATAGATCATACCACTAACACATTCTTTTCTGTATTATGAACCTTAACTCAAGAAAAAATGATTGATACACAAATGTAGATCCATATTTCAGTATTTTTTGGCAAGCAACATGAAAATACTGTATATAGGAACCTGTCTCACTACTTAAGGAAATAAAAGGTAATATTAACCTCAGTGGTCAACGAACAGTAATTTGTTTTGATGATTCCATTATGTTCTTCTTTCCTATTGCCTCCATAAACTACTTCAAAACAGTCTTGTATATATTCACAAATTCAAGAATCGAAGACTTGCTTTCTAAGATAAAATAACAACTCCGAATTGACAATCTCTAGTAGCTAGAAAAGATGACATTTATTAATAGTGATCACAGACAGATTCTGTGTTCACATTCTGTGAATACATAGAACTTACGATGTATTATTGAAACTTTGAAAAAACATATCTCCGAAAGTACTAGCTTGTTAGAGTTGAAAATGAGAACAATTGATTATTATGATGAAACTGCATCTTAAAAAAATTTGAATTCAAAAGTTGTAATGTAAAAAATAATATTTTTTTTCGTTACTCCGAAACTATTAGACCGGTTTTGCCCAATAACGAACTTAACCGTTATATTTATCCCTCAAACCTACTCTGAAAATTTCAACTCTCTAGCTCATTCCGTTCGAGAGTTATCGTGTTAACGGACGGCCGGACGGCCGGCTGGACAGAATCGATTTCGACCACGGATTCTTGATCAGTGAGTGAAACCAAATCGTTCAAGACCATTTTCAGCCAAAAATTCGTAAATTACATACATTTGGCGAAATTGATAAGCACACTGTTCCGAGGAACAAAAGCGCCAAAAAGGTCAAAATTTTTGAAATTGTTTAAAAGAAAATATTACCGGTTAAATAATGACCATATTCCTCTTTACAACCCATTATTCCTATTTAAATAGAAAAACAAGTAGATATATTTGCGCGCATATTGTAGAGAACAGCGTGCTACCATTTTGCCCAAATATTTGTAATTTTAAAATTTTTTGCTGAAAATGGTCCAAATGATTAGGTTCGACTCTCTGACGAAGATTTCAATTCTGTCCGGCCGTCCGTGCGGTCTTCTCCGTTGCCTCGATAACTTTTGAATAGAAAGAGATAGTGACTTATAATATTGGCCTGACACCGAAATCACAAGGACTGAGCACTCTGACATCACAGCGGCCTGACGTCAGCATTGCGAGGTATACTCTAACTAAGGGTTCGCACTTAAATAAATAATATCTCCGAAAGTATTGGTTTCTCATGGATATCAATGGAGTCCTATGACAGAACTGCATCATGAAATAAATTAAATTTCCGGCCGGCCGGACGGACAGGCAAAATGATAACGCGATGTTCCCCAGAACATACGCGCAAAAAGACTGATTCTCCCCAATAACGAACTTATCCGAGATGTTCATTCCTCAAATCTACTCTGAAAATTATATTATATCAATTAAAACTGTGACAATATTGCAGTTTTGTTTTTACTGGATATTCTGAACCCAAGTTGATTATGTATCTTACCAAAGTATATATTTCCATCATCATATGTATTATCCACGGGCATTATATTATCACCTCAAAAGTATAATATCATATCATATAATTCTACGATAGCTGAGGTTATTTCATTAGTCATTTTGCATTCAATCATACTCTGTTTTCTAGAACAGTAGGTGTATTTTATATCAAGAATAACGAACCAGAAATAATTTTGACATTTATCTCTCATAGGAAAATAAGATGGCATGTAAGAACACAGATCATATAATAATTCATAGATAGTAGATAGAATAATTAAGTACAGCATTCTGTGGAAACATAGAAGTACGATTTATTATTGAAATTTTGAAAAATCATATCTCCGATATTATTAGATTGTTAGAGTTGAAAATGATATCAATGGATTCTTATGGTGAAATTCCATCTTAAAAAAAATTGAATTTGAAATTTGTGATGTAAAAAATTTTTTTTTGTTACTCCGAAACCATATCTATCTCCGAAACCTACTTTAAAAATTTCTACTGTCTAGCTCATTCCGTTCGAGAGTTATCATGTTAACGTTATCGTTAATTTTGCGCTATATTGATATTTGCAGCTCCACAAACCCTAATAATCAAAATTTCTATTATGTCAGCCGATAAACGACGAACCAATTTTAGATTAGTTTTTGATGATGTCAGTAGGTGCATAAAAATTAACAATCTAATTCGAATAAAGTTCAGATACTACTACTATTCTATACTAGGTATACTAAGAGATCACACAAGACATCCGGGTGTTAATAAATATTTTTTTTAAATTTCATTATAAATACTAGTAACGTTTTTGCAATAAAAAGTGTTTATTTGATGACGACTTAATTCAAAAATTTCCACATGTTTTTCAAGTTTAAAGAATTCATATCTCAAGAATTATCGACCTCAATGGTCGTTACATGTGCATTACTGAATTTTATCCAATGCTAGAAAAATGGGTTCAAGCCCTGTGGACAGGAGCTTTCTGGCGCTCTAGTTCAAACAGACAAATTATATCTCCGAAAGTATTGGTTTCTCAGAGTTGGGAATTATAACAATGGATTCTTATGATAGAACTGCATCATAAAAGAAATTCAATTCAAATAATAGTTTATTTATCAAGATTAAATGAGCATTCTGAGAATGAGAACTGCACCATGGAAGAAATCAAATTAAATCTGGCCAATTTTGCCCAATAACGAACTTAGTCGAGATATTCATCTCCCTAACCTACTCTGAAAATTTCAACTACCTAGCTCATTCCGTTCGAGAGTTATTGTAGAAAAACTTTTGTTAAATTTTCAATTTTTTTTTCGACACTTTGCGGTAATCTGGTCAATACAAAACTTCACATGCGTATAAATGTCATGATTCTTCAATTTGATGCTAAATTTCAGATAGATCGAGTGATCGGTTTCGGAAATATTCATAAAAAATATTTTTACTAAAATCGGCCATAACTCCGAAACCGCTTGATGGATTTCGCCCATTAACGAGCTCGTCCGAGATATTTACGCTTCAAACCCACCTTGCAAATTCCAATCCGCTAACTCCTTTCGTTCGAGAGTTATCGTGCCTACGGCCGGCCGGACAGAATCGATTTCGACCTCGGATTCTTGATCAGTGAGTCGAACCAAATCGTTTGAGACCATTTTCAGCCAAAAATTCCAAAATTACAGACATTTGTGCAAATTGATAAGCACTCTGTTCCGAGGAACTAGAGCGCCAAAAAAACAAGTTTCGTATGACAATTGCCCAAAACAGGTTTAAAGTACCTACAAATAGTAGATATTCCATAAAACATGTATGAAAGAAGAACTGAGCATTCTATGTCTATGGATGAAAAGCAGTCTCACTACTCTCAGATCTCTTACTTCATGTTCCGTTCCGAAATGTAAGACTTTTCTGAGAAAAACTAATTTCGGAGCAAACAACTGAGATTTTTCTCACTTCGCTCACATTTCGGAATACACTTTATTCTCATAATTCTTCGATTGATTAGATAATGTCATGTCTATGGAAAATAAGTTGACATTATGACAATTCATACATAGAATAATTATATCATTCTGTGAAAACGTAGAAATACGATTTACTATTGAAATTTTGAAAAATCATATATCCGAAAGTATTAGCTTGTTAGAGTTAAAAATGATATCATTTGATTCTTATGGTAAAAATGCTTATTAGAAAAAATTTAATTTGGAATTTGTTCTGTAAAAAAAAATTTTTTTTTTATTCCTCCGAAACCATCTGTCCAATTTTGCCCAATAACGAACTTAGCCGAGATATTTATCTCCCAAACCTATTCGGAAATTTTCAACTGTCTAGCTCATTCCGTTCGAGAGTTATCGTGCCTACGGACAGAATGAATTTCGACCACGGATTCTTGATCAGTGAGTCGAACCAAATCGTTTAAGACCATTTTCATCGAAAAATTCGAAAATTACAGACATTTAGGCAAATTGATAAGCACTCAGTTCCGAGGAACTAGAGCGCCAAAAAATGGGGGCTTGCAATTTGAAAATAATATGGATGAAGTCACTGCTTGGTAACGTGAAATGGTGGAACAATAAGAAATACGGGAAAATTTCCCTTAAAAAATAAATTAGTTTGACCTATCAAACCATTTTTTGATATTCCTGAAAGGGGAGAAATTAAATCCATTATTCCATAATTTTGACGTTCACTGTATATATCGATCATTCAATCCGTTGAATAAATAAATCGATGAAATTTCAACGATATTTCTGTGAGGAATTTTCGAAACACATGTCTGCATGTGTTGATAAACACAGATTGCGTGTACCGAATATCTTTCAATGTCACGAATGTAACATCACAACCAGCATATAGATCGGTTAAATATATATTTAAATTTTTATCAGTTCAATTAGCAGTTCGAATGATTAGCTAAAAATCAAACGGATGTGCTTGATTTACGATCTAGGGTCATGAGAAATCTACAAATCCAATGTGTTCAAGAAATATTTCGAGTTAATTGGGGACGTGTACGGTCTTGCCATGAGAATGCTCTATAAACACAGGGTGTCCGTGAAAGTAGTTCGTTTATTTTAGGAGGCGATTCCTATGGTCAAAATAAGAAAAAAAGGACCGATGGCCATAGTTTTGGAAATGCTGAGGGGGCTAGAGCGTTCAGTGGTATTTTTGCATGCAAAATCGATCTCTGTTGTCTGAAATGTGCACCCAGTCTAGGGCCGTCACAAGGAGGGGTGCATGCAGAAAAGTTTTTCTACGTGCATAGCGCTAGTCAAGGGCGTAGCAAGGAGGGGGTTTGGGGGTTCCACCCCCTGCCCTTATAAAGTCAATTGCCAAAATTTGCCCCCCCTCCGGCAGTTTTGGAGTTATACCTATCTCAAATTTTATTCTTTTTTCCTCAATACCTCGAAAAATACCAAACCGATACTATTCAAATATGGTAGTTAATTGTAGAACCCTACGCGCAAAATTTTTCGAAATTTCGTGAGGATTTACCATTTGAAAATAAAAAAAAAATCATTGGAAATTATTGAAAAAACATTTATATCTCAGAAATTATTCGTCCGATGTCGCCGAAATTTTCCGACAGCCTTCAAAACCTAACTTTATAAACTCTTATAAAAACTTAGAAAACGGCATATATCGATGGCAAATTCGATTAAAAGCGTCTAATAGAGGTGAATCAAATATTATTAACAGTATTTTTGCCGGTTTAAGGTTAAATTCTCGTTTTTTCCAGCTAACTTCAAAAATTGTATATTTCAGAATCTATGCGTCAGAATCACCTCAAATTCCGCACATAACTCCGAGCCACCATTTTAAAAATGGGTACCGAATTGCAACTTAGCGGCAATAAGGCGTGAATAGACAATGGAACAGCAGTAAAAGCTCCTGACTTAGTGCTTTTCTCAAAATTTATTTTTCAAAATATTTTTTTATTTTCTAATCATACGATCCTCACAACATTGTGCATAAGTCTTCTTCTAGGTATTTTTCAACCAACTACCAAGTTTCATTTCGATCAGATCACTGGTTATTTGGAAAACAAAATTTCAGATGGCTATAACTCCGTAACCATTTGGTGAAATTTGCCCATTAACGAACCTAACTGGAGCCTTTGGACTCCAAATCTACCATGCGAATTTCAACTTTATAAATCATTTCATTTGAGAGTTATCCTGCTTACGGACGGACGAACCAACATAATGAAATTTGACATCGAATTATTCATCAGTGACTTAGTGTGTCTTAAACTAAACGTTTAAGACGATTTTCGAAAACAAAAATTTGAAAATGGCAGACATTTGGGGAAAATTATACGCACACAAGGGAATAAGCGCGCCAAACAGCATTCCCGAAAAATGTGGAATCGCTAATTAGGTTATGTAGCAATCCTGCAATTTAAATTTACATTACGTACAGAGAATATTCAGAAAATTGTGTCCTTGGATACATACATTTATTATTGTTTTCAAGAAATATTACATACATACATTTATCTGTATGTTAGAAATGTATAGATATTCAGTCCAAAATTCAAATATGCATAATGAGAAAATTTTTCATAATACATATAGTGTGGAAAATTGCGATTAGGTCGATCAATCCTGAGATGTTGAATAATGTTTTTTAATTTTTATTTGAGGTTAGGTTAGGTTAGGTGTTTCAATTTTTAAATTTGACGTGTTTCGGGATTTTCCATAAATATGTACAGTAAAGAAGATAATGAATTTACTCCATTTGGCTTTTCCACACTGTATGAAGGTATCCATAATTGAATACGAGCTATTGAATTATTATCATTCTAGAAATCGTAACTTATTGTTGTAAATCAACAGATTTTCTCTCCCAAACTCTGAAGAATATCAATAAAATGAAACATTTCGAATTTCTCAATAACTGTCAACAAAAAATTATTCTGAAGAGTTTCGCTTATTGGTATCTGATTCTCCGAAACGTTACAGAATAGTTGTTTTATCGTAGATGTTGTTTAGTTACTTTTTATTAGGCAACATTGTTCTATACAGAGTGTTAAGAAACTACTGAAAAAAATTTCAGGGAGGGTTTGTTATATAAAACTTTTTCGAATTTGTTTTGAATATGTACCTATTATCCTTTGTACACTTTATTTTATTGTAACCCTTAAGACAGTGCATGCGTGTAAGCGTGTAGCACTGGTATCGGGGATATGAATATACATTCTATATTAGTGCATGATACATGATAACCTACCCTTATTACATATAGACAAACATATGGTAAAAAAAAATAGGAGCAAAGAGAAAACCTTAATTGCCATCCACAATTTGATATCTACCACTCAGAAAACATCCAAATATGATTTATTCCTTTTTGGCGCTCTAGTTCCTCGGAACTGAGTGCTTATCAATTTGCCCAAAATGTCTGTAATTTTCGAATTTTTCGATGGAAATGGTCTTAAAAGATTTGGTCCGACTCACTGATCAAGAATCCGTGGTCGAAATTCATTCTGTCCGGCCGTAGGCACGATAACTCTCGAACGGAATGAGCTAGACAGTTGAAATTTTCAGAGTGAGTTTGGGAGATAAATGTCTCGGCTAAGTTCGTTATTGGGCAAAATCGGACAGATGGTTTCGGACTAACAAAAAAAAATTTTTTTGTTTACAAAACAAATTCCAAATTAAATTTTTTTCAATAAGCAGTTTTACCATAAGAATCCAATGATATCATTTTTAACTCTAACAAGCTAATACTTTCGGAGATATAATTTTTCAAAATTTCAATAGTAAATCGTATTTCTACGTCTACAGAATGATATAATTATTCTATGTATGAATTGTCATAATGTCAACTTATTTTCCTGGGACATGACATTATCTAATTATTCGAAGAATTATGAGAATAAAGTGTATTCCGAAATGTGAGCGAAGTGAGAAAAATCTCAGTTGTTTGCTCCGAAATTAGTTTTTCTCAGAAAAGTCTTACATTTCGGAACGGAACATGAAGTAAGAGATCTGAGAGTAGTGAGACTGCTTTTCATCCATAGACATATAATGCTCAGTTCTCTTAATTTATGACGGGACTGACGGAAGGGAATATTATAACTTCAAAAATATTGGGGTTGAAATACTCGTATTTTAGCGATGCAACGGGGACCTCACCCAAAAATGTTTAAAAATATTACGTAAATATTGAAAGCATAATTCTGTAGTTCGAGAGTGGAGAAAATTTGGTGAACGTAGATCAGGAAATTTTTGATCGATTACAAGGTAATTTTTCATTATTACTTCTCTTCTTTCATAAATGTGTTATGGAATATCTACTATTTGTAGGTACTTTAAACCTGTTTTGGGCAATTGTCATACGAAACTTGTTTTTTTGGCGCTCTAGTTCCTCGGAACAGAGTGCTTATCAATTTGCCCAAATGTCTGTAATTTTGGAATTTTTGGCTGAAAATGGTCTCAAACGATTTGGTTCGACTCACTGATCAAGAATCCGAGGTCGAAATCGATTCTGTCCGGCCGGCCGTAGCCACGATAACTCTCGAACGAGAGGAGTTAGCGGATTGAAATTTGCAAGGTGGGTTTGAAGCGTAAATATCTCGGACGAGCTCGTTAATGGGCGAAATCCATCAAGCGGTTTCGGAGTTATGGCTGATTTTAGTAAAAATATTTTTTATGAATATTTCCGAAACCGATCACTCGATCTATCTGAAATTTAGCATAAAATTGTAGAATCATGACCTTTATACGCATGTGAAGTTTTGTATACCAGATTACCGCAAAGTGTCGAAAAAAAATTTTGAAAATTCAAAAAAAGTTGTTCTACAATAACTCTCGAACGGAATAAGCTAGGTAGTTGAAATTTTCAGAGGTGGTTACGGAGATTAATATCTCGGTTAAGTTCGATATTGGGCAAAATTGGCCACATTTAATTTGCTTTCTTCCATGGTGCAGTTCTCACTCTCAGAATGCTCATTTAATCTTGATAAATAAACTATTATTAGAATTGAATTTCTTTTATGATGCAGTTCTATCATAAGAATACATTGATATAATTCCCAACTCTGAGAAACCAATACTTTCGGAGATATAATTTGTCTGTTTGAACTAGAGCGCCAGAAAGCTCCTGTCCACAGGGCTTGAACCCATTTTTTTGAGAAGCAGTCAAGCTTATTAACATTCTTTACGGATTCTGGCAATTGATAAAATATGTTTGATAAAATATGTTCTGAGCTACCCTGATGAGATTTTAAAATCGATATTTATTCTTACATTTTCCAAATGTATTTCGTTATGACTTTTAGTATTATAATTATTAATATCCCTCAACAGTCTAAATCCAATATTTGTTTTATGGTGCCTATTAGTGATTCTTTTTACATTGTTCGAACTCCATAATTTTTTGCGCGTATGTTCTGGGGAACATCGCGTTATCATTTTTCCCAAATGTCTGTAATTTTCGAATTTTTCGCCGAAAATGGTCTCAAACTATTGGATTCGACTTCCTGATCAAGAATTCGAGGTAAAATTTGAGTCTGTCCGGCCGGCCGTCGGGCCGGCCGTTGCCACGATGACATGAGAACGGAAAGATATAGCAGCTTGAACTTTTCAGGGTAGGTGACGCATCCCAATAGGACAAGTTCGTTAATGGGCATAATCGGTCCAATGGTTTCCGAGTAATAATTTTGTCTACAACCAATACTAATCCGATCGAATTGAAACTTTGTGAGTAGTTGTATAATATAAATCTAAGCACATTTGTCAAATTTTGTGAACATCGTATCGCTAGAAAATTTTTGAAAAAATTATTAAAAAATAATATTTACGTCGCGATAACCTAAGAACGGAAAGAGATAGCGACTTGTAATTTTCAGGTTAAGGTTGAGAATCTGGGTGCGCCATTCGAGTTTGTTTATAGGCATAATCGGCAAAACGGTTTTGGAGTTATACCCATCTGAAATTTCGTTGTTATTTCCTCAATAACTCGAAAAATATAAAACCGATGGCTGGAAGACTTCGGTCGTATGCTAATAAAGTTAATTCTCTCTCTCTCTATAAAACCGATCCAATTCGAACATGGGTATTACTTGTAGATTGGCAACGCGAAAATTCTTGAAAAATTTTGTGAGGATCGTAAAACTAGGAAATTAAAAAAGAAATCTATATATCAGAAACTATTCGTCCGATATCGCTGAAATGAAACTTTGCGAGAGCCTTCAGAACCTAACTCTACTACCAAGTTCCAAGTTTGAACATGATCGGATCTATATTGTTGGAGATCCGAGCAGCTTTTTGTGAGTTCACTAGCTGGATGGGTGATCGTTGCCTCGACAACTCTCGAACGAAAGGAGATAGGGACTTGTAATTTTCAGGATAGGTTGCACAGCTAAATGGGAGAGTTAAGTTCGCTATTGGCCATAATCGGCCCAACGGATTCGGAGTTATACCAATCTGGAATATTATTTCCTCGATAACTCAAAAAATATAGACTCGATCAAATTGAAGCTTGGTAACTAGTTGTAGAATATCGACATGAAGACGTGTGTAAAATTTTGTGAGGATTGTACCACTAGAAAATCTTTAAAAAATTACGAAAAAATATTATGTATCTCATGATTCCTTGAGAACGGAAAGAAATATCGAATTGCAGTTTTCAGGTTAGATTGCGCATCTGAATACGACATTCAAGTTCGTTAACTAGTATAATCAGCCAAATGGTTTTGGAGTTATATCAATCTGAAATTTGGTTGTTATTTCCTCAATAACTCGAAAAATAGGTACATTCAAATATGGCTATTAGTTGTAGAATGCCAACGCGAAAATTCTTGCAAAATCTCGTGAGGATCGTAGCCCTAGAAAATTTTTAAAAATTCATTGAAAAAAAAAATTGGTTCAAGCACTGACGTCAAGTCAGAAGCTTTTGCGAGTATGTTCTCTGGTCCACTCTCCTTTATTGGACACTTTTAATCGAATTTACCATGGTGAATTATATTGTCTGTTCTCCTGTATTGGACACTTCGAATTTACCATGATAAATTTGATTAAGAGATTTCGATGATACTTTCCTTAGGTATTTAGAGTTGTGAAAACTATATACCGAGTGTGAGTTGCAACAACCCATTCCATGAGGTTGAATCATTGCAGATTGCTCCTTTAATCTTGATAAATAAATTTAATGACAATTTCTAAAGCATTGAAGCATTGTAGATAGGTCTTTGTTTTTGAAAGATCATTTTTGAAGCATTTTTCTTAAACGACACTTTTTTTAAATTTGATTTCTTTCATGATGCAGTTCAATCATAGGAATCCATTGATATAATTCCCAACACTGAGAAACCAATACTTTCGGAGATATAATTTGTCTGTTCGAACAAGAGCGCCAAAAAGCTCCTGTACACAGGGCTTGAACCAATTTTGATAATAATTTCTTCAAGTGAACTAAATTAATGAAATCGTAAATTCTAACGAAGACATACTTCAAATGTAGGAAACTTCCGTTGTTTTCGAGACAGATTTTTTCTTTCTGATTGAAGTAGTACAACTTTGGCGATAATTGTTTGATTGATAACACTGCTAAAAGACATTCTTCGGATCACAGCATTCCAATATAATATATCAGCATGGAATCATCTCATGGAATGCAGTGGTGACTCGTGTTCTTACGCTAAGAAAATCGACCTAGCTCAAGTTTCACAAGATTTTGCCCAAATGTCTGTAATTTTCAAGTTTTTTGTCGATAATGGTCAAGAACTAGTTATTTCGACTCACTGATGAAGAATTCGAGATTAAATTCAATTATGTTCGACTGGCCCTCCCTGGCCAGTCTAACCTTCGAACGGACAGTGATAGCGACTTGTAATTTTCAGGGTAGGTTGCGTATCCATATGCAACGGTTAAGTTCTTTAATGGGCATACTTATCTGAACGGTTTCTGAGTTACACGTATCTGCAATATTGTTTCTACAATAACTCAAAAAATACATATTCGATCAAATTGTTACTTGCTAATTACTTGTATAATGCGCAAATTTTTGCAGGATTTCGTGAGGATCGTATCACTAAAAAAAATTTTTCTTCCAAAATTTTATATTTCAGATTCCGCTGAAATTCCGCACAAACTTTCAAACCGCCGTTTTACAATCGAGTACCGAAATTCAGCGGTCGGCTTTGTATTTTAGCAATTAATGTGAAAATAAAATTTCGAATTGGTACCTATGTACTTCTCTGAGATATGATTTCCTCAATAACTCAAAAAATACTGATCCACCCGAATTGAAACTTGCCTATTAGTTGTAGAATGCCGATGCGCAAATTTTTGCAGAATTTCGTGGAGATCGTATCACTAGATGAAATAAAAAATTGAAACATTACTTCAAAAAAAAAATTGGATATTGGAATATTTCACAAACTGTTTGTCAGATTTCGCACAAAACTTCAAGCTGATTTTATTGTCCCAATATTTTCAAAAAAACAGATTTACAAATCTCGCAAACACCTCGATGGCCGAGATGTTACCGTGCTCGCCTGCCGCGAAGGAGATTCGGATTCGAATCCTCGCTGAATGAGTTCACTATTTTATTTAATTCAAAATTTGAATTCAGATGATGCCCAATGCATTTTGTTATGTGTTAACGCTAAAAAGACGGCTTCAATGTACATGCAGTATTTCATGAGGTTGTCTGAGGCGTGAATAGGCGATAGAATATGCGCGCAAAAGCTCCTGACTTCATGTCAGAGCTTTTCTTGAATTTTATACCGGGTGTCCCAGTCTACATGTTCCAATGAATTATCTCAGCCATTTAAAAAGATATAAATTTGAAAATTTTGTGATTTTCAATTCGTTCAAGGAATCTTCATCTGAGAAAAACGAAAATTAAAAGTCACTTTTGGTTTGACCGTAAGTGACTCTGGCCTTTTTATCTCAAATAGGACCCTATATATTTTCAACATTTTTTTAATTCTACTCAAAATTACCTTTCCAACGATGTATCATCCTTTGCATTTTACATTTGATTTGAGGGAGAAAACGTCAATCGAAATTTCAAATTAAAAGAATTGCAATAGGCTACGATATTTAGTGTAATCTTGATTTTGAATTATAATACACGTGTGCCGATCCATTTATCTTCAAATGGACCGATAATATAGCCTGCAAGATTTCCAGATTTAACACCGCTAGATTTCTTCCCTTGGGGATGTTTTGAAAGATTTTGTGTACCATACTCCTCCTATTTATTTGGATGATCTTAAAAAACAAAATAAGGAATGCATATAGAGCCCTTATTGCTGAGATGTTGAGAAGTGTTACTTCGTGTGAACGTCCACCGAGCTGGAAGATGTGGAGAAGCAGATGGTCAACATTTCGAATATATGCTTTAGTTATTAGGTTACATAGGTTATAGGAGTCGACGAAAGTGACTTTCAATTTTTGTTGTTCTCAGTTGTAGGTTCCTTGAACGAATTGAAAATCATAAAATTTTCAAATTTTTATCTTTTGAAATGGTTGAGATAATCCATTGGAACATGTATACTGGGACACCCGGTATATGAGAAATTATCACCCTGCACTCTGTCACTTTTTTAAATTCCTTTCATTGCGTTGTATCTAGATGACAATAACAATAATTTATTGATTTTCCATACATACAAAGTAGAAAAGAAAACAGGTCATCAAAAAACAGAAAAATTCAAATACTGACAACACGATCCCTATAAAATGGGTTACGTGCAGTTCTGACAGTTGACCGACATTGGAGGACCAACAAAGCGAGAATTAGTACTGTTATTGTTTGTTTTGCTCTTATTTTCCCGGATTTTTCGATATTTGTGAGTGTTATATCAATTGAATTGGTGTTTATGAAGTGAAGTGAATATTTTGCTATCTTTATTTGTTCCATAAACATTAATTTTTAGTAATAAAATGCCAAATTTTTGCAAGTTCATGAGGTGCAGTAGCAAGGGCGAACTAAAAAACGTACAAATATCACATTTTTCACGTAAATTTATATGCAGAAAGTGCGTAAGTAAGTGAGTAAGGTATAGATCTATTTTAATATCTTGGTTTCAATTTGAATCTTGTATGAATGTAGAGCATAGACCTAATTTAAAGGTCTATGATGTAGAGCTGAACTTAACCGATCACCTTGAGAGATTATAAGAAAGAACTAGGTATATTGTTTTCAAAGGCAAGAATTCTATTGCATTAGTATGTCACTACGATTGGAAACTGTGGAAAATAAATAACACTTTCCAGCTTGTCAATTCTGTATAATTATAGGTACATATAAAAATGTTTCACTTAGTTAGCTGCATGAATAGTAATGTATGAATCTATAATATTTCATTATAAATTTTATGAATTTCTCAATTAATTTGATTTCTTTATTGAAAGGATTTCATCAGTTTTTGATAAAGTTCTCAAAAATTTGTTACCTCAGCAAAAACCAGAGATTTATGGATTCGTCTGCTGAAAGATTCGACTTAGCAGCTTCGAAACTCAAATTTGGTATGATGTATTTAACACGTTTTCATTCAAATATGAAAGGAAATAAAATTTTGATTTGTTTCTCATGTTAGAATATAGAAAATTGTACACCATGTTTTCACTAGGTAAGCCAGCAGATTTGTCCGATAAAAATCATCCTGATTGGATTCCATTATAGAATATGATTGTGTATGTAATTTATCTGTTATTTTTTATAATCTAATGTAGTTAATTCGTGATGAATAAATTTAATTTTCCCAACTCTGATGCCAGGTCTAAACCAAGCGAACAAAAACGAGAATAAGGCTGTTACAAAGCAAAATGTATATTGTAGATTAATTTATTTAAACAGAACTGCTTAGACATGATGAATGTTGTAAATAAATTATAAATTATACAATGTGTTTTTTACTCTATTAATATTAGTGTAAATTTTTTTAAATATGCTTGCTTCAGTTTAAACTATTACCTAAAATCATTGTAATGACGAGCATGAATAACCCATTGTCACTGTGAAATACTTCTTAATCCTACACATGCTTAAAACCAACTCTTGATATTCAACTGCTCCCTGCTTTCTATTTCAATAGATTTAGATTCAACCACTGTCAAATTGATGCTTCTACCTGAAAAATATTGATAAATAAATCATTTTACTAACGTTGATAGAAGCTGCATTCATATAATATCCTTGAAGAATCATTCATTACTGCCACTAATAAATTCAACAGCACACATAAGATAAAAATCACCAACAAGTATCAAATTTTAAGAACTAAAAGTTTGATAGATTGGGGCTTACCGATATCCTGCTATTCCTTCGATGATATATTCAAATACTTTTCTTCAAATAAATCCATGATAGTTATAGTGAAATATATGAATTTGAAGATGATTGTTGAACCTATACCTTTGCAATTATCAAACTATTATTGCCAGTCTTTATTATGGAGATATTCCACACCCATCCACATGCTGTCTGATTATAAGCCTCCAAACTTTTATTAGAACTCATATCATGTGAAGTATATTTGTCCTTGGTAACCACAAGGTGCATAAAAATGTCCGGGTACAGTATTTTCGTAAAGTCATCAACTTTTGTTGAACACTTCTGCTTCCTGATAGTATAAGGATCTAAACGAACCACCAATGATGGAAATTTGATTGATATAGAGCTTTTTGTCACTCTCAGAATGTTTTTCAGAGTAATCCCTATAATCCATCATGATTATTTACAAATATAAATTGGATTACAAGGTACCTGAAAACATGGAAATGAGCAAACTGTTCAGATAAGGAAGATATTGGCATTCTTACCTATGAAATACTATTTTTTTTCGCAATATATACCCCTTTTATGGATCAAATAACGTTTATGAGATATTCATTACACTACATAAAATTCGTAAACAGCATATAACTTGATATAACATCCAAAAATTAGGAGAAATATGAGCAAAACAACCAATAACAGTGCTAATTCCTGTTTTGTTGGTCCTCCAATGTCGCGTCAACTGTCAGAACTGCACGTAACCCATTCTAATATCATCTTGAGGAGTGAGGTTATGATGAGTGATGAGGGACGGAATGACAGAAATTACAGAACCATAGAGAATCTACCGGTACGGTATTGCCAACATACTTTAAAGTTCTAATCTCCACTTTAATTAAAATTACGCGATCTTCCTATAATGAAAAGTAGCTACTTTAACGCGTTGATCCTGATCTGGGGTGCAAAACTCAAGGTGAGTAGTATACATTTGGAAGAAATGATGGTACGTGCCATCAAAAGGACTCATTCAAAGGTTGCGGTCTCAGGGCACTTTCAACGAGACGCCCCTGTATGCTGTATGGAGTTCAGCTTCATTCGAATAAATCAAATCAAGTCTCATAATATGCACATGGCCTTTTATTGAAATCCGTAAACATGGATTAGTCTTTCTCCGATAATGAACCGCACGATAGTAGTCTTGGAAAATTACTTATCGAATTATTGCTATGAGTGTTAATCTTTTGGGGACAATATGTGATTTTGTCATTGTCTTCATGGTTACCGCATCGCGCATCACAAGTTGATATGAGAACTGTGACAATGTCCGATCCATTATCCAACTTCGGCCCAGACAAAGTTTTTCGCACAAATAAACGTCTCAGACACTGCGTCGCAGAGGAGATTCAGTTAGACTTTATTGAATAATGCTACTTCCGTATTGATAGAAATGTAATATTCATTGACGCAAGAATTTCGATATCTCCGTACTATTAGTGCGTAGTAATTCATGGGACTTCGGAGTGGTCAATAGTGGTAATTTTCATTCATAACTTGTGGATGTTGTCCCATGATAACATTCAGTGAGTTCCAATACTTACTTTTTAATCAGCAAATGGAACTTTGAAGGAAATTTCATATTCACAATTGCAATTACCTCAAGGTACTTAATTCTATAAGAGTTTTAAAGGTTTCACTATGTCTATGTTGGTCTATAAGAGGTTTAAACGCCATAATTATGAAATAAACTTTGGGAGTTCACATTTTTCCGAATCTTCAAAGTGGTGCAAGCGCATCCGCCATATTTCATTAATATAAAATGATATAAGTAGATAATGAGTCCTTTCCAACAAACTAAAAGGGCGTACATAAATGTACGTATTATCACGTCTATAGAGGGTAGACAGAAGGAGAACAATCTAGGCATAATGAAAGCGACCAGAATATGCTAGAAATTAGATAGGTGGCCCTGGTAGCTCATAAGGACTCATAGAACAATATGGACTGAACAATAGGGATTTATTCGCGAGTAACCTGGTTACTGACGGTATGTGTGTTACAGTAACCGTGTCGTTTTCGCGAGGATTCGGTCAGTAGGGGAAGGTGTTATGACGTCACAAAATTTACGTCATCGGTAACTGAATTCTGTAACCGCAGTAACCCTGCAGATTCTATGGGTTACTGCGGTTACATATGCATTTCGGCTGCTCCATTCCAAAACACAGTATGTGAAAATAATGGAATCGTGTGGGAAACGAGATTTAGTGTTCATGTTTGGCCCTGAGACGTTTTTAATCCAATTTTTTTTATTTTACGGTTACGTGTTACAGTTCGTCGTATAATTTTTTCTACATAATCAAATTGTACATATCTTTAGTTGTTACTATAGATTTGGCATATGCTTGGTTTTGGTATTGAATATGAAACATTTTTGCTGGTTTCAAATCCGAGTATCTGCATCAAAATTTGAATAAATAACAGTTTATTATATTTCACCGAATTCAAGATAAAAAACAGTTTAATTATGTCTATCGTTTATTAGTTTAGACACACCACAATAGTTTAGAAATACTACAACCAAAGAATCTACTACATACTATCCTCTAAATTGCTGTTGTCATACTCCTCGACTAAATCTGGAGCAGAATCGCAGAATCTGATCATGTCTTTCAAATTGCCAAAACAGTGTATCTGGTATATATTATACTGTGTTTTGCTCTGGGAAAAGCAGATGCTGTGTTTTGAAATGTGAAGATGAGAAAATTTGTGCAGATACTGGGTTGTGGTTATGTCATATCTCTAAATCTATTGAAATTATCAGCAAAGGGGCTAGGTTGAAAGATGCGTCCAAACACAGTATATCCAAATATTAAGAAATATCATTTTCTGAAAAAATGTTAGTTACTGTGTTTTGGAATGGAGCAGCCGATTTGTTGGCGGGTACATTTTCGAAATTTAAGGAACGATGGAGAGTTATAATAAGGATCAGAGTATGGGGAATTTATAGAATATGGAGGATGAGCAACTAGTAGAAATAATGATAAATTATAAAGGACAGGATATTATTGCCGTAGTGGATACAACTACTGCAAATAGACTTTTAAATGGTAAATAAATATTGTTTATTGTTTCATTAAAATCTCTTAAATATTAATTTTGAAATTTATTTAAAAGACCAGAATGAAGCGGAAATATATGCCAGGAATTTATTAAAAGTCACAAATGACCAAGTAGATGAGGCAAGTAGCAGTTCTACTTCGAATATATGGGGTTCTAAAAGGCCCAATTCTAGAACCTACGAAGAAGCAACCACGTATTTTCTGAATTTAAGAAAGGAATTTGCTGATAAATTCGATGACAGATGCTCCAATAAAAATAATTTGTGGAAAATCATTGCACAGAAAATGGAAATTGCAGGATATCACATAGGGGAGGATGAGAAATCTTCGGCTGAAAAATGTCGTCAAAAATTTTCCAACCTGCAAATCAATATCCAAACTCTCATAAATTTGAAAAAAAAAAGTTAATAAAATCCATTTTCAATTTCACTGAACAACTAAATGGCAACTAACCTAAACTTGTTCACATTCAAAAATGACGTTTGTTGGTCAGTGGTTTCTAACCATGCAGTTTTCGCGAGATCAGTAACCGATGATGTTCGCATCCCCCACTCTGCTCACATTTCAGTAACCACTCGGTAACTGGATTCAGTAACCGGGTTAGTCGCGAATCCTTATTAAGGATTTATTCGCGACTAACCCGGTTGAGAACGGAAAGAGATAGCGGCTTTAAGTTTTCAGGTTAAGATGTGCATCAGAACGCGACATTTCTGTTTGTTTATGAGCATAATCGGCCAAACGGTTTCAGAGTTATAGCCATCTGAAATTTGGTTGTTTTTTGTTCCTCATTAACTCGAAAAATACTAAACCGATTGAATTCAAACATGGTTATTGGTTGTAGAATGCCAACGCGAAAATTTTTGCAAAATTTCGTGAGGATAGTATTTGTAGAAAATTTTTAAAAAATCATTGAAAAATGAAAAACAATTCTATATATCAGTAACGATTCGTTTGAAATTGCTGAAATTTTGCAAGAGCCTTTATAACCTAAGTTTCAAGTTTTAACACGATCGGTTTAATATTGTTGGAGATTCAAGCAGCCTTGTGTGAGTTCAGTAGATGGGTGACTGTTGCCTCGATAACTTTCGAACGAAAGGAGATAGGGACTTGCAACTTTCAGGGTAGGTTGCGTATCCGAAAGGGAGAGTTGAGTTCGTTTTTGGGCGTAATCAGTCTAATGGTTTACGAGTTATGCCCACCTGGAATATTATTTCCTTGATAACTCAAAAAATAAATATTCAATCGAATTGAACCTTGGTAACTAGTAGTAGAAAATCAACATAAAGACGTGTTTAAAATTTTGTAGGAACCGTAACCCTAGAAAATTTGAAAAAAATGACGAAAAAAAAAATTTCAAGAACCGTACCCCTAGAAAATTTCCAAAAAATCACGAAAAAAAAATTGGTTCGAGCACTGACGTGAAGTCAGAAGCTTTTGCGCGTATGTTCTATTGTCCATTCTTCTGTATTGGACACCCTTAATCGAATTTACCATGGTAAATTATGTTGTCCATTCTCCTGTATTGGACACTTAATTCGAATTTACCATGGTAAATTCGAATTAAGAGTGTCCAATACAGGAGAATGGACAACATAATTTACCATGGTAAATTCGATTAAGGGTGTCCAATACAGAATAAGGGACAATAGAACATACGCGCAAAAGCTTCTGACTTCACGTCAGTGCTTGAACCAATTTTTTAAAACTTCAACCTCATTCGGATGACGAATGTCGATCAGTAACTGTTGAGTAAAAAATTTACCGTGCTGTACCAAAGCTGGCGTAAGGATACCTTAATAAAGCCTATACAGAACACAACTGAATCTCCTAAGTCGCGCAAGCCCCTAGGAGCTTTTGAGGAGTCTCCTAGGGGGTCAGTATAATCATAATCATGTCATTAGCAATGGCGCCAAAGCAAATGGCTTTTCTTACATATTTTATAGTCATAGTCTTTTTGCATTGGCGTGCTTGCTAATTACATGATTATGATTATACTGACCCTCCTAGATCTTCCCCAAGAAGACTAGAATTCAGGTTCGCTCTATCCAATGAGCTTTCCAAAGAGTACTGACTTCACGTCATTACTTTTATATTTTTTCAAGTTTTTTTACAATTCTGTTCATTACTATAGTCTACGGTAGTTTTACCGTCGGTCGAAATAAAAAAACCTTCGTCAGGACTTACGCCTCTTCTTCAAATCCTAATGTAATTCAACATAGATCTTCCAAATATAGTTTATAAATTCGTCCCAAAAAAAGAGGGCACAAACAATCATATGTTGGCTCAGCACCAGGCCCCCTTGACCATTCCCAACATAACCCAAACAAACTGAAAACAGCCAGTCCTCCTCTGCGCATGTGCAGTCGTCTCATGGTTCAAAGTCCTCTCAAGGCTGAAAGTCCTCTCAAAATCACACACCTTACACAAAACTCCGATTCTACAGCACCAGTGGCTCAGGCGATATCGCAGCTTCAAACCGAGCATGTGCGGACCATCTCAAGGGTATTCTAAGCAGGAATAGCATCTTCCACCTCTCCTCACTCCTCTCCGATGAAAACTCCAGTAGTTGAATCACTTTTGGTCTGCTCATGCGCATAATAAAAAAAATGCTTGGAAAGGGCAGCGTGAATTTCAAAATTGGCGTTATGGTCACTCCACCTCGAAAACTACGCCATTTCCTCTAAACTGGCTTGTACACGCACATAATTGACATGGGGTGGTCATATGGCTTTCCAGTCCCTCCCCAGTCGACCAATTTTCAGGAAAATTTTGAGAAAAATTAAAAATTCCATACATCGTTCATTCACTTATTCGATCGCCACCTTACTTGCACTGATCAGTCCGAGTAAAAAAAAATTGGTTCAAGCCCTGTGGACAGGTGCTTCGGCGCTCTTGTTCAAACTTTGACAAATCATATCTCCGAAATTATTGGTTTCTGGGAATGATATAAATTGATTCTTTCGATAGAACTGCATCATGAAAGAAATTAAATTCAAACAGACCGATTCACCCCAATATCGAACTTATCCGAGAAATCTACTCCTCAATCTACTCCTCTATCCTCAAATCTTCTCTGAAAATTGTATAATAATTCATAGATAGAATAATTAAGTTCAGCATTCTGTGGAAACAGAAGTACGATTCATCATTGAAATTTCGAAAAATCATATATCCGAAAGTATTAGCTTGTTTGAATTTGAAATTTGTAATGTACAAAAAATTTTTTTTTTTCGTTACTCCGAAACCTTCAGGCAGATTTTGCCCAATAATGAACTTAACCGAGATATTTATCTCCCAAAACTACTCTAAAAATTTCAACTGTCTAGCTCATTCCGTTCGGGAGTTATGGTGCTATCGGCTGGCCGGACAGAACCGATTTTGTCAACAGATTCTTGATCAGTGAGTCGAACCAAATCGCTTAAGACCATTTTGAAACAGTCTCAAAATGTCTGAACTTCCTTAACTTTTGCGGAGCAGTTCATCATAGCGTTGACGAGATACATATCCCGGAATTCTCGTAATTCGAGTCGCGTTAATAGGGCTTCACACGAGTAGAGAGAGTAGGCGAGAAATAAAAAATCTCGTCTCGGTCTCGCCAATTCCCAAAAAAATAAGTCTTGTTTGACTCTCGGTCTCGTCTCGCTTAATTCTGAATAACGATAATAAATATTATGATATATAAACGAAATTGTAGATAACAATGAATACTTTTATATTATATTATATTATTATACTGATCCTCCTAGGTCTTCCCCAAGTATACCCCTCATAAGCTCCCGAGAGCTTGAGCGAGTACGGAGAATCAGTTGTGTTCTGTGTAGGCTTTGTCACCGTGTCCTTACGCCACCTTAGGCACAGCACTGTCAATTTTTCACCCAACAGTGAACGGTGGCTAGAAAATTTATTTCCTAGCCTCGGGATTGAACTTGGGGCTTCCGCTCCCAAGTAAAGCTATATTTATTAGGCTCGTTTACAAAAATATTTGTACACGAACATAATTTTCTTTAATTTTAAACCCTTTTAATTTCATCTTTTAAATTACTCTCAGACCAAGAATTCAAACATAATCACGCTTGCATTACATCATCTTTCAATGATGTACGTGTTTCTGCCATGATCATATCTGCTATGGAAAATAATCTTTCAACAGGTACGGATGTAGCCATTAATAAATCATCGGCCATCTTGGAAAGTGTAGGAACTTTTTCATTAACTTTCCACCACTCTAAAATACAATTTTGATTCCTATTTGCTCTCTCTAACAGCAAATGTTCTTCAAACTCTCCCAAACCTACTCTGAAAATTTCAACTGACTGGCTCATTCTGTTCGAAAGTTATTGTAGAAACAAAATTTTAAAATAAATTTTTTTTTTACACATACACATGCATATAAAGGTCATTATTCTACAATTTAATGCTAAATTTCAGATAAATCGGTTTCGGAAATATTGATATATAAAAAATGATTTACTAAAAATGGCCATAACTCAGAAACCGCTGGGTGGATTTCGCCCGTTAACGAACTAGTCCGAGATATTCAAGCTCCAAACCTACCCTGCAAATTTCAATACTCTAACTCCTTTCGTTCGAGAGTTATCATGTTAACAGCTGGACGGACGGACGGGCGGCCGGCCGGATGGCCGGACAGAATCGATTTCGACCACGGATTCTTGATCAGTGAGTCGAACTAAATCGTTTAAGACCATTTTCAGCCAAAAATTTGAAAATTACAGACATTGATAAGCACTCTGTTCCTAGGAACAAGAGCGCCAAAAACGAAAATGTTAAATTTCTGCAAATCCATCCTGCGCGTATGCAGAACTCCCAAAGGATGATTTCAAGCATTTTACAATTTCAGATCAATACATCAGAAGTTAAATGAAATTCCACACACATCGTTCATCCACTGTTTGAATCGCTTCTGTAGTTACACTTATTCGATCGCAAATAACGAAAATACATCGTGAATCATAATGTAATTAACATATGCTTGCACTTAACATCTGCGATTAGAATTTCTTGTAGTAAACTATTCCTAATTTGACTAGTAGGTATTTCGAATTACATATTGGAATTTGTTTTTTGAAGCTCCTAAGGGTATGTTTTTCATGAAATTCTGTAATATCCAAGAGGTCATAATTGGTCACCTAAATACCAAAATTAGTCCGATTTGTCGTTCGGAATTTGAAGAAAAATATACCGCAAAATAATTGAACATTTTTGAATTTTTTCTAGTTATGCGATTCTCCCGAAATTTGCTTATGTTTTTGCCTTGGTATTTTGCAACTAACTACCAAAATTCAATTCGATCAGATCAGTGTTTTTCGAGATATTTGGTAAAACAATATTAGGGCTTCACGCGAGGGCGAGATTTTTCTCGTCTCGTCTCTTTCTCGTCTTGGAAAAGCGAGACGAGACGAGACGAGACGTTTTCAAAAATATTATAGGCGATACCCAGACCACATACAGCGCAACACGAGAGACTCGTTTTAGGTCTCATTGAATTTTTTCTATGAAGTTTTATATACGTCTCGACTTTTTTCGACATCCACAGAAAACAATTGAATATGAAGAGTTTCCACTATAATTACCAATATATTTTGTCTATATTATACATCGATCGTTCTAGAAATAGACTATTTTTTAGAAGATTAGTAATTCGTTATGACCTTGCGATAATTGAGATTATTTTTCAAGAAAAAATAGAACTCACAACCATAAAAACGGATGCCATTATGAATTCAATACTTAACGGACAACTTTCATTGCCCCAAAATCCCAATGTTTTGAAAATTTCGTCTCTATCTGAACATCTGGAGGAATTTATTCTCTTGTGCTCCTTGTAGTAAAGATGTGAACAATTATTGTATACATCTTGGAACTACGTATAATAAAACTGGTAAAGAAATGAAGCTATTCAATGTTTCGAAAAGTGTTATGAGGAATACGCCAGGAACACCCTCAATGATCTACCCACTGGGAAGGTATTCTTCTCTACCAAACTGTTCGATTCTATTAAAAAATGTATCGACATCGATAGCCTATTTAAAATATCAACAAAACTTTAGAAATATTGGAAAGCTGAGTTTGAAGAACATTAGCTATTAGAAAGAGCAAATAGGAATCAAAATATTTTACAGTGGTGGAGAGTGATGAAAAAGTTCTTCTGTCAATGGCTACATCCGCATCTGTTGAAAGATTATTTTCCACAGCAGGTATGATCATGGCAAGAACACTTAAGGCTGGTTTATGCTGGCTGGTAACTTTAACTTAATCATATATATATATATAATATATATAGACATTTATTTTTAGTGTTATGCTTTATAATCAGATTAAATAATCCGCTAACTTATTAATTATTATTATCAATAATAAGTAAACGGATTATTCAGTCTCAGTATCAACTATAGCGTTAGAAATCTATGTTTCAATTTTTAAGTTAGGGAATAAGTTAAAGTTACCAGCCAGCATAAACCAGCCTTTACATCATTGAAAGATGATGTGTTGAAATTTTCAGTGTTTAAAATTAAAAATAACATGTACAATGTACATGTACAAATATTTTTGTATAAGAGCGTAATAAATATAGCTTTGCAAAATTATTCATTATTGTATACCATTTCGTTTATATATTATAATATTTATTATCGTTATTCAGAATTAAGCGTTACGAGACGAGACAACTGATAACGAGACGAGAACGAGACTTAAACGAGACTTATTTTTTTGGGAATTGGCGAGATTTTTATACTCTCGTCTCGTGTGAAGCCCTAAACAAAATTTTAATTTTTTTTCACTGTACGTAGTCATTCGTTCAATACAAAAGTTTGCTTACATATAAAGGTCGTAATTTTACAATTCGGTGAAACGAAAGCTTAAGCACAAAATGGCCATAACTCCGAAACCACTCGGCGGTTTCCGCCCATTAACGAACTTAACCGAGATGTTCATACTCCAAACCTACCCTGCATATTTGAACTCTCATATCGTTCGAGAGTTATTAGACATCTGAGCAAAATGCTATAATCTATCAAAAAGTTTACTGGAAAGTTTCTAGTTCAACGGGTTATTATTTGACAAAATAATATTTAGAATGGGATGCCGGATACGGAATCTTTTTTGCTGCTCGAAGGATTTTCGGAAATGGTGGAACAAAAATTAATGTCAAAGCACCGAGAATTGATGACACAGTAAGGAAAATGCTGACTTTCCCTCTCAATCCACGATCCATCAAGGATATAGATAATGGCAATTGTTTGAATGAGTATCTAAACATCGATAAAAAGTATCTGTATCTAAAGCGCGAAAGTCTGATTGTTTCCTACCTACGTACGTACTCCACAGTATTAGATCATACCGTCGGTTTCATAAAACAGTTATGCTTTCGGCAGTTTCCTCGTAAGGTACGAATATACAATGTACAATCATTATTCGGTACTTCGATAGCATCAGCGGAGTGTCAGTTTTGTTTTCCTCTATTTCCGGGTTTTATAGTTCTAACAGTGTTTTGAAATATGTGGAACTGATATTGTCGCATATTGCAAGCGAATATGGATTACAGACTCAAATCTAGAGGCTTGTGTAAGGTAAATATAGACATGACTGATGGCCTTGTAGAATTTCAGCTAAGACATTAAAATTTTCGCGAAGTTTTATTTACTTCCACGATAATGTTGATAGTGATACTGGAAAATTGACCTTGTAATGCAGAATTAAGGTAGAAGAAACTATGTGGAGGTGCTTTGCACACATTTTTAATGTAACTATACGAGTTTTTATTCAAACTTTGGAGGAAACAATTCTTTGAAATCATTATTGGAAGAAGAATGTGTCAATTAAACTTTACATTACTTACAGTTTATATTGTGAAAATAAGAGATTTACGAATAGGAATAATACTTTTTGGTGATATATTTTCAATTGAAGTGTCCAGCTCTTAGGCAAAAATTCTTGCACAATGATTATATTGTGTGATGGTGTGTTATTATGATGGTCCCATTTTCTTATTGGTGGGAAGACGGATAATTTACCATTATTCTATATCAATTCGACGGATTTTGTTGAATATTTTCTCAAATATTAAACCTGTAGAAACGAGTTTCGAAAACCTTTTTCCCTCCGAAATTTATATAGTTATCATTTTGTAGAATGCAAACCTCGAATGAAAATTTTTGGAAGCATTAACGTGAAGTAATGTTAATATAGTAATGTAATAATCAATATGTACATGTTTTACTGATTTATAATGCCGTACACGTTTTGGAAATCCGTTATATTGTGGAGAAAACCAAACTTCAAATGAGAATATTCAGCAAATTGTTCAAAATATTAATTCGAATAATTATGCAAGTTCATTGAACATTCAAAGAAAGTCACTTTTCGATGCAAATCTAAAGATTTTTTATTCATTTTAGTTAATCTGTCAAATTTAGGTACTTACGTCATTTCTGGATATTTTTCAGTGATCCAAAATAATATTAATATATTATTATTATGGTAAATCAAATTTATATAGCAACGATTGAATAGTTAATTTAGACATTGAATTATAATATAAAAACCATCGTTTCTGTTGTGATAGAAAAGCTATTTAACTCAATATTGTGTTGTTCTGTATAGGCACACATACAATTACAGCAAATTCTGTGGATGAGTGTTCGAGGTATCGAATTATTCTTACGAACTTTTTTTTTGCTTGCATTGATACGATTCTCATGAAAATATGCATAAATCGTAGAGTCTTTATTCTACACCTAAATTCCAAATTTCTACTTTATCGGATCTGTAGTTTTGGAAACATTGGAGGATTTTGCCCACTCATGAAATGGACTCGCATATTCAGGCCTCAAACCTACCCCTTTCGAAAGTTATCATGTTTACCTACGGAAGGAAGTTAAGCCCAAGCTACTCAACTTAACCTCTACAACATACAAAACCCGAGAAAATCGCAAAATTCAACAATCAACAAAAAGCAAAATAACAATTACCCGAATGTTCCAAATATCAAAATTTGCTAATTTTTCAATTCTTAAAAAGCCTGGAACTTTTGCGAACATGTTCCATTGTCTATTCACGCCTCATACGAAGTCGATCGAGCTGAAATTCGGTACTCGATAGTAAAATGGTCGCTCGAAGGTATGTCTGGATTCTAACGAATAATTTATGAAATATAAAATTTTTTAAGAGACAAATGTTTTATTTTTTCCTAATGATACGATATTCTCGAAATTTCGCAAAAATTAGCGCGTCGGCATTCTACAAGTAATTACTAAGTTTTAGTTCACTCGGATTTGTATATTTTGAATTATAGAGGAAATAACAACAACATTTAAGATGGGTCCAACTCCGGAACCGTTTGACCGATAGTTTCTGATATATAGAATTTTTTCAATAGAGTATTTTCAAAATGTTCTAGTAATACGATCCTCATGAAATTCCACGAAAATTTGCGTTGAACCATTTGGCCGATTATGCCTATTAACAAACTGAAATGTCGCATTCGTATGCGCAACCTAACCTAAAAAATGAAAGTCTTTCTGTTCTCAGGTTGTCGTGAGATAAAAATATTTTTTTAAAATTTTCTAGATACGATTCTCAGAAAACATATCGCAACATGTCGCATTCAGATGCACAACCTACCTTATAAATTGCAAGTCGCTATCTTTTTCCGTTCCCAAGTTAGTGTGAGATACATAATATTATTTAATAATTTTTTTAAATTTTTTTAGTGGTACGATCCTCACAAAATTTTACATACGTCTTTGTGTCGGTGTTCCACAACCAGTTACCAAGTTTTAATTCGATCGGATCTGTATCACATACAAGTATTTGAAAACAAAATTAGTACTCGGAAACCGTTTGGCCGATTATGACCATTACTTACGAACTTGTCCGTCGTATTGCAACCGAGATTGCAACAGTATACAGGATGAGTCTTCAAATTAAGAGAAGATTAATTGAAGCCATAGATTCCTCCCAATAAATAAAACACTTTTTGTGCGCATGTTATAGGGAACAGCATGCTATTATTTTGTCCAAAATCCGACAGGCCGTCCGTTGCCTCTATAACTTTCGAACGGAAAGAGATAGCAACTTGCTGGGCATAATCGGCGAAACGGTTTCAGAGTTATGCCCATCTGAAATGTTGTTCTTTTTTCCCAATAACTCGAAAAATACTGATTCGATCGAATTGAAACTTAGTAATTAGTTGTAGAATGGCAACAGGCAAATTTTTACGAAATTTCGTGAAAATTGTATTACCAGAAATTAAGAAAAAAATCAAAATTTTATATTTCAGAAACTATTCGTCAGATTTTGCTGAAGTTCCACATATCTTCAAGCCGCATTTTATTTTTCCACTATTTATAAAAATACAGAATGAAATCTAGTACTCGATTGAAAATAGACGGCTTGAATGTTCATTCAGTATTTCGAGAGGGTCTGTGAGGCGTGAATAGACCCAAAAACATGCGCGCAAAAGCTCTTGACCTCACTTCAGTATGCAGACATTTTTTCGTTTACCATTTTTCCAAATCTGGTTCAGATAAAATGATAAAAAAAAACAGTTTTTGCGCGTATGTTCTGGGGAACATCGCGTTATCATTTTGGATTCGACTCCCTTATCAAGAATTCGAGGTCAAATTTCATTCTGTATGGCCGGCCATCCGTTGCCACGATAACCTTACAACGGAAAGAGATAGCGACTTTTCAAGGTAGGTGGCGCATCCCAATACGACGGACAAGTTCGTTAATGGGCATAATCGGCCCAACGGTTTCCGAGTAATAATTTTGTTTTCAACCAATACAAGTCCGATCAAATTGAAACTTGATGAGTAATTGTAGAATGCAAAACCAAGCACGCTTGTGAAATGTTGTGAGAATGGTATCACTAGAAAATTTTCAAAAAATTATCAATTAATATTATTTATGTCACCATAACCTGCGAACGGAAAGAGATAGCGACTTGAAATTTCCGGGTACGGTTGCGCATCTGAATGGGACATTTGAGTTTGTTTGTAGATGTAATCGGCCAAAGGGTTCTGGCGTTATACCCATCTGAAATTTGGTTGTTGGTTGCTCAATAACTCGCAAAATATAAAACCGATCCAATTCAAACATGGTTATCAGTTGTAGAATGCCAATGCGAAAATTCTTGCAAAATTTCATGAGGATCGTATAACTCAAAATTTTTTCAAAAATCATTGGAAATCATTGTAAAAATGTCTATAATCAGAAACCGTTCGTCTGATATCCCTGAAATTTTGCGAGAGGCTTCAAATCTAACTCTACTGCAAAGCTCCAAGTTTGAACACGACCGGATCTATATTGTTGGAGATCCGAGCAGCCTTGTGTGAGTTCAGCAGCTGGGTGGGTGACCGTTGCCTCGATAACTTTCGAATGAAAGGAGATAGGGACTTGCAATTTTCAGGGTAGGTTGCATGCACATCCCATTGGGAGAGATAAGTTCGTTTTTGGGCGTAATCGGTCCATCAGTTTCGGAGTTATACCCACCTGGAATATTATTTCCTCGTTAATTCAAAAAATATAGTTCGATCGAATTGAAGCTTGATAACTAGTTATAGAATATCGACATAAGGGAGTGTGTACAATTTTGTGAGAATCGTAAACCTAGAAATTTTTCAAAATTACGAAAATAAAAATTGGTTTAGGCACTGACGTGAAGTCAGGAGTCATGATAAATGATTGATTTCGAATTTCAGCTTGTTTGTGAATTGTGTAAATTCACCTGCAATTTAAACAACATGAATTGCAAGTTCTTTAACTGTTGAGTAATAGATGAATATAGGCTTTCCACGATCTGTATTATTCTATGAATTTTTCTCTATTTACTTCCAATAGTGAATAAAATTTTTAAATTATCATCAATACGTTTATATTCATAGACGGAGGTTACACGGACAATCTGGTATCAGTCTGCTATCAGTCTCGCGTCACATCAATCATGGATTGATGTCAGATTGACAGAAATTGGTTCTATATGCGTAGATTGATGGACTGATGATCCGGATTGATGGTAATACTGATGCGAGACTGATACCACACCGACCGTGTAATCTCCGTCTAACTGCTTTGATTCTGCACTATCATTCTAAAGATTTCTCTCATATAGGGAACATAATTTCATCTTGTAACACAAATTCAATTAATAATTTTCTACAGATACAACTCACGTCACTTCTAATTATTTTATTCCGACTAGCTGAATTATAAGTTTTTATCCGCAAATCAAAATTCAGTGTCTTCAGCAAACGATAAATTAATTCAACACTGCATAGTGCAATATCAATTATGAGTATCATTCCATCTATTCAATCCTTCTGTGAGACAACCCAATTATTGTTGACGAATAATTTCTTATAATACCAATTTAGCTCAAATATAACGAACTAAGGAACTATATAAACATAAACAAATGGACGCTTTGTGATAGAAATACTAGAAATATTAGAATATAACTTAATAATTATTATATTTATGTGCCTACCTTGGTTAAATTAGAGTAAATGCGAGGTTCTCTGATTGTTTACCTCGATTGACTAATCGACGGTTTTGATCAAAGGGTTTTGGATATCATCGAAAAGCTTTGTGAAACCCGAATTGCGTTAATCAGCTTTTTAAATTTGATAGAAATTGGTTAATTGTGGATTAAAACTTCCGCAAATATAATACGTTATAACTATGTTATGCTAACTATAGAGTTGGATCATAGACTGATAGACTCTATTATTATAATGCGCATGGATATTACTTGATATCATTGTATTCATTGTGATGATGTGATGATAAATGAAATTGTTTATAATAAAATAGGATAACGCGGATAAGTTTATTGAAATGGAGAAGTATAACGGGTAATTCCGCAAAAGGAGCAGAGAAAATCATTCTGCTGGTACCTGCCGACACGTGTTTCTGCTAGTTGGCTTCTTCAGGACATGGCAACCAAGAAACCAAGAAAAAGGTGGAAAGATAACTGAAAACAGGTGGAACCACAACAGGGGCGAGCAACCAATTTGTGCCTTCAGCTCTAGGACCTCCAATTCGGAGGCAAACTATGGCATCGGCACGAAGGAAGCATAAGCTAACTGTGCGATGCGACCTAAACCCGAGGATTTTAATAAACTTATCCGCGGTATCCTATTTTCTTATTACATATCCTCGGGTTTAGGTCGCATCGCACAGGTAGCTTATGCTTCCTTCGTGCCGATGCCATAGTTTGCCTCCAAATTGGAAGTCCTAGAGCTGAAGGCACAAATTGGTTGCTCGCTCCTGTTGTGGCGTCACCTGTTTTCAGTTATCTTTCCACCTTTTTCTTGGTTTCTTGGTTGCCCTGTCCTGAAGAAGCCAACTAGCAGAAACACGTGTGTCAGGTACCAGCAGAATGATTTTCTCTGCTCCTTTTGCGGAATTAACCGTTATACTTCTCCATTTTAATAAACTTATCCGCGTTATCCTATTTTCTTATTACATATCCTCGGGTTTAGGCCGCATCGCACAGGTAGCTTATGCTTCCTCCGTGCCGATGCCATAGTTTGCCTCCGAATTGGAGGTCCTAGAGCTGAAGGCACAAATTGGTTGCTCGCTCCTGTTGTGGTGTCACCTGTTTACAGTTATCTTTCCACCTTTTCTTGGTTTCTTGGTTGCCCTGTCCTGAAGAAGCCAACTAACAGAAAAACACGTGTCGGCAGGTACCAGCAGAATGATTTTCTCTGCTCCTTTTGCGGAATTACCCGTTATTCTTCTCCATTGTTTATAATGTTTTAGTGGATATTGAACGAAAATCAGCTTTAAGTTTGGTGTTTCAATATTCAGGAATAGAGGTACATTTCTTTACAAATGCTGTATTAAGATCATTAAAAACCATTTCATAAGATTTGAGTGAGTGAATAAGTTTTCCCAAATAACATCGTTGAATTTCGACCATCAGATAATAAAGCTTTAGATAATTATCCAATAATGAATCCAGTAAGGGTTTCTGTGTCCAATAGGTAAAAAAAGTACAGGGGTGTATTAGCAAATTGTAAAATCCTTTATTTCTAATTGTTAATGAAAATGGGTTCTAGCCCTGTGGACAGGAGCTTTCTGGCGCTCTAGTTCATACAGACAAATTATATCTCCGAAAGTATTGGTTTCTCAGAGTTGGGAATTATATCAATGTATTCATATGATAGAACTGCATCATAAAGGAAATTCAATTCAAATAATAGTTTATTTATCAAGATTAAATGAGCAATCATGAGAATGAGAACTGCACCACATTTTCAAATTTTTTTTTGACTTTTGCGGTAATCTGGTCAATACGAAACTTCACATGCGTATAAAGGTCATGATTCTACAATTTGATGCTAAATTTCAGATAGATCGAGTGATTGGTTTCGGAAATATTCATAAAAAATATTTTTACTAAAATCGGCCATAACTCCGAAACCCCTTGATGGATTTCGCCCATTAACGAACTTGTCCGACATATTTACGCTCCAAAGCCACCTTGCAATTTTCAATCCGCTAACTCCTTTCGTTCGAGAGTTATCGTGCCTACGGTCGGTCGGCCGGCCGGACAGAATCGATTTCGCACTCGGATTCTTGATCAGTGAGTCGAACAAAATCGTTTCAGACCATTTTCAGCCAAAAATTCCAAAATTACAGACACTTGGGCAAATTGATAAGCACTCTGTTCCGAGGAACTAGAGCGCCAAAAAAACAAGTTTCGTATGACAATTGCCCAAAACAGGTTCAAAGTACCTACAAATAGTAGGTATTCCATAAAACATGTATGAAAGAAGATAAGTAATAATAAAAAATTACCTTGTAATCGATCAAAAATTTCCTGATCTACGTGTTCACCAAATTTTCTCCTCTCTCGAACTACAGAATTATGCTTTCAATATTTACGTAATATTTTCAAACATTTTCGGGTGAGGTCCCCGTTGCATCGCTAAAATACGAGTATTTCAACCCCAATATTTTTGAAGTTACAATATTCCCTTCTGTCAAGTTGACATTATGACAATTCATACATAGAATAATTATATCAATCTGTGAAATACGATTTACATTGAAATTTTGAAAAATCATATCTCCGAAAGTATTAGCTTGTTAGAGTTAAAAATGATATGAATGGATTCTTATGATAAAACTGCTCATTAAAAAAAATTCAATTTGGAATTTGTTTTGTAAAAAAAAAATTTTTTTTTGTTACTCCGAAACCATCTGTCCGATTTTGCCCAATAACGAACTTAGCCGAGATATTTATCCCCCAAACCTACTCTGAAAATTTCAACTCTCTAGCTCATTCCGTTCGAGAGTTATCGTGCCTACGGCCGTCCAGACAGAATGAATTTCGACCACGGATTCTTGATCAGTGAGTCGAACCAAATCGTTTAAGACCATTTTCATCGAAATATTCGAAAATTACAGACATTTGGGCAAATTGATAAGCACTCAGTTCCGAGGAACTAGAGCGCCAAAAAGGTGTTTTATTTTAAGAAAGGAATCTATGCTTAAAATTAATGTACACCTCAAAGACTCGCCTTGTATATATATATAGGATGATAATATAATAACAATTAGTAGTACAAACTGTACTTGACTCATATAAGTACATACGTGCTTATTTATATCGTTTATCCTTGTTTCTTCGGAAAAACTTATCGTAATGTGGTTACATATTATTTCCATTTCTGGTGATAGTACAGTGAACCATACAATTCTGACGAATTGAGCTGGCCTCTAGAATTACAATGAATGGTAATAATATTCCAGCATAGCAAATACAGAGCCAGATAAGTCAGAACGATGAATTGATGAAATGGCACGTAATAGTTATTTTTGTATCTAGTGCGCGAAATGCTACTTTGGTGATCGAGAACTGATTTTTTTAACGAGGCGCAGCCGAGTTAAAAAAATAGTCGAGGTCACCAAAGTATTTCGCGCATGAGATGCAAACAAAATTTTTTCTACAAACGCCAAAAATATTTTTCTAAAATAAGTAACATGCATAGCTCAATATGAAAAATAGTATTGAACTGGCTTAAAATGTTTTTCCAAATCAAGTAAATACTGTAACTATGAAAATAAAACGGCATTTGTTTGTTTGATTGAGGAACATAAAGGTTAAAATATAAAAACTCCATATAGTTTACATGCAGTGTGCGAAGTAAGTACTTCGCACACTACTTCGCGCACGGTGTCATGGTAACGAAGGAAAATGAAAAAAAGGGTCACTTCGCATATTGTTTTCAATGCGCGAACCTTGTCATTTTTTGACGTTTGCAGAAAAAGGTGGTTTATTTTCAATATGAAACATAAGATGTATTTATCTTCTCTTATTCTGTTGATGCAGTTCAGGTTAGGTTCTCACTGATGAAGAATTCGAGGTGAAATTAAATCATGTCCGGCGACGATAACTATCGAACGGAAAGATATAGCTACTTGAAATTTTCAGGGTAGGTTGTACATCCTACTGCGATAGTTAAGTTCGTTAATGGGCATAATCAGCCAAACTGTTGCGGAGTTGGAATTTTGTCTTCCCAATAAGTCGAACAATATCTACTGATCCGATCTAATTGAAACTTGGTTTTACTAGTTGTAGAATGCCGACACAAATACTTCTGTGCGTTGAAATTTTGTCGTTATTAACTCAATAACTCAAAATATAAAAATACTATACAATTTAAACTTCGTAAATACTTGAAGAATGCAAACGCACTAATTTCACTAATTTTTGCGAAATTTTTAAAAAATTATTATAAAATATTCTATATTTCAGAAACAAATCGTCCGGTATATTTTGGAAGATCCTTCAAAATCTAATTCTATAGTTGCATGTTCCGATTTTGAACCCGAACGGATCTATATTGTTGGAGTTATTGAAAAAATATTGGAAGCCGAGCAGCTTTTTTCGAGTTCAGTAGCTGGATAGGTGACTGTTGTCACGATAACTTTCGAGCGGAAACAAATTGCAACTTGCGTTGAAATTTTCTTGTTATTTCCTCAATAACTCAAAAAATACAAATCCGATACAATTTAAACTTGGTGAATACTTGAAGAATGCCGATGCACTAATTTTTGTGAAATTTCGTTAGGATCGTATCACTATAAAAAAAATAAAAATATTTCTTAAAAAAATAAAATAAAACTTCTCTTCAAAAATTTTATATTTTAGAAACTATTTATCAGATTCCGCTGAAATTCCGCACAAATCATCAAGCCAAATTTTATTTAACCCAATATTTTAAAAACAACACATCTGATCGAATTGAAATAGTACTCAGTTGAAAAAAGACGGCTTGTGAAGGTTCATGCAGTATTTCGTGAGGGTGTGTGAGGCGTGTATAGACAAAAGAATATGCGCGCACAAGCTCCTGACTTCACGTCAGTGCTATTCAAGTATTTTTTTTAAAGAACTTCAATCATACTTTGAGGAAATTAATTTGAATGATAGTTGTCAGAGATTATTATACAGGGTGTTTCACGAATGATTGTGCAGGCTCATTGCAGATGCAGGACAGTTTGGTGAGTGTAAATCAGTGTTCGAAACATGTCCTAACTATATTCGTTTAAGAGATACAGGATATTTTATGTATTTTGTTAAAAACTTTCAATCGGCATAACTCTTGAACGCCTGCATGGATCTTCATGAAATTTTCAGAGATTGAGTATAGACCTATGCTTAATATTCGCTCATAATGACGTGTTGATAGCGCTGGTCCGGACTGAGGAAATTATTTTCTTTATTACACATCTTGTAAAACACTCTGTACGTCAAATTTCCAAGAATCTGCAATAAATACTCAAACAAGACTACTGGCAATTGAATATCTGGAATTTTCTATTCATAATAAACACGGACCTGTATGCCTCCGAATAATGCGTTAATACAAATTGAATGAATTGAATTTCTCAGTATCATGACTTCAGGAATGTGGTTCATCTTATTTCAACCAATTCACAAATTCAGGGTTCCGACGTCATATTACCCAAAAGAGTTTTTCAAAAAAATATTGCTATGTTCAAAAACATGGTTCAAATTATAGAAATTCTGATTCTCGAATTTCTCTTTGTTTGTTTTGAATAACTGAATCAGATGGTAGCAGAATCAAAGATTTCATAGAAAAAAATACACAAAAAAATATTGATAATTAATTTTATTGAAAAGTGAGTTACATCTATGACAGATAAACTAAAAAAACTGTGAGTTATTCACTCTAAGGAGCTGGTAACTGTGTACAGCTGTTACAAATTCATATTCCCATTCTAACTCAAAAGAAAAGGCACCTTATGACTGGCCTGCAAGTTCCCCAGAACTTACATGCTTCGATTATATCCTCTGGGAACACTTGAACAATTAAGTTTAATCCGAAGAAATCGTGGATATGGAGCAACTGATTAATCGTATTCGAGCTTCATGTGAAGAGATACGGAATCGTCCAGAAATTATAAAAAAAATCTGTAGCGCATTTCATCACAAGAGCTAGAAAATATTTAGTATTTTCGAAAACAAAGTTATGCTCGTTTTTATTATTATGTTTATAAGATATATTCAACATTTTTATTCTTAAGTCCTTTTTATAATCACCCCATTAAATTTTCAATGATATTTCGAGTATCAGTTGCGAAATATCGGTAAAAGCAACCAAAACACAAGCAACCAAAACACAAGCAACCATTCCTTCACACTTCTATCCATACTTAATTCGAGTTTTCGGTTGTTTGGCATAAAATCTTCAATTATGCTAACATCTGCCTTCAAATTATTCGGTAAAAGAATTTTCAAAGATGATTAATTTGAAAATGAGTATTTCTATCATTTCTATTTAGGTAATCAAATGTAGAACTCCTAAATGCATGTATTGGATGAAATTCGTTGCAGCACTATAATTAAGTGATGCTACTGAGAATTTCAAATTCGCATTATTCGGAGATTCGCAGGTCCGTGTTTATTATAAATTGAAGATTCCAGATATTCAATGGTTCATAAAATATTGATACAAAGTGTGCCATTATTGCCAGTAGGCTTGTTCGAAAGAGTATTTATTGTAGATTCTGAGAAAAATTTCACTTTTCGTAAATTTGATGCACAGGGTGTTTTACAAGATGTGGAATAAAGAAAATAATTTTCTCAGTCCGGACCTGCGCTATCACAAGTCATTATGAGCGAATAATAGGCATACTCACTCTCTGAAATTTTCATGAATCTCTTGAACGAATATAGTTAGGACTTATTTCGAACACTGATTTACACTCACCAGAATGTCCTGCATCTGCACTGAAGGCCTGTACAATCATTCGTCAAACACCCTGTATAAAGTCGCATCATTTACCACACTGCATAATGGCTTTGCGCATTCAACTCAGGCTCCAGAGATTCATATACAAGGTGATTCCACAATAGAAACTTCTTTTTGCGCGCTTGTTTCCAGGCGCTATCATTGTGTCGAAATGTCTGTTTTTCGTGAATTTTTTGCCGAAAATAATCTCGAACGATTTAAATTGACTTACTCCTCAAATATTGACTCGTGTGAATTTTGGACTGGATGCTCGATTTCAGATCATGAATCCAAATTAAAAGCACATTTTAGTGGCGGTATCTCCCTCTCCTTATGTCTTTTATGTAGGTGATTTTGATGACGATGATTTTGTGAAATGGAATAACTATGTATTCCAGTTATTCCACTGATTTGTAACACAGCACACAAAGTACTTTGGAATAACTTATACTTAATTCCACCAATGTTAATAAATGCAAAGAATCCACAAATGCTTGCAATTCTCGAATTTTTGGCCGAAAACGGTCTCACTCGATTAGGTTCGTTTCACTAATGAAGAATTCGAGGTCAACTTCAATTTTGTCCGGTCGGCCGTTCGGTGCCATGATAACTTTCGAACGGAAAGAGAGAGCGACTTACAACTTCCAGGGTCGGTTGCACATCAGAATGCGATGGTTGAGTTCGTTAATTTAAGTAATCGGCCAGACTGGAGTTATTCCCATCTGAAATATTGTTCCCTCAATAACTCAAAAAATACAGATCCGATCGAATTGAAACTTGGTAATTCTAGTATGCCGACGCGCAAATTTCTGCAAAATGTCGTGAGGAACGTATCACTAGAAAAAAAAAAATTTTCTTGAAAAATTTCATATTTAGGACCGATCGAGTACCGCATTTTGCTCCGCTGTGCAGTTTAGCAATTATTGTGAAAATAAAAATCTGAACGGCTTCCAAAACTTCAAACGTTGTAAACCTCATTTTAATTTCCTGCCGTACAGGGAGATCTGGTTCGGATCCCCGTGAATGAGTTTACTATGTATGCAGTATTTCGTGAGGGTGTGTGAGGCGTGAATGGACAAAAGAACATGCGCGCAAAAGCTTCTGACCTTAGGTGAGTGCGTTTTATTTTAAAACTAGCTGCCCGCCCCGGCTTCGCACGGTTGAAATGCTGATACTAAATATACTACAGAATTTCTTCATATACAACGTTCACAGCATTTTTGTCGTTAGACAATACGAACATGTTTTCTTTAGAGGTTACTCTTGAGAGAGCGACATATAATTGGCCATGTGAAAAACACTCAACGCTAAAATATAAGCGTTGAAAGTTGGTACCTGCGATTTATTGATGGTCATAAATATATCCGGAAATTACCGGAAATTATAGGCGTTTAAATTGGATCAGTAAATCCAATGGTATCAGAGGAAATTGGGGAATCAATACATCTCTCCTGGCTGAGGCGAGCCTCACGCTCTACAGATGATTCTCTGTATTCGATTTCTATCCCTATCCTGGCTGTGCCGCCCCCCCGGTCGGTACCACCGCAACCGCTATGTCCCTGCATTTTAAATCTTCAATTTCTTCGAAAATATTCATTTAAATTACATGCTGTAAAGTGCCATATTGATCAATATTAAATGCAAAATGCATTTAAGGTACTTAATTGGATAAGGATCAATGCTGTATTGCTTAAAATAGCTTCGTAATCAAGCCATTATTTCTCGTAGAATGTAAAGGATAAAAAAATGGTTATTGTGGGTTATCCTCAAGAGATAGACATATACCATCGAGGACTTTTTAGTAGACCTTTTTAAGGTGTACCATACTGTGCTACATTATTTTGATCTATCTCGTAGGGTTCAGCCAGCGTTTGCAATGTAAGCGCAAAAAAAATGTGTTTATTTACATCACATTGGAAACCTCTAAAATTATCAGTGTTTCTCTAATATATTATGCATGTATTATACATATAAACCTTCCTATTGAATCACTCTATCTATTAAAAAACCGCATCAAAATCCTTCACGTAGTTTTGAAGATCTAAGCATACATAGGAACAGACAGACAGCGGGAAGCGACTTTGTTTTATACTATGTAAGGATGTTTACATCTGAACACATCCACATTAATCTAGTAATGTGTCACTCTAACGTACTCTCTGACATTCGTCATGTCGAAGAATGTACTTAAATAATATGTTTGCCCCATACAACACCTCCTACACTGGAGGTGTTGCCGCATATAGAAAATAATGTGATTATTTTAAATGAAATCAGCTGTGAATTCCTGTTTTCCAAACAATTTATGGCTAACTTGTATCTAGTGTTTTTCAAATTTTTACCATATGTTGTTGCCTTTGTAAGTGAGATCATTGAAATTGTCTGTGCATTGAATATAAACCATCTGATAATTTCAGAACGAATACAAGAAATAACGTATTTCGTTTTGTTTCAGGAGAATAGGGCTTTGTCTCCGAAACCGGTAGGAAAAAATGGCAATGATGAAAAGCAACATTTGCTGGACAGCGATTACCAAAGTGGGGAGACGTCTGTTTATATGGAGGAAGAGCCGGCCTTCTATAAAAGTTGGGAAGATCCCATGATCGACAGGAAATTGGAGCATCCATTGTCCAACGCCGAGACTCTCGTCCATTTGGTTAAAGGTAAGTTCCCTCGATTGGCCCAGAAGTCGCGTAGTTTCATATCTTGTATATGATTGTCACCACCAAATACCCCTTGAAGTTATAGGAGCATTCAAAGGTCAAATGCATGCTAACAGGGATTTATGGTGCTATTCTGCTTTTTATCTGTAAGCTATGAATCTAGGTAACGATTGCTCTCTAAGAGGCCGCCTTATGAAATCGTAAATAAAACAATTCTGGAATTGCTGACTTTGATGAATTTTTTAGAAAACATAACCTAAAACTGTAGAGATATTTTTAAGTTGAAGGTATTTGAGTAGAGTATCAATTATAACCCCAATATATTTTATTAGGATTTTGTTTGATTGTAGCTTTACTATTGTTAAGAGATGAAGGAAGGAAATGAAATATGCAATATGAAATGAGATATATTGATATGTAACATTGAAAGAAATGCCCATATTAAAATGTATGAGCCAATTATTATATCACCCATCATACATATATTATAGAAAGAGGGATAATACCTATCCCGCTACTTCAATATGGCATTAGCGTTTCTTGTTTTTAGGACTGGTTCCAAAGCATTCACTAAAACCAAAGTGCAATGTTTTTTTATTCAATCTGAAGATGATGATAAGTTGATCATCCGGAATTTCAAATGATTCCATTCTATCACTTAACCGTTTTCTCTCAATTCTCACGAAGTTCCTATTATAATAAAAATGATTTTCAAGTCATGTGAAATTACGTACAGTTGTTGGACACGAGTTTTTATCATGCTCTAAGAATAAGCCAATAATCCAAGCAATCTGATTATTATTCACAAATCCATTTTCATATTCGGGAAAAAACCGTCACCTCGCAAAATCATACAATAATTCTTTAAAATAACCTCACATTATATCTTCCGATATGCTTCCGATCGCCACTCGAGTACTCGTAAGGATTTAAGAATATCTGTAAGTTAGGGGAAGTCCGGGAGAGTTGAACCGCTTTTTGTTCAAAGTAACGTATTTTCTTATGAATGAGTCTTAGTGACTCAATTATTATAAAATAAAGTATCTTATTAATTTAGGCTCACTTATGCATAATTACTTTTTCGATATTATTGTACTAAAATATGTTATATCTATTTGAATGAAAAATGGGATATGAGTCAACTCTCCCCAGCCGTAGGGACACTCGAACCGCAGTTTGGGGAGAGTTGAACATTGCTTTTTAAAGGGAAAAATAAAAACAGTTTCCAGCTTAAATCACTGATATATTAAACAAAACATCACAAAATTAAATTGAATGATGAAGAAACACAGTTCTTATAAAAAAAAAACAAAACTCAACATATTCTTGAATATTCCAAAATCAACATAATCATTAAACATTTTATTAACAAAATTAAACATTTCAGCGTATGCAAAACATCTTCGTCTTTACACTCGGTTTCACTATCATCATTGACATTTTAATCTTTTTTTCCTTTTCTAGATTTCTTTCTCTGGGATTTCTGTTTGAACCTTGTCTAGTTTTCAATGTTTTCTTTCCTTTAGTTTTTACTGGAACGATATTTATTTTGTCATCTTTCAGTTTAGCATTTTGTTTTGTTTTTATTATTTTCTTTCCTTTCTTATCAGTGCCTTCTTGAACGTTCTTATTAGTTTTATTAGTTTTATTTTTATTTTCTGATTCACTATCGCTATTCTAAAAACTCTGTTCTTAATATTCATCTTTTGGTCTTTTATTAAACCATTCCTCGTAACATTGGACCGTAATGCATTTTACTGCAAGATAGTTCGTACCAGGAGTTTTTCTTCAGAAACAGTAAATATTTGTGACTCTTTATACTGACTATTTTTCCTTCAAATTCTTAGTTTACTTCTTTTTATCTATTCCATAATTAATAGATGATTTTCTTAAAGATGCATCCTCTTTTATCTCACATATATAGCTTTTTCCAATTCTGTGACAGTATGCTTTTATCTTTTGCGTGTTGCTTCAAAAGGCTTGTGTCGAAAAGACATTTTTCATGCAATTAACCTGTGAGGGAAAATAAGATTGAACATTGAAAAAAACAAGTAAAATGCATATAGAACTTGCGTGTTAAGTTTTCCGAATTGTTTTTAAATTTAGTAAAAAAAATTTAATTTCAATATAGAGAGAGAGAGAATTAACTATATTAGCATGCGACCGAAGTCTTCCAGCCAATTTCAATATATATTAAATGAAACTGCAAATATCATCATACAAACAATATAGAGGGAGACATGAACCACTGAGCATATCTCCCGCACTCGCCATGGTGCAAGTCTCCCGCATGTACTACTTTGACATTACATTTTACTCACAGAAAAAACGATAAATCTTAGCGAAAAAGTACTTAGCACATCTCAAATTACAATAATCAGGCAGTACAATAGTAATAACACACAATACGTACCTCTATAAATACGGTCGCAATCTCAAAATAACATAAATCAATAAAATTTACTCCGCTGTAACAAATACACTTTTTCGAACCTGAGAGCCAAACAAACTGGCCATTGTACAAAATGACAGCTTGCTGGTTATTGGCGTCCCGTGCTGTACCAATGACCGTCTTGACGTTTCATTAGCGCGAAATTTAAATTGAGTTTTGATAGGTGGTTCAACTCTCCCACCTGAGCAAGTCTCCCGGTTTTCCCCTACAGATCGCTAAAAGACAGTCCAGAATAGCAATGTTCCTGTAAGGTTATGAAAAGTTACAGATTGGCTTATAGATGAAAGCAGAATAGCACCATTAATTTATAAATGCACGGAATGAAATATCTGCTTGGTCTTTGGTGTTATTTTTTAATTGAGTACCTAAATCATTAGTTAAACTTAAAGATACATGGCGAAATAAATATTCGTCGATTCAAAATCAACACCAATTTACACTGCTATAGTGAGGTCCTCCCTTGCTTATGCTAGTGCTGTGTGATGGACTATTTTCAATGAAAATTGAAAAGTTCTCCAACTGCGGCTATGGAGGTTCCCGCGAGACCCCCTCCCCTTCACGTTCTGGTGAGGGCCAAAGCGAGGCTGGGGGCCTACAGTCCTACAGGCTGCAGCTGAACAGTGTCTAGAGACTCGGTCATACGGACACGCTGGGATTGTGGGACTTATTAGCCACCCCATCCTGAACATGATGAGCGACTGGAGTCCAGTAACTCACAAATTTGAACCATCCTTCAAGCTGTGACTAAAGCCACCACGGAGGGGGAGAAAAGACCGCACAGTGAACTAACATGGTTCATGGACGGTTCAGTGATGAGTGGAGCTAGAGTGTATGGGGCAGCGCCCAATGTGAGCATTTCGATTTCGCTTGGGCAATGCACCACTATATTCCAGGTAGAAATGGTAGCCATGACGACATATGTCGTGGAGAATATTCGCATGGGCTATTCCAACAGGAACTTACGAATTCTCTCGGACTGTCAGGCAGCACTTAAGGCAATAGCCAGCTGAAGAATTAACTCCAAGCTTGTGCTGGAATTCCGACAGCACATGGAAACCTTGGCTGCCAGAAACCGAGATGGGCGCAGGTGGGTGCCGGAGCACATGGGGGTTAAAGGGAATGAAAGAACTGATCCACTGGCTAGAGAGAGCTCGGCTATCCCCTTTTCGGGCCAGAGCAGGGAGTGTGGGTGACCAAATAGGCTCTGAGAGGCTTCATTGTAAAATGGATCTTTGTACAGCACACTCGGCACTGGAACGAAACTTCGGGCCAGCAGCATAGTAAGTCAATGAGGGGGCAGCCCCGCCCCTCACTAACTAAAGAAGTCCTACTTCTGAGTAGGAGTAAGCTCAGGACAGTAACTGGCCTACTAACCGGACACTGTACCCTGAGAAAGCACCTGCACAACATAGGGATTCTTCGAGAAAACCGTGTTTGTAGGAAATGTGGGGGGGAAGACGAAACTGCCTCACATGTCATATTGAACTGTCCAGCCCATACACGATGGAGCCTTCACTATGGGGGCAACGATACGACTCTGAGTGCAAGAAATTGTGCGAAGAACCTAGTAGTCAAGGGCCTAATCCTACTTACTAGGGAAATGGACCTTATCTAGGTAATACACCGACAAGGCAGTGGGGATGTTACATGAGACCCATATAATATCAGCGGTGCAGGACAGCTCGGTTAAATAAACCTAAACTGCAGGGGATCGTCTAAGAGATCCTATGGCAGTTAGCAACCCGAGCTCATGGGGATCAACCATGAGACCCTTTCTGCTAATAAGAGACCGACCGGGGTACAATAAGCCTTTCTAGGCTGCAGCACGGGCTACTGATTCAATCGGCATCAGTCTAAAGCTGGCCGTCCACTAGTTCGGAAACGCCGCTCGGCGCGGAAATGTATGTTAAAACTTAGAACCAAAATGAACTAAGCTCCCTCCATTAGGTCGGTTGCGCGGCGCGGCGCGGAGAGGTCGAAAAACTTCTTCTTCAGCTTCCAATACAGCAACAACTCCTCATCGTCAGAAGACATAACATAACTCAGGTGACGATACGCATATACGACTGCCAACCTTCCCCCAATTGAGGCAGATCTACATTTCCACGCTGCGTTTCCTACCTAGTGGACGGCCAGCTTAACACAAACAACAAACAAGATCAACAAATATTCCATCATCGTGATCAGGGATAACCCCGGCATCACTCGAATGTCCCCCCAAAGAGTAAAGTGTCATTCAGGGCAGATACGTACCAATCATGGCAGCGACGATGAAACCAGTGCGTATCTGCCCTGAATGACACTATCCTCTTCGAGGGGGTCGTTAAGTGTTGACGTGGATAAACGGATCACGAAGGAATATTTGTTCATGTTTAATCGACGAATATTTGGCAGTGTGTCTTCTATAAATCGGGAATTAGCAATATTCGATGTTCAACGGGTTTGTGGTATTGTATAAACACACAAGAACGTGCGTTTCTATGATGCAATGTTGTCAGATAAAGTCTGAATTGCAGGACCTGACACCCTCTTGCGACAAAAGAATGAACGTCATGAACATCAATCAAGATTTCCGCATCATAGAGTGGTAGGATTCCCTTTCCGATCCTAACCACCACATAGAGGGTTTAAGTTTCCTAGAGCTCCTTCGTTTGTTATTCAGTAGCTAAGTTACGCTGATGATTGGTTAAAACCATTAAACCGGTACGTATCTACCCTGAATTACAGTTTCCTCTTAGGGAGCGTTGAGTGATGACGTGGCTAACCCGATCTCGAGGGAATATATGTTGATGTCTAATCCACGAATATTTCACCGTGTGTCCTTAAGTTTTTGCTAATTAACAAAGTCACCTTGGATGTTCAATTAGTTAAACGATTATTTCATGATTTTCAGGTAATATCGGAACAGGGATTTTAGCGATGCCGGATGCCTTTCGGAACGCTGGTTGGATCGTTGGACTTCTTGGGACTCTATTCATGGGCGCGATTTGCACACATTGCATGCACATCATGGTTGGTGTCGCACACCATTTGGGGAAAAACTGTGCCGGTCTCAGTTTCGCGGACGTCATGGAACGTTCGTTCGAGAAGGGCCCGAAATGGATACAGAAATATTCGCTAGCAGCTAGGTGAGTACAAAATTAACCGTAGTTTCAATGCTTAGCTTAATTTGCCGCGAAACCATTACGGTACCTTGATGAATTCGTGATATACAGGCGGAGCCTTTATGTTGTACATTAATTTTAACCATAGAATAAGACACTTTTTTATTCACCATTTTTCCAAATTTGGCTCAGGAAAAAGTTACAAGCGTTTAAAGATTTCCTAATGTTCTTATACACTCCTGAACTACTACCCGTTCAACATAGAAAACTGTTACTGAAAGCTATTGGGGAACTAAAAAATAACTGAATCCCCTGATGCTTGAAATTCAATAAATTTGTTTAAGAAAACATACTCACTCACCCAATTCTTATAATGCAGCATTCAATAATATTCCACTATTGAAACATCAATTGTTTCCACTTTAAGATTATACATACGTTGATCATCGCATATTCGATCATATTATCATTATTATTATCGAAAATTCCATGAATACCCATTAGTCCATCAATTTCCAAAAACATATCAAATCGAATGTTGAGATATGATTCCAACTGACAGAATAATAATTATAATTATTAGTAAGTAACATTCACAGAAATTCATTGGATCATATACTTTATGTATATGTCTGTTTGCCGTTTTCATGCGGCATTGTCAAACTGCGTACCAGCCTTTGGTATATTATTCAATGGAGGAGCATGAATTATCTATCTTGTGAAAAAAAGAAAGTGCAACGTAGATATCCATCGATTAAAGGCCATCCTAGGTCAGGAGCGGATGAAAAATGGCTAATTAAAGTCAGATTTTATAACATTCAACATTGAATATCTCAAAAATACGTTTTAGGAGGAGTGATGAAGAACAATTTGATTTCCTTAAATAATCGAAGATTTTTATGATCACTCAAGATAAACTTAAACTTAAATTAATTTCATTCTGAAAATCCATATCAAAGCTACAAACGATAAACGTATTTTTGTATGCAATTTCAACAGCCTGTATCTATTTACCTTAGCCGAATCTGGAAAATGGTGAAAGACAAAAGTATTTCATTTGATGAGAGGAATTAATGGTCAGAATTGTCAAAATGTACAACTTGAAGACTCACCCTGTATACGTTGATTTCCAGCCGCCCCTGGTGCGCCCTGGGAATGTCTCACTCTTGATTTTGACCATTCCAGTAACCACACACTCCCCCTATCTTACCCTTTCTCCTGATGAATTTGCTGGGCTTTATACGCTTTTTCCCCTGAGCAGAGTGTCTATTAATTTGCCCAAATGTCTGTACTACTCGAAATTTTGGCAAAAAGTGGTCAAAAACGTTTAGTTTCGACTCATCGATGTAGAATCCGAGGTCAAATTTAATTATATCAGGCCTTCCGCACGCACGATTACTTTCGAACGAAATGAGTTAGATAGTTGAAATAGGCAGGTTAGGTTTGGAGTCTAAATGCGTCGGTTGAGTTCGTTAATGGGCAAAACTCGCCTAGTGGTTTCGGAGTTATAGCCATATGAAATATTGTTTTCCCAATAACTAGAAAAATATTTATCTGATGGCATTGAAATTAGGTCGGTAGAAACAATTATGTATCTTAGGAACTATTCAGCAATTATCGCTGATATATTTCGAGAGCCTTTAATCCTATTTTACAGCCAAGTTCTATATTTAAACTCGATCGGATCTTGTTGAAAATACTGAAATATTATAATGGTTACAGTGTACTGGTCCACTGTTTTACAGTCGAACAGCAACATTCTCAAGGGTGATATACTTTGGATGCGCATACCGAGGATATCCGAAGACAAACGAATCTCACGAGTTAAGTATGGCACTTATAGACTTATGTTTATGGAATTGGGTTATAGCATTCTCACAAAATTTTCGCGTTTGCAGTCTACAAATACTTACCAAGTTTTAATTCGATCGGATCATTATTTTTGAGTTATTGAGGAAATAACAATATACCAAATGGGTATAGCTCTGAAACCGTTCTGTCGATTATGCCCATTGTCGAACTTAACATACCTTGAAAATTGCAAGTCTTTATTTATTTCCGTTCGAAAGTTATATCATAACAACGTATGGCTGGCCGGAAAAATTGAATTTGACGCCGTATTCTCAGTGAGTCGAACCTATTTGTTTGCCCATTTTGGGCAAACAATTCGAAAATTACAGACATTTGGACAAAATTATAGCACGCTTCTGTAGAATATGCGCCCAAAAAGACGGCTTGAAGGTTCATACAATATTTCATGGCGGTGTGTCAGGACTGTCAGGAGTGAATTGACAAAAAAAATCTCTTCGAAGTGAAGAGATTTTTTTGTCAGTGTTTTTTAAGAATTTTTTTCTTTAAATAATGATCAATAACAAATGTTGACTCAACTTAAAAGAACAAATTCTCCACTTTCTTTCATGTGAGGTTTTTGGCTCGGTGAACTATAACTTTATTTTTGTGCATCAGTGAGATCATGTGCTCTTTGGAATTTCAAGGGCTTTAGACCGAAGTGGGTTTTCACTTTTCAGGATGTGTTGCATCCGTTCTTACGATATGTTCAATACAAGAGCTACGTTCCCGAATCATTTCCGGTGATGTTGCAGTACGTTTTTGACCACCTACATTGAGGTTTGGCAATGCCTTAGTTAGACTATAGTCTAAGGGTAATGCTGCCAGTATCGTTATTACGATTTATTCAGTTTGAGCGTTTGAGCTGAAAAACTCCCGACTGAAACACTCCAGCCACATATATAGCGATCATATTCACACTTCGAATTTAATTGACCGAAACTTGTTTTCTTTGGAACTAAAACCAAAATGCTTTTCGCTATTTCGGTATCGTAATGAGTTCATTACAGCACTAAAAACAGTGCTGTAATGAACTCATTCCCGCATTGTTTCTAGTTATATTTTTCGTTTTGTGTTAGTCAGCACTAACATTCGATCCTATCAAATTTCAACACACGTCAATTATTGTCAATATAATATAATCTGGATATAGTGAAATAATTGTTGAGAGGAAAAGTTTTATTTTCATTAAAAATTAAGCTTCTAGAGATTTCTTAAATATGAATCATTCATGCAACTAGGAAACAGTTTTAAATCTGATCTCCATGCCCTACCTACGACTCTAATTCAAATTCCGTAATCTGTCAACTTTCGTAACAGTCACACCAACTGCCAAGATACAAAACAAAAGTCACTAGGTGTATAATCCAAATTTTTCATTAAATTTGAACAGTATTTTACAAAACTTGCCTGAAATAGAGATAATATCGTTGCAGAAGGCAATTACAACACTGATGCTCCTTCGTCACTTGTTTTCGAATGTCGCATTCGTGTTTGAATAGGAGACCATTCTGCAACTTGTTTTAGAATATACTATTATACGCTTGTGAACAATAGAATGAACAGTCATAGGTCATAAATTTGAGTGCTCTGTCATTGTTGGAGTGGTGTGAAGTTTATAACATGGTATATAAGGATTTTCATTGGATAGAGGCAAGCCTCATATACTGACATGCAAACCTCCTGAAATCCAGAGTTTATAGCAGATTCAAATACTCCTTCCAGGCAATTTAGTCACCTCCGGGTCAAAATATACGCCTTCCTGATAATATCGTTGGAGTCAAAATTTCTATTATCCAATGTTTTCAGGTTAATGACGAACATATTCCTCTGCACGACGCAGATGGGTTTCTGTTGCGTCTATTTCGTCTTCGTGGCCGCCAATCTGCAAGAGGTGGTGAAGCATTATTTCTTCGACATAGACTTCATCTGGTTCCTCGCGTTCATTCTGGTGCCGTTGGTACTGCTGAACTGGATCAGAAATCTGAAATTCCTAACGCCCTTCTCATTGCTGGCGTCATTACTGATGACGATCGGATTGGTTATAACCTTCGGATACCTACTGCACCACATCCCATCGATCGATAGCATGAAGATGATAGGCCGTCCGCAATCCCTGGCACTATTTTTCGGAACTACTGTGTATGCGTTCGAGGGGATAGGAGTGGTAAGTCTAGATTTATGCACTGGCCCGCAAATTTAATCCACATTTTAACACACATTTTTTTCTTAAACTTTAAAGTTCATTGTCTTGATTGATTTCGATAATTTTTTTAATGGTCTCAAACAATTGCACACGACTCGCAATTTTCAAGGTAGGTTTTACCTCCGAATGCGACGGTTGAGCTCAGTAATGGGAATAATCGGCCATAAGGTTCTGGGGTTATATATGTATAAACCTCGATTTTATGATTTTATGACTAATCATAGGTACCCTTCATTGTTTTCATGCTGGAATCAGCGAAATTTTGAAATAATTTGATACTATCCAAGGTGTAAGAAAATGATGTATCTCAAGGCCAGTCTATACGCTACTTTTTGCACAACCTTTTGCCTGCACAGTTCAACATGTTGCAGGTAAAACGTTGCGTGTAGATTGGAAAATTGCGCAGTTTTGAAAACGGCGCAGTTGCAGCGATAACTGAGCTAGAGAGCATAGATATCCTAGAACTGCGCGGATTTGTCGCTGTATGTAGACGGTAACTGTGGTAACAGTATGCCAAAATTGACAAGAGTAGTACCTCCTACAAGACGATATCACTAAAACTGTGCGAAATATACAGATATCTCTGCACCGTGTGGACGCACTAAAAATTGCTACGTTTTAATTCCGTCTTGATGAGACTGCGCAGACAAAAGGTTATGCAAAACGTAGCGTTTAGACCGGCCTTTAGCCTTAACTTTCGAAGGCTATTATAGAAAAATTTGGCAGGTGAAGGAAGTTTTTTTCGAATTCCCATACCATTAATGATGTTGCAGGTGTTCATAAATGGCTAAAAGATATGATGGGGTTGAAATTTGACGAGAAATATTATAAAAGCGCTGACGTTGGTTCAGGTGCACCAGCACATTTATTCATCGAATGAATAATAAAGACAATGGGTATAATGATAGCTCCTTGACATAAGCCTACAAAAATTTCTATGAAATGATGAAAAAGGCTTTCTCTAATATCCGGTGTTACCTTCTATCGGTCCTTTGAATGTACATACATAGTTCCAAGGAATTTTTTTTCTCGAAATTTCGTAATATCGACATTTCTCGGAATTTTCCAATTGGTCGGAAAAGTAGAAAATCTCGATTGAAATCGAAACTAGACAGTGAACGATCTCGATTAAAATGAAATGATATCATAATAGATATCCATTTGTTTCAAGCTAAGACGGATGTTACACAATCTGGTATCAATCTGGCATCAATCTGACATCAATCGGGCAATCATTGCGGACCATCAGTCCATCAGTCTACGCGTATGCAATCAGTTTCAATCTGACATCAATCCATGATTGATCTCAGACTGAACTGATGCCAGATTGACCGTGTACCTCCGTCTAAGACGGAAGTTACACGGTCAATCTGGTATCAGTCTGGTATCAGATCGCATCACATCAAGCATGGATTGATGTCAGATTGACGGAAATTGGTTCTATATGCGTAGATTGATGATCCGGACTGACGGTAATACTGAAGCGAGACTGATACCAGACTGACCGTGTAATCACCGTATATGATGTCTAAAACAATAGTGTATGAACTCCTCGTTGTTTGACAGATGAAAATTAAACAAAATTGACCGTCATGGTTCATGTTTCCTGGCGGCGCCACCATGTCAAATGTACAATTTTCATTCGCCGATCAACGTGAAATATTGCGAATATTTTGTTATAAATAGAAAATATGCAAAATTTACCCCTATGTAGTTGGCAAGGTATGATTCCTTTATTCGCTAATATGGAATTTTAACCTAAAAAGTTAAGTAAAAGTGACATCGCTTAAGGAAAAAATGTTTGACAGAAATCTATCCAGCATGACAAAAAATTTCAACCCATATGCTGGGTGTTTCGAAAAAAAGTGACACCGTTACTAGTATAGCTAGAATACTAATAGCGATTTCCATTGACACGAAGACTCGAAGAAAGTTTACCAACTCCGACCGAGATCTGTCAAAAACCGCTCTCAGAGCAACCTCAATGGAAAATAATTCTCCTTTCCCTTTTTAGTTTTCAATTTGATTTTGTAGCGAAGTGAAGATGATATCATAAATAGTTCGCTTAGTTTATAGACTGCTATCCATAATATCCAATCGGTCACCAATTAATCGAATTTACATTTGCTCAGCCATATCTATAATAATATTATGTCAAAACAGATAAACATAACCTAATATTTTGAATTGCTCTGTCCCTGACTCGAGCTTTAAAACGCTAGCGAAAATAATTGCTCTGAGAGCAAACAGATTTGCTCTGATTTGTCAATGGAATATGAATCATCGATCTCATCTGTCCAATGGAAAACGAAAATATCTGTCAAACATGACTCCGTTGTGACAAAATATGTATACCTATAATACACATATGTATACCTATATGCACACTATTTTCGATTATGTCAAAACCACTGGCAACATTGTACTTAATGAAATTTTGTATCAATATGTTTTGAAAGCTTACAGATCTCTTCAATTTGTTTTTATATATGACTCTCATAGAGAGTTACAATCTTCGTACTGAGTAGTATTAAACTTAACATTTTCGAGATTAGATTTTCTGGTCCAAATTATACCTTAATACAAACATCATTTAATTTTACACCAAGAAGGTAGTTAAGGCCTGGTTTCGCTAGTGCGTCGGCTGCATGCAGTAACTGCAGAAAGTTGCTGCACCGTCTTTCGAATAGACTGCTACTTCGGAACTACGAAGAAGTGGTTTCGCTTCGGCGTCCGACGCAACAGCACTGCAACCGCCAAACGGCTGACTGCTTGGGGTACCAGTCTGTGCGACGTCGCTGCAGCGAAAACAAGAGAAACTAAGTGTCGATAAATTCAAAAGGGACGGAGAGATTAATCTCATTGAATTAGTTTCGCAAAATAGATGCATATATGATGCATCTCATGATAATTATAAAACTAATAATGTTAAAGATCTACTTTTTTTAGTGCCGTGCAGATTCCTGCGTAGGCGTTTATCCTCATCTATTCCCATCATATGTTTCTATTGAATGCAGCATTCTGCAATATTTGGAAGTCCTTTATCCCCGTGCATTGAAGGATATTTCTAAGCCATGATAACTTTCTTCTGCCCATTCCTCTTCTTCCTCCCTCAATTTTACTCTGGAGAATGAGACGTTGAAAGTGGTAGCGTTCTCCACGCAGTATGTGTCCGAGGTATGTTAAAGATAACATATGGAAAATGATCGCGACAGAAATGGAGAGAAAACAGTTGAAATGAAGTTATATTTTAAAAAAATTTTATTTCCTATGCTAATATAAACAGTTTTGTACAATTTTATATTCATAATTTCGAGCTCTACGTTCTTGTTGGAATTTTTCTTAATTATCTAGAAGATGTCTCGTTATGAGGTTGTTGAAGATACCTTCCTCATCCCTGTTTTTACACATTAAATGCACAGGTCACCATTTTTAATTTTTTTGCTTCAGATATTTCAAAATCAATTCATTCTCTGCTCTTCTTCCAAAATATGAAGCGCAAGTACATACTCCATTGCTAACCAATTTTCACTGACGACTCACAGAACACAAATAATAATGCCGGCTGCAGTAGTTCCGCTGCACCTAATGAAACCACTCCGACGACGCAGCGGACGCAAGCATTCGCTGCACGCAGTCACTGCATGAATCCGACGCACTAGCGAAACCAGGCCTTTACTCTTCGTTAAACTCGATGTTTAGGAATATTTCAATTCTAAAATTATGAAGTAATAACTGATGCAGGTATAAAGTAAAGATGAAATTGTTAAACATATTGTCCTATGTTTTCACGATTCGGAAAATGCTTACTCAACCAATTATGACATCGCCTGTACGTCTATGAAAGTGAAAATGAACCCTGTATTGTGAATGAAGACATTATGAAAATTATTTACCAAGCAAACCCCACATTTTTTTTTATTGTTCTGCCTATCCTAGCAACAAGGCCGTCTCTTTCAGAAACAGCCCGTATAATAAAGCCTTAAAGAATTGTCGATGGGAACCTTTTTGCTAGGGATTGCTCATGAAACATCCTGTAGAATAAGCATTATGTTCCGTTTCAAATTCAATGATTTCTCAGAATCTATAATTTCAACGTGATTCAACAAAATCATATTTATTGATCATTAAATCAACAATGAAATATTTAATTGTCCTTTACTATTGAACTTTCTATATAGGTACCGCTCGAGCGTAACCTTAGCTGGGAAGTAATTTTTTTCGCAACCATTGTTATAAAACCATTCAACCGAGAACATTGTGACTCGCCTGATGGTCGTAATGATATGAAACATTATTTCATTCATTGTATTGTGCTCTAAAGCTCTAATTCATCTGAGCACTCGCCACTCAGTCCATCAAGTAAGGTATATACATAACGGACATGTTATTTGAATATACAAACGCACCCATGAGCGGTTTTACTGAACTATAAGGCCGGCCTCATACAGCCGGAATGTCTCTCTGAATGCATACCCTTAATTCATAATATGAATTAAGAAAACACAGAATCGCATACTAATTTACTATTCTCTCCACACATTCATATTTTTTCATTGTATTCATTTCTATTTATGAATTAAGAATATGAATTCAGAGTGACATTCCGGACATATAAGGCCGGCTTTAAAGTCAAAATCCCAGTCAAGGTTCATATTTTTTTCTATGACTATTGTACAGGGTGCGGCAGCATAACTTCCGTTTTTAAAATGTGTGCCATTCCGTAGGTTCATGTCGTAGCGGAGCACTAGTGGTCTCGTTCGGGGGGACTATAAAGTTTTGTCCCAGTACTCCCAGTCGCCATCATGCGTTGGATCAGTGGGGAGCGTGCGTTTGTCGTTGAGGCCTATTTTTCGAGCGGATGTTCTATGATCGCAACACAACGAGCCTTTCGGAATCGCTTTGCTTTAGCCCCGTTGGCCCAGTTGCACCGTAACTACGTTCAGAGAAATTGCAGGTGCGACAAGACGAAGAGCTGGAGTCTGTCCTTGAAATTTCCGATCGTTCTTTGAAGAGAATTCTCATTGATGATCTTCATTTTCATCCATACAAAATGGCGATTGTGCAGGCTGCAGGAACTTTCTGAATGTGACTTCAGTTCTCGGAGAAACGCATGTGTGGTTCTTCTGGAAGTAGTTCCTTAGGACTCTATTGATTTTTTTAATGATGAAGCCCATTTTCATTTGTATGGAGCCGTAAACGAACAATATATGCGTTATTAAATAGTTCATTTCTGTGTTTTCACTACCAAACTCTGAAAAATATGTATGAAATAAAAAAATTATTATTTTGTTCATTGCTTCTGCAATGAATCAGAAACAATGTATACAACAATGTTGCCTAACAAACAATAATGAAACTACATCAACAATAAAACAACTTTTTCGTAACGTGTTTCGGAGACTAGATCAAACCCCTTCGTCAGACACCAAGCGAAAATCTTCAGAATGATCTTTTGTTGATAGCTATTCTGAAATTTGAAAGAGAATTACGCTTTAGGAAAGCTAACCACTAGTATTTCGGGTGAAAGGACTAGCAGTGACCAAAGTTTTAGAGCAATCCACCGAGTGTGTATGATTTCATCAAATTTGAATAGCAAAAACACACTACGAAGAAACCGGTTTTATCAAAATCCTTCCTAGTACAAAGTAGACAGAAGTGAAACCTGACGTTCAATAAACACACCTCCTCGCTGCTACTCAAAACTATAGATCCTAGCGTATATTATATTCCCCGTCGTGGTGATTCGCAAGTACTCCGTTTGGAGTATCATGCAGTCCACCACTGGGCAGCGAAAACGCCCAGATTAATACGCGGTGCGTAATATGAAACCATATAAAGAGAATAACGCTTTAGGAGCTATTGAAGAATGGGGGAGAAAAATTGGCCGAAGAACTGACGAGACTATTCAATGAAATACTGAAAAGGGGAAACATACCTAAAGAATGGAGAAGCAGCATTACAATACCGGTTTTCAAGAAAGGAAATAACTCGGACCCCTCGAATTATAGAGGAATATCCCTGTTGAATACCACGATGAAGCTATTCACAAAACTACTGGGAAAACATATTTCCAAAAAAATTAGTATTTCGGAAGAACAGCAAGGATTCAGAAAAAACCGCAGTACCAACGATGCTATATTTGTAGTTCGCCAGATTATAGAAAAAGCTGTCGAATTTGACAAACCAGCGTTTATCTGTTTTGTGGACCTTGCACAGGCCTTCGATCGATTGAAGCTTACAGACGTCCTAACTGAGCTCAGAGAAAAAGGAATACCAAAATACATCATAGACATCATAGAACAACTCAATACAGACAATGTAACTGCAATAAAAACAAAATCGACATCCACCGGTAAAATAAGAATAAAGTCTGGTGTGAGGCAAGGCGACAGCTTGAGTCCATTTCTTTTCAACCTCATTATGGACAGGATAATAGAGAGGGTTCGGAAGGTAAACCATGGTTATAGACTGGGAGGACACCTCCTCGAGATCGTATGCTTCGCGGATGATGCAGCGCTCCTGGCAGATTCGGAGGACGCCTTACAATGGCTACTACAGGCTTTCAAAAGTGAAGCCGAAAGACTCAACAGGATGATCTCTGTTGCAAAAACTAAAAGTGTAGTAATATCGAGGGAGCCACGTCGATGCAAGCTGGTAGTTGATAACAACATAATAGAGCAAGTTTCAGATTTCAGCTACTTAGGGGTCAAAGTGTCGTCGTGGGGAAACCTGGCGGGTGTTGTCAGGGAGCAAGTTAATAAATCAGCCAGGATAGCGGGTGCCTTGAAATCGTTAATATGGCGAAATCAATTTATGACCAGACAATGCAAGGTCAGAATTTACAAAACTTGCGTACGCCCGATCATGACATATGCGGTTGAGACCAGAGCCGACACATCCGAAACAAAGAGAATGATGCGTACTAACGAGATGAGGACCTTAAGAGCCATAACGGGTAATACATTGAGAGATCACAGGAGAAGCGAGGACATCCGAGACGAGTGTGGGATATTGGATGTGGTAAGATGGGCACGTGCAAGAAGGAGATACTGGAATGAACATGTTTCCAGAATGGGCGATGAAAGACTGGCCAAAATTGCACGGAATGGAAGGCCAGCTAATAGAAGACCACCGGGACGCCCTCCAAAAAGATGGAAAGATAGCTGGTCATCAGCATCTCAAGAGGTCACGTGAGGGGTGAAACAAGCCTTTGGCTTTCGAAAAGATGAAGAAGAAGAAGAAGAAGAAGCTTTAGGAACCATTTAATAACGAATGTACCTCCCATCGTATCCCATAATGATTACTTAATATATGCGTTACTGGGCCGACACCAATCATCGATAATTGCATCAAAGGCTTTGCATTCACCTGAAGTCACAGTAAAAGTGACAGTCAAAGTGACAGTGAATTCGGACCAGTATGTAAACGTGTTACAGGATATTTTTTCCCCATGGCTATATGAGTTGGACTTTGGGGATACTTGGTTCCAACATGACAGTGCAACGGCATACACTGGAAGAGCATCGATGGCTATTTTGAGGGAACACTTCATCTCAATTAGGGGTGGTTTGGAGTGTCCCGCCTGCTCTCCCGATTTGATACCTTGCGATTTTTTTTCTATGAGGTTTTTTGAAATCCCATTTTTATGTGAACCGTCAAGGACCAGCATCCAGGAAGGAATTACAAACATAACGCCTGATATCCTCGCAAGAATCATGACAAACGCCAGAAATTGGTTAACTCAATGTATGGAGAATAGGGAAAGTCGCCTACCCGATGTCATCTTTAATAAAAAAAAACAAGCCCTGTGGACAGGAGCTTTCTGGCGCTCTAGTTCAAACAGACAAATTATATCTCCAAAAGTATTGGTTTCTCATAGTTGGGAATTGAATCAATGTATTCTTATGAAAGAACTGCATCATAAAGGAAATTCAATTCAAATAATAGTTTATTCATCAAGATTAAATGAGCAATCTGAGAATGAGAACTGCACCATGGAAGAAACCAAATTAAAATAGCTGAAATGAATTTGACTCTCTCTTATAGAACAGGATGAAATGTACGAGTATGAACACAGATCATATAATAAAGCTTAAATAGAATATTTATAGCATTCTGTGAAAACATAGAAGTACGATTCATTATTGAAATTTAGAACTTCATCTTAGCAGAAATTGAATTCAAACATCATAGAAGAATTTAAATTCAACAGGAGTGCCAAAAATTATCAATCCAAAACCAATAGACGAATTCTACCCAACAACGAACTCATCCGAGATATTCATTCCTCAATTCTATGATGATCGATAATATATATATATGGGTGGTTATCTGATATTTGGTTAACTTGGTGGTAGCATCAATTTTCATAATACTATAAAAATATTATCCAATATTTCAAACTACAAAGTGATGTTATAAAGTCCATTTAGTTCGGTCACTCATTCTGATGTATATAATAATATTCTTTATTTCCAAAAATAGACATGTCTTACTCCAAATATCAGGCCCTAGCCATGTAACATCCCCCGAATTTATTATTCATTTCACTGTAATTATAATTCTATAAGAATAATCTGATCAAATGCTATTTAAATTCGTTTACTATTACATTACAAACATTGTCATTACGATTTAATTTATAATAACAATATGTTTAATCACATTATTCATAATCAAAAAGTGTAAGCGATAAAAAATATCAGGCCCTAGTCATTTACAAAATTAAAAAATATGCGGAATCCAAGCATATGGCTTTCTCATAACTCACTCAATACGATAGCATTTGTGTGAAGTTTGTTGCAAACACTAAACAAGCCGCGGCAGCCATTTTGTTATTAGTGCAGTCGCCGACTTTCCAGTACTACACGTACTGTGCCAGTCAAACTCTCAGGCCCTAGGTAAGTCGTTTTAAAGATAGTTAATTACTAATTGATCTCATTATTTACTGTAAATATGAGTTTAATCCGCCTTATTATTTTGACCGCCTATTGGTTTTGATGTCGATTTTAAATGACAGGTTTCATTTGCTTTTGTTACGTTTCGTCAGTCCCTAGACCGTCAGGCCCTAGTCGTAATAGTGACTAGGGCCTGACGCCACATCTAGGGACTGTTGGTCATACTGTCCGATTAATGGTTTTAAACATAATACCAATGTATTTGTTATAGAATATGGCTCCTAGAAAGAAAAAAACATTGTCTAAAGAGGAAATTGCAAAAAAAAGTCTCAACAGGTGAAGAGGCGATTGGAAAAATTTAAAAATTACCCTGTTTGCTGGCACAGTACAAAGAAAGGGGACGACTAAAATATCTAAGGAAAAAGGACAACGAAAATGTGTAGCCTAATCATCTAATTATATGTAGAAGAAAAAAAAAAGATTTGTGAAAAAACAGATAATTACGTGGACCAAAATACGCCGCCATCATCGGAAGATGAAATTATTCTTGAGGTTCCTTTATTAAGTAATGAAAAGAAGCTGAAACTAGAAGGATAAGTATAGTTCAACGGAAAAAAAGAAATAGTATACTGAAGAGGAAGGATTTACTCATTGCAAATTTAAAGAAAAAAATTGTCAGCGAACAACAAAGAGACAGAGGGCTGAAACATAGAATGATAAGAAAGAAACAAGCACTGTCGCCAAAAGGTAAAGTTGTAGAAATGGGCAACGACATTAATCAAGAAGTAAAATTGATATTAAAAAGCGTTATTTGGCGATATTATTCAAAGGCAAATTTTAGATAAAAATATTGAAACACACCAACAAAAACTCTGCTTAAAACGATTTTTTCCAGTCCACTGACACATAAATATAAGATATGGAGACTTGGAAACAAAGCCATTACATATTACAAAATATGAAGCTAAGCGAAAGAGAAAGAGAGTTGAAGAAATTATACACGAGTTTTATGAAGATGACAGTAATAGTCGTTGTTTTTTGAACGGAGATATTATAGAATGGAAGTCCGAAGTTAAATATCTGGGTGTAACACTAGATAGTAAACTTCTGTGGAATAGGCATGTTGACATCACTGCCAGTAAAGCAACAAAGGCTTTAATGGCGTGGAGGAGCCGGCAAGACTTGGGGCTGCAACCCTAAGATACTGCGATGGATGTACGTCATGATTATGAGACCCATAATTACGTATGGGGCAGTAGTCTGGTACTCATAAACAAGCCAGAATAGTACGAGGAAAACCCTCGACAAAGTGCAAAGGCTGGCCTGTGTGTGTATCACTGGAGCTATAGGGACCTGTCCTACCAGGGCACTTGAGATTATAACAAATCTCACACCACTTCATCTAGTGACAGAGAAAATGGCCCATGAAGCAAATATCAGAATATCTAGGAAAGAAACAGGTAATGAGAGTATTGAAAACCAGAAAGCCTGGTCCTCTCTTACCAGGTACATTTCATCAGCCAATCTTCCTAGTGACGAAATGATCAAGAAAGTAAGCATCAAGAAGAACTTCACTACGATGCCTGGAAGAAAAAAAGACTGGGACAGGGTACCCACCACTCAATTACTTAAAAGGAATGCCATTAAATGGTACACAGACGATTCAAAAACCACTACAGGAGCTGGCGCTGGAGTATATGGGCCAGGCACCAAATGCTCACTATTGCTAGGCTCCTATCCAAGCATCTTTCAGGCAGAACTACTTACAATAGAAAGATGCGTAAGAAGTAAGTGAGAACACGTTACACCTCTTCACTGGAAGTATTGATACATAATTTTCATATGCATAATTATTAATAAATTAAATCCTGTGATTATAGTTCCTAGAATTTGTTCCTAGAACATGAGAGATAGTTTGTTGTTTTAGTTCATTTTGCAATAAAAATGTGATTTGAAATAATAAACGTGTTTGGCATCAGTCCCTATCACGTCTCGTCAGTCCCTAGAACACTGATTTTAAAAAATCTTAAATTTCTCTGAAAATATCAAGTAAAGTGACTGGCCCTTATAGATGCAGCAAAGTAGATGTTATACCCACAGCGTAGAATATAAACAGTTCTGATTTTTAACCAAAAACACCAATTTCAAAATTACGTTAGAAGTTAACCAAATTTCGGATAACCACCCATATATATTTCCTCAAATCTACTCCAATTCCAATACACCAATATTCCAGTTTTGTTTTTAGTGGAGATATTCTGAACTCAATATTATTAACTTACCATTACCATTCCCATCATCATATGGATTGACCATCGGCATGAAAATATCAACCAAGAAAAAGTATGATATTATATTAGAATTCTCATATTTATAGGATTGCTGGAATGAATGACAATGAGACAACGTCATGTCTCACGAAAATAATTTGACATTATAACAATTCATAGAATACCCACAGAATAATTCTATCATTGTGTGAAAACGTAGAAATACGATTTACATTGAAATTTTGAAAAATCATATCTCCGAAAGTATTAGCTTGTTAGAGTTAAAAATTATATGAATGGATTCTTATGGTAAAACTGCTTATTGAAAAAAATTTAATTTGGAATTTGTTTTGTAAAAAAAAAATTTTTTTTTTGTTACTCCGAAATCATCTGTCTGATTTTGCCCAATAACGAATTTAGCCGAGATATTTATCCCCCAAACCTACTCTGAAAATTTCAACTGTCTAGCTCATTCCGTTCGAGAGTTATCGTGCCTACGGCCGGACAGAATGAATTTCGACCACGGATTCTTGATCAGTGAGTCGAACCAAATCGTTTAAGACCATTTTCATCGAAAAATTCGAAAATTACAGACATTTGGGTAAATTGATAAGCACTCAGTTCCGAGGAACTAGAGCGCCAAAAACTAATTGAAACAAAAACAAAAAAGTTTTTAAAATAGGAAGATATGCAACCTCATCCTTTACTATTATCATAGTGAAATTAAGGAGCAAGTGACATCTGGAAATTATTTTTGTATTTGGATGCATCACGTAGAGCTTCAATTATCAGCTGAGTGTATTTTCGTCAGTTGTGATGTAATTTTTTTTTTAACTTCGCATAATTTTGAGCACTACTCAATCGCCACGAACAAATTCGATCTGGTTATGATGTGATGTTGTGAAAATTAAGCCAGAGCTGTGCCGAGCACCGAAGAAAAGTGCTTCAAGCCCTAAGCACTAAGCACTCAATAAAAATACTCCGGAGCCTCGAGCACTAAGCACCGCGTTTTCACAAAAGGTTTGCGATTACTTTTGCACTTTATAAAAGTTATTCAATTTTTCGAGCACTAAGCACTAAGCACTTTTAGAAAACTGTTGCAAATGAGGTTATTTTCTCCGAATTGCTTTATAAAATTGTATTCAATTTGAAAAATATGTAAGCTTGTAAACTAGCGTATCTCATATTCCTCATTGACGGAAAGGAAATAGTGCAGCGAAACAAATTTCTTTAAAACTAACGAACTCAAAATTCGTTCTATTCCCACACAGTTTGAAAAGGTCTTTATTATTTTAGGAATGACGATACAATTAATGGATATATGAATTCCATAAGCGTCCCAGTTTTTCTGCACAGGCAAAATGTATTTCCCAATTTTAAAATGGGATAATACCCGAAATATACACCTATGACAACAACATAGTATTATATTAGGCCGGCTCAAAACGTTGGGCCAACGTTGGATCCAACGTTGGCCGCGTTAACTTCGTGAGGTGTCTACACGTTGGCACCAACGTTGGAGCTAGCCAAGACAAACTACCCCATCCATACGTTGGGCTAACACTGTTGGGGCCAACGTTGGCCCAACGTGTGGAGCCGGGGTTATGATACTTATGCCAAGTGTTTTATTTCCCTTTTAATTAATTTTTAATTTCCCCCATTTAAACTAGTTCAAACAGAAAAATTATATCTCCGAAAGTATTGGTTTCTCTGAGTTGGGAATTATATCAATGTATACATATGATAGAGCTGCATCATAAAGGAAATTCAATTCAAATAATAGTTTATTTATCAAGATTAAATGAGCAATCATGAGAATGAGAACTGCACCATGGAAGAAATCGAATTAAATCTGGCCAATTTTGCCCAATAACGAACTTAACCGAGATATTCATCTCCCTAACCTACTCTGAAAATTTCAACTACCTAGCTCATTCCGTTCGAGAGTTATTGTGGAAAAACATATTTTAAATTTTCAAAATTTTTTTTTTACACTTTGCGGTAATTTGGTCAATACAAAACTTCACATGCGTATAAAGGTCATGATTCTACAATTTCTTGCTAAATTTCAGATAGATCGAAGGAACTTGTCCGAGATATTTACGCTCCAAAACCACCTTGCAATTTTCAATCCGCTTATTCCTTTCGTTCGAGAGTTATCGTGCCTACGGCCGATCGGCCGGCCGGACAGAATCGATTTCGCACTCGGATTCTTGATCAGTGAGTCGAACCAAATCGTTTGAGACCATTTTCAGCCAAAAATTCCAAAATTACAGACACTTGGGCAAGTTGATAAGCACTCTGTTCCGAGGAACTCGAGCGCCAAAAAAACAAGTTTCGTATGACAATTGCCCAAAACAGGTTTAAAGTACCTACAAATAGTAGATATTCCATAAAACATGTATTAAAGAACAGAAGAAATAATGAAAAAATTACCTTGTAATCGATCAAAAATTTCCTCATCTACGTTCACCAAATTTTCTCCTCTCTCGAACTACAGAATTATGCTTTCAATATTTGCGTAATATTTTCAAACATTTTCGGGTGAGGTCCCCGTTGCATCGCTAAAATACGAGTATTTCAACCCCAATATTTTTGAAGTTACAATATTCCCTTCTGTCAAGTTGACATTATGAAAATTCATACATAGAATAATTAGGTATATCAATCTGTGAAATACGATTTACATTGAAATTTTGAAAAATCATATCTCCGAAAGTATTAGCTTGTTAGAGTTAAAAATGATATGAATGGATTCTTATGATAAAACTGCTTATTAAAAAAATAATAATTTGGAATTTGTTTTGTAAAAATAAATTTTTTTTTATTACTCCGAAACCTTCTGTCCGATTTTGCCCAGTAACGAACTTAGCCGAGATATTTATCCCCCAAACCTACTCTGAAAATTTCAACTCTCTAGCTCATTCCGTTCGGGAGTTATAGTAGAGTTCAAACCGGGCTCTATCGTGTCACCCCGTGGGACCTTCATTGCTAAAATGTATAGACCACTGGGTATCATTCTCCATACCCTTACAATGTAAATTCAACTGGTCGTCAAAAAATCGTCGTGTGCAGGAAGGGGTGGGGGGAATTTTTCCAAAAATTGACAAAAATTTTTTTTCTGTTCATGGTCATCTATATACGGTGAACATCACTCACACAAACTTCTGTTGAAATATACGATTCAGAAATATTTTTTATTAATTGTCAAAAAAGTCGGATACAATGCTCTTAAATGGAATTCCTTAAGATATAAACGCTTGCCCTGAACACCCATATTAACTATTATGGTCCACTCGGTTTTACTCGAGATCTGTTAGGATTATCGAAAAAATGCTTTATATGAAAGGTCTGCTCCGAAAACCAACGATTCAGATGCTTCTTTCAAAATTACAATAGGTAGAACAGTTTCCTCACAAAATATGAAATTGTGTTATTAACTCCCATTAACCGATACCGAACCTGGAGACGCTAGTAAGGCTCAATTTGTAGCGTTAGTCCATGTTAGTGGCGACCTTATGGATTTGAGCTTTGATCTATGCACATAAGGTTCGTTATATCTATCCGACCAACTTTACAGTACTATTCCTGCGTGCCTTCAGAACGCATTTTGAAGATATTGTTTAAATTCCTAATTTCTTATATATATGAGAATTTTACATATAATTCATATATATTTGATTTAATTTTGTTAATTCGTTAATAAATATGCAAATATGCGAGTTCAAACTTATATTCATTACTTCATAAATCAATTTTGTGACGTAATATTAACACATTTTTGAAATCATCGTTCATTCTCATTAGTAGTAACAAGATTTCCTGAATCCTAGACCAAAAATCTAGAAAAGAATTAAGAAGGTATATAGTTGGTATCTATGATATTTAGGGCCTAAAAATTTCTTACATGTCATGATTCATCTAATTCAACTATCACTATCACATGAAGAATCATCAAGGGAAGGAAGATTTGAAAAAGTTGTATTCGTATTTGCACATGTTTTTGGGCCATACATTTGCAGGAGCCAATACACGGAATTTGTTTTCTTTTACAGGAACACATTGATCCTGTGCAATCTGAAATGAGAATTTCCATTTCATAAAGAATATTTACGGATCTGATATTCGAAATAATATTTACCTTTCCTACAACTGCAGTTGCTAAGGATACTAGATGTTTCCTTAGGTAGGATTGACATCGTCGTTAATTTTGGCAGAAGTTTTCCATTTTCTACATACCACTAGAGAATACAATCCCGGGATCCCGAGATTCGGGATCCCGGGCCTTTTTTGATCCCGAAAATCCCGGGATTGTACTTGGATAATCCCGGGATTTTCGGGATTGTCTCAAAAATTAATAAACGCGATCTCATAACGGAATAATTATGGATAATTGAAGGTGATATGGATAAAAGTATACGCGAAACATTCGGGGGATATTAATTCATGATAATATGATTCGAATTATTAATTAAGTAGTCAAAATTCCAATGAATAGAAAAAAAATGTTTCATTAAATAAACCAAACGCTTGCAGAGCAGTAGAAACCATGGGGGTGATCAGGTAAAGTTTCTCTCACAGTTTCTTGTACCCAAACTTGTAAAAATCAGGCAAAATGAAAGAAATATCGATCACTTGAGCGAAAGCTTGAGAAAAAACACAGGCGTTTTATTTTAATTCTAGCTTCATATTGTTGAATTTGTAATATGTCTGTATACGACAAACGAAAATGTGAAATGTATCAACAGGCTCAGGGGAATATTATAGCTTCTTCAAGATCCATAAGTAAATTACCTCCAACATTGGATAGTTTGAGACAACACAGCCTTCGAGTCCATTACCAAACAAAAATTTGGATCAATAGTAATGTACCATGACCATCTTTACCGGATCCTATATTTAGTGGGTGGTATGTAGAAAATGGAAAACTTCTGCCAAAATTAACGACGATGCCAAACCTACCTAAGGAAACATCTATCCTTAGCAACTGCAGTTGTAGGAAAGGTAAATATTATTTCGAATATCAGATCCATAAATATTCTTTATGAAATGGAAATTCTCATTTCAGATTGCACAGTATCAATGTGTTCCTGTAAAAGAAAACAAATTCCGTGTATTGGCTCCTGCAAATGTATGGCCCAAAAAACATGTGCAAATACGAGTACTTCAAATTTTTCAAATCTTCCTTCCCTTGATGATTCTTCATGTGATAGTGAAAGTTGAATTAGATGAATCATGACATGTAAGAAATTTTTAGGCCCTAAATATCATAGATACAAACTATATACCTTCTTAATTCTTTTCTAGATTTTTGGTCTAGGATTCAGGAAATCTTGTTACTACTAATGAGAATGAACGATGATTTCAAAAATGTGTTAATATTACGTCACAAAATTGATTTATGAAGTAATGAATATAAGTTTGAACTCGCATATTTGCATATTTATTAACGAATTAACAAAATTAAATCAAATATATATGAATTATCTGTAAAATTCTCATATACATAAAAAAATAGGAATTTAAACAATATCTTCAAAATGATGATTTTTCATCTGATAGTGATAGTTGAATTAGATGAATCATGACATGTAAGAAATTTTTAGACCCTAAATATCATAGTTACCAACTATATACCTTCTTAATTCTTTTCCAGATTTTTGGTCTAGGATTCAGGAAATCTTGTTACTACTAATGAGAATGAACGATGATTTCAAAAATGTGGTAATATTACGTCACAAAATTGATTTATGAAGTAATGAATATAAGTTTGAACTCGCATATTTGCATATTTATTAGCGAATTAACAAAATTAAATCAAATATATATGAATTATATGTAAAATTCTCATATATATAAAAAATTAGGAATTAAAACAATATCTTCAAAATGCGTTCTGAAGGCACGCAGGAATAGTACTGTAAAGTTGGTCGGATAGATATAACGAACCTTATGTGCATAGATCAAAGCTCAAATCCATAAGGTCGCCACTAACATGGACTAACGCTACAAATTGCGCCTTACTAGCGTTTCCAGGTTCGGTTTCGGTTAATGGGAGTTAATAACACAATTTCTTATTTTGTGAGGAAACTATTCTACCTATTGTAATTTTGAAAGAAGCATCTGAATCGTTGGTTTTCGGAGCAGACCTTTCATATAAAGCATTTTTTCGATAATCCTAACAGATCTCGAGTAAAACCGAGTGGAACATAATAGTTAATATGGGTGTTCAGGGCAAGCGTTTATATCTTAAGGAATTCCATTTAAGAGCATTGTATCCGACTTTTTTGACAATTAATAAAAAATATTTCTGAATCGTATATTTCAACAGAAGTTTGTGTGAGTGATGTTCACCGTATATAGATGACCATGAACAGAAAAAATTTTTTTGTCAATTTTTGGAAAAATTCCCCCCACCCCTTCCTGCACACGACGATTTTTTGACGACCAGTTGAATTTACATTGTAAGGGTATGGAGAATGATACCCAGTGGTCTATACATTTTAGCAATGAAGGTCCCACGAAAATCTGTTTTAGAGCTCTTTTCATGCCTTGTGAACTCTACTATTATCGTGCCTACGGCCGGCCGGCCGGACGACCGGACAGAATGAATTTCCACCACGGATTCTTGATCAGTGAGTCGAACCAAATCGTTTAAGAACATTTTCATCGAAAAATTCGAAAATAACAGACATTTGGGCAAATTGATAAGCACTCAGTTCCGAGGAACTAGATCGCCAAAAAGCACTAACGTGAATTCAGTGGTCTTTGGGGCAGTTTTCCATTAATACATAATTTAATTCAAGTTGATCAATATGACGTAAATGCTTTTTTAATTTTTTCAAAATGTCAAAAATATAATCTGCAGAAATCGGATAGTATTATTTTCTATTGTGATTGTAGTCATTAGCAATTTAGCGTTGTAAATCAGATGGAAATTTAATTGAAAATATCGAATAAATCTGTGAAATCACATGAAACATTTTCGAAAAATTTCACTTATATCTTCTTGATAGACGATCCACTTAATAATGCTTTGATACAGAATAATTTTCAGGAGTTGGTAATAGTAACATATCCACTTCCCATTACATGAATCAATAACCAACAACTGATAATTACAAGTTCTGTTCATGCCTCAATTGATCAAGCCGGTATACATTAACTCCTCCGAAAACGTCAGCGTCTATTTGTGTTACGACATGATTTCGGAAAGGCTTAGTGCTTAGTAATCCTCGGAAGTGCTCGGGAGCACTTAAGGGATTACTAAGCTCTAAGCCTTTTCCTGAAGTGCTTGAATTACTAAGCACTAAGCACTGGTTTTAAAAAGTGCTCGCGAGCACAGTACTCGGGAGCACAAAAAGGATTCAAGCACTTTCACAAGCACTAAGCACAATGCTTTGGCCCAGATCTGAATTAAGCATTCAAATCGTACCTTCAGTTTTGGTGTTTACTGAAGGACAATGGCAGCCATGTTGCCTAATCAAAACTAGTCAAAATGGGGTAAAAGTTCGCAGTCGTCTTGGGGCATGGGTTCTTAGGAGCTTAGTGAACACTAACGCTATTTTTTTACTTTTACGGAACCATATTGAGATTCAATTCAGTTAATTAGTATTTGTTTATACGTGAATTAACTAATTATGTAATTAGCCTATATGGCATATGACATGTGATGAGACTATCTTATGAGACCTCTTGTTTATTCGCCAGACAGTATGTCTCAAAAAGAAGTGCGAAAGCCCTGTGGCAGGAGCTTTGGCTCTCTTGTTCAAACTTTGACAAATCATATCTCTGAAAGTATTGGTTTCTCAGAGGGAAGGATATTATGTATTCGTATGATGGAACTGCATCATAAAATAATCATATTCAAATAATAGTTTATTTATCGAGATTAAATGAGCAATCTGCAATGATTTAACATCGTGGAATGGATTGTTGCAACTTACACTCGGTGCATAGTTTTCACAACTCGAAATACCTAAGGAAAGTATCATCGAAATGCCTAGAGCCAGGCTGGAGACAATAAAAGTAGATTGTCCATTTATTCCTGATATTTGATTAGGTATAGGCTGACGAACAAATCATTTTAATAGTTTATTTCTTTGTTTGAAAATTAAATATGTATTTTTATTCTTGTTTTTCTTTACTTGAAAACTTATCTCATTATAAGACCAAATATATTAATAAAATAAATTCCCGTTTCATAATTTGATAGTTAATATCTTAACTCAAGAAAAAATATTTGATACACATGTAGTTCAATATTTTAGCAATTTTTTCTAGCAACATGTTTCACTACTTAAGGAAGTAAAAGGTAATATTAACCTCGGTGGTCAACGAACAGTAATTTCTTTTGATGATTCCATTATGTTGTTCTTTTTTATTGTCTTCATAAACTAATCATTAAAATGATCCAATTCTAAATCTTCTGAAACATCATCCCCAATATTTATACATACCTAAGTTATTCAATATGCAACAAGTCAATATTATTTTTTTGGTATCAAAACAGTCTTGCATATATTCACAAATTGAAGATTCAGAACCTTGTTTTCCAACACAAAATATTTTCAAAGTACGAATTATAAACAATTAAAAAATAAGGTTATGTAAATTCTACCTCGGCAATGAGTGCTGACTGTCGCGTTCGTAAAGGTGATCGAGAACGCGATTCTTTGCCACAACCTGCAAACAGCTGATGATTATTTACCCGATCCAGGGTTACGGGGATATGAAAAAATACAAACACGAAATCTACAAACCCCTGCCCCCACCTACCTTGTACATAAAGTATATCAGTTTCATAGAATTTAGATTTACAATATGAATTTCCAGGTTTTACCCTTGGAGAACAACATGAGAACGCCGCTTGCTTTTGGCGGATGGAATGGCGTCCTCAACACAGGTATGATCTTCACGACATGTCTTTATGCAGCAGTTGGGTTCTTCGGCTATTTGAAATATGGGAATAAGTGCGACTTGGGAAGCGTTACACTATATTTGCCAACGGATGACTTGTAAGTAATTGGTAGAACTATTTAATATTGAACCAGAGTTGATCGATCGGTGATGTTTCAGTCATACGGCATCAAAAATGGGTAGGATCTACAATATACTTCTTGTTTTCAGATTGGCACAATTGGTACGTTTGATGATGGCAGTAGCCATATTTTTCTCATTCCCCCTGCAATTCTACGTCCCATTCAACATCATCTGGCCGCCATTGAAGACCAAGCTGACCAGAGATAAATGCGACGAGAGCAACGAAAGTCTGATCGCCGAATACACCACAAGAACTTTGCTGATCTTCTGCACCTTCCTTCTGGCCGTAGCAGTACCAAACCTGGGGGCAGTCATAACATTGGTTGGGGCTTTCAGCAGTTCCGCTCTAGCCCTCATATTTCCTCCAGTGGTGGAAATTTTAGCTTACTACCCGGACAAATGGGGTCGATACAGTTGGATCTTATGGAAAGACATCCTGATCATCATTTTCGGCTTCGTTGGCTTCTTTTTCGGAACCTACTCCGCCGTTCTTAACATAATGAACTTGGAGGATTCTTCGAGTACCTGATTTTTTATTATTTACCATATCTGTGATTTTCAAACCAAGTGCATAGGTGATATATTATTTATTCAATTCGCCAACAACTTGCCGAGCTGCGTCTTTATCTATCCATTGTTATGGATAATTCAAGACGTCTGTCTGATTTGCTACAAACGAAATTGGGAGAACTCAACATGAAGTAGGTACTGTGTACTTTGAGGTTCCTCAGTTCCCGCCTTGAGGAATACCATGTTGACAGTTGGTTCGGTTCTGAGTCGATTTGTGGCCTGGCAGCTGTGGCTCAGAATGATTTTTTTGTGATATATGGCAAAATCATAATGGAAAGAGATATACAGAGTGATTCACAGTGGAGGATCAAAAAGACGTTGCGGGTGAATTTATTGAGAGTATACACGCGAACATGCGTGAATGCGGCCACATCTATCGGAATAGTAGCAACTTTATTGATTCGTATCAATAAATATTTCAAATTGAACAGACCATAATAAATTCATTTTAAGGAACTTCAGGAGCTCTCCTATTAAGTGAAGGTATTCCATTTGAATAAACAATTGGCAGTCACTTTCCTAACCAATCGAAACAACAAAATTTTCGAATCACCCTGTAGTGAAGGTTCAGATGAAGCGTGTGAAGCTAACTGTCAATGAAAATTTGGTATCATAAAATCATTTAACTCGAAAATAACAGCTGTTTTAGAACTTAGTATTTTACGGCGAAAAAATGGTTTGATATAAATAACTCTTATTTCCGAAATAGTTGCAAATAGGGAAAGATCGAGAGAAGTTTAAGGAAATGGAAATCCTAAAACTAATATCCTATGCAGGTTGTTCAATTCGATAAATCAATGTTGCAACTGCTTTCTTCTAGAAGTGGCAACAACGCAATGTAGAAAATATTTTAGTTCAGTGCGAAAAATGTCCATCCCCCAGAAACGTCAAAAATTCTTTCTATCGTGAATCACTATGTAAAGTACACCATGATTGTGTTGAATTGAAAGATATCGAGAATTGATTTAATTTGATTTCTAAACCGAGACAATAAGCTATTATGACAATAAATTTTGCATCTCTTTTATATCGAATTGGAGACATATCGTTAATTTTTAGTTTTACATAGCAAATTGTATTTGAAGAGTATATTTTAGAGATTTGTTTTTTATCGAAGTTTTGAATTGTTATATTTTCCATTCCATGGGGAGTAGAAGTGTATATCTACGTTTTACGCGATTTAAAATGTCTTATATAACAGTATTCCTTATATTGTAAAAATGAAGCATATGTAATTTATCAATGATTGTATTTATTTTAACGTATAAAAATATTACATATATCTAAAACCTTGATTATTTCGTTTCATTTAATATTTAATGCATACAGGGTCATCCAAATAATTGGTGCATTAGACGTTTCTCGACTCCTAGGAGTTTTGAAATTTGGCACATGAAAATAATTCCAAGAAAAATCGCACTCCCGTTTTTACCGGCAGTGACCAACTTTCTTTTGCTGCAGTTTTCATTAGCGGCATGTTTGCGTAGTTGCCAAGGTTACAGAGATATAACAACTTTTATGAAAATAAGTTCAGAAGACCACAGAAGAATTCCATCCACTTTAGAATCCCAACTTGCACAAGTCTATATTTATTGAAAAAAATGAATACCTACCTCCACTCAGTGGCGTAAATGGGGAAGGATTTAAGACATCAATACCTCCCGTTTTTACCGGCAGTGACCATCAACTTTCTTTTGCTGCAGTTTTCATTAGCGGCATGTTTGCGTAGTTGCCAAGGTTACAGAGATATAACAACTTTTTTGAAAATAAGTTCAGAAGACCACAGAAGAATTCCATCCACTTTAGAATCCCAACTTGCACAAGTCTATATTTATTGGAAAAAATGAATACCTACCTCCACTCAGTGGCGTAAATGGGGAAGGATTTAAGACATCAATACCTACATTTTCTAGTCACGGTAATCGCCACCATTCGCTGTTGGGTCAAAAATTAACAGTGCTGTGCCTAAGGTGGCGTAAGGACACAGTAACAAAGTCTACACAGAACACAACTGGTTCTCCTAACTCAGGGCAAGCTCTTAGAGCTTATGAGGGGTCTCCTTGTGGAAGACCCAGGAGGATCAGTATAATAATAATAATAATAATAAGTCTTGGTAAATGTTCTTAACTCTCTCATTAGAGATTACAAAAAAATGTATAGGATTCGATATAAAGTCATCCCAAATAGCTATCTACGCCACTGCCACCAATTAAACAGTTCGTGAAAGTTGTTTTTTCGAAACTGGATAAAATTCTTCTGTAGTCTTCAGAACTTTCTTACACTGATTTGTTCATGATTTTCAATAGGCGACAAATCATCTTAATAATTTGATTTCATTATCCGTGACAACAACGTCACTCATAAACATAAATAGAATCAAAACAACTTAACCTTAATTATAGTGGCAATAGAGCTAAAGGGGCAAAAGTTGGAAGTTTTGACGTTTGCATTTTTTCATGCCCCCTCTTGCGTCGAATAAGTGTGATGTGTTCAGTGGCGGCTGCTGATAATTTTGGTTAGGGGGGCGCCGATTCAATTATGTTGAATAGGTACTTACAGATACCTACTTCTTAAAATGAAACTCCATCCTTCTGTTTTTGTCGCAAATGAAATTTTCGATTACCTTTTCGTTGAAGTCAGGAATGTCGTTAACTAAATTTTGTTCGATGGACAACATTTTTGCGAGCGCTGTCAGTTTTTCTTCCGACATTGTATTCCATAGAAACGTCTTGATCAATTATAAGTCGAATTTAAGCGAATAACCGGAACAGTGCGGTTAAGACCAATCCCTTGCTATTATAACCGATCGGTTATTTTTAGCTAGAGATTGGTCTTAACCGCACTGTTCCGGTTATTCGCTTAAATTCGACTTTAAAGTAGAGGAACATCTTTTAGTTTCTGCAGTTGTCATTGGCATCGATATTAAAATAACCTAAACTTTACATATTTCACTAATCGTTGAATCCAAAGCATAAGACACTATATGTAATTTGAAGTACGTAAGCAACCGGTCACGTTCTCTTTTTTGCTATTAATCAAGTCTTCCGACTCGTTATGACCACGTAGTGCAACAATATCGACAATTTGATCAATCAAACAAACTCGGCGTCCTCAAATTATAAGCCAGGGTGAAAGAAAAAATTGTTTTTCGTTGATTTCCAATAAAATGGTTTTTGGACTAAATGCGTTTCGATAAGTTGCTCCTCAATTGTTATAATGTCAACTTATTTTCATGAGACATGACGTTGTCCAATTCATTTCAGCAATCGTAGAATTATAATATAATATCATACTTTTTATTGGTTGATATTTTCATGCCGATGGTCAATCCATATGATGATGGGAATGGTAATGGTAAGTTTATAATATTGAGTTCAGAATATCTCCACTAAACACAAAGCTGGAACATTGGTGTATTGGAGTATTGGAGTGGATTTGAGGAAATAATATATATTATCGTTCATCATAGAATTGAGGAATGAATATCTCGGATGAGTTCGTTGTTGGGTAGAATTCGTCTATTGGTTTTGGATTGATAATTTTTGGCACTCTTGTTGAATTTAAATTCTTCTATGATGTTTGAATTCAATTTCTGCTAAGATGAAGTTCTTTCATAAGAATCCATTGATATAATTCCCAACTCTGAGAAACCAATACTTTCGGAGATATAATTTGTCTGTTTGAACAAGACTGCCAGAAAGCTCCTGTCCACAGGGCTTGAACCAATTTTTTCATACCATTTCGTTGTGATTACGATTGTTTTCGGTATATGCACTACAATCCATAAGCGATATTAGTTGTGCCAATAGCTGGGAGCTTACAATATTGTTCATATGTTTGGCCGATTTTTCGTGTTTTTTCTATCTTTTGATTCAGATGTTTCAAATCACGTACACCTTCAAACAAACGAAACAAAAAACACACGTTTTTTCTTCGCGTCCACACATCCATAAAGTATTTACGTAAACATTTGTATCAAACTTCCGCGTAAACCCCGCTCAATTCTTAAAGCCGGGTTGCACTTGAATTAAATTCAATACGGGCATCATATGTCGTTCATTGTTTTTAATATTTACCTTGTCCACCAAACTCGAAGAACTAAAGTTTAATTTCGTTCACACACCCTCATTGTCAGTCTTTAAATTCTCAACGCAACTTTATAACACGTAACCATTGGCATTATTATTTATTCGTTTTATTCCTCTCTGGGCTCCTATTTCCGCGCCCAAATCGTCACTGAAAACTGCGAGGAACAAGCGAACTATCCTGATCTCAGATTGGTCACGTTTGCCGTTTCGATGGCAACCGGCGTTTACGCTTTGAGCTTTCGAGATTCCGCTCCCCAGCATAGTGCGGAGTGTGGACGATCGTCGCTCATAGTATACCTTGTCTATGCGCAGGTTCAACGAAAATATTATTATTGTGAAATATAGAAGGTGGCTAGGTAAAAATGTATTAATTTTAATTGAATCTTAAATCCAGTTTGAAGACAATAGCACGAATATGAAATATACAAATAGATTGTTTATGTATGTATGTGTACGTCATGTTTCTAGGGCGGGTGGCGCCCCGCAGCCCACCCTCACCAGCCGCCACTGGATGTGTTCTTGGTAGGTGCCTCTTCTAACTATTCTAAGTATGGATTTTCCCCTAGAATACTGGGACACGAAATCTCCAATTTTTCCGAGAATTGTTGAACCTTCACCCCACAAAATTTGGACAAGGGTACGCAGTGCGAACCTATGCCCCACTAATACCACAGATTAATCTGTGCTAATACCATCCGAGCTCGATTAGCAAGATATACAGTGGAAAAGCCAAGTGGAATAAATTCATTATGTTGGTTACTGTAGATATTTAATGAAAATCCCGAAACACATCAAATTCAAATTTGAAATTCTAATTCTTCTTCGTAAAAATGCAAACCCTACCTTCAATCCTCTTCGAATCACAGATACAACCCCCAATTTTTCAAATAGGAAGTATGGGCTTGTGATATATCGTTTGAAAGGTTGCGTCATTCTCTATTCAGAAACGTTATCACATTCATGTTTATTGCAAAACTCAAATTAGAAAAAATGGGTTCAAGCCCTGTGGACAGGAGCTTTCTGGCGCTCTAGTTCAAACAGACAAATTATATCTCCGAAAGTATTGGTTTCTCAGAGTTGGGAATTATATCAATGTATTCATATGATAGAACTGCATCATAAAGGAAGTTCAATTTAAATAATAGTTTATTTATCAAGATTAAATGAGCAATCATGAGAATGAGAACTGCAACATGGAAGAAATCAAATTAAATCTGGCCAATTTTGCCCAATAACGAACTTAACCGAGATATTCATCTCCCTAAACTACTCTGAAAATTTCAACTACCTACCTCATTCCGTTCGAGAGTTATATCTATGTCTATGGATGAAAAGCAGTCTCACTACTCTCAGATATCTTACTTCATGTTCCGTTCAGATATGTAAGAATTTTCTGAGAAAACCTAATTTCGCAGCAAACAACTGAGATTTTTCTCACTTCTCTCACAATTCTTCGATTGATTAGATAATGTCATGTCTCAGGAACATCATTTGACATTATGACAATTCATACATAGAATAATATCATTCTGTGACAACGTTGAAATACGATTTATTATTGAAATTTTGAAAAATCATATCTCCGAAAGTATTAGCTTGTTAGAGTTAAAAATGATATCATTGGATTCTTATGGTAAAACAGCTTATTGAAAAAAATGTAATTTGGAATTTGCCTTGTAAAAAAAAAAATTTTTTTTGTTACTCCGAAACTATCTCTCCGATTTTGCCCAATAACGAACCTAGCCGAGATATTTAACTCCCAAACCTACTCTGAAAATTTCAACTGTCTAGCTCATTCCGTTCGAGAGTTATCGTGCCTACGGACGGCCGGACAGAATGAATTTCGACCACGGATTCTTGATCAGTGAGTCGAACCAAATCGTTTAAGACCATTTTCATCGAAAAATTCGAAAATTACAGACATTTGGGCAAATTGATAAGCACTCAGTTCCGAGGAACTAGAGCGCCAAAAATAAAATCATGTGATTACCGAAATTCATTATAATATTCTCTCGAATATTTCAAATCTTATTACGATAATACTAAACTTCTTTGTCTTCAAGATGTGAAGGAAAAAAAAATGAAAATGAAAAAAAAACAAAACATAGTGTTTTCCAGATGGTACCATGAAAACTACGTAAAACACTTTCTGTGGTAATGTTGGTTTCTTTAGAACGCCTTCGTGAATTGTTTTGTGCTGATAAGTTGTAGTTTATAAATTGTCTAATTTGTGTTTGTATTTCATTAACAATGAACACAAACATAAAAGAAGTAAGTTTCATGAGAAATTTCCGAATATGCCGCCTATAACCCAAGGGAAACTAAGTAAAAAAGAGAAGCAGTTTCGCGAGTTTGGCCATGTAGGGCAGATTAAAAAATCAGCTATTAATACACTGTGTGAGGATGTGAAATTAGATGTGATGTTTGACTTTGAAGAAAATCCACATATATCGAGTAGCGATTGCCTCCACAACATTCAATGTCACCCATACATCTATTCTAAACATATTAAAATGAAATAAAATGCGTCCCTATCAAATGATACCTACCCAGGAGCTCTTGGAAGACGACTTATTTTTGGCACTCTTGTTCCTCGGAACAGAGTGCTTATCAATTTGCCCAAATGTCTGTAATTTTCGAATTTTTGGCTGAAATTGGTCTCAAACGATTTGGTTCGACTCACTGATCAAAAATCCGTGGTCGGAATCGATTCTGTCCGGCCGTCCGTCCGGCCGTTAACACGATAACTCCGGAAACAGAATGAGCTTGACAATTGAAATTTTCAGAGTAGGTTTGGGACATAAATATCTCGGTTGAGTTCGTTATTGGGCAAAATCGGTCTAATAGTTTCGAAGTAACGAAAAAAAAAATTTTTTTACGTTACAACTTTTGAACTCAAATTATTTTAAGATGCAGTTTCATCATAAGAATCCATTGTTATCATTTTAAACTCTAACAAGCACATACTTTCCGAGATATGATGTTTCAAAGTTTCAATAATACATCGTAAGTTCTATGTATTCACAGAATGTGAACACAGAATCTGTCTGTGTCTGTGTCAATTCGTATGTTGAAAATACTTTCTCTTCGAAAATAAGTATCCGATTCTTGAATTTGTGAATATATACAAGACTGTTTTGAAACCGAAAATAATAATGACTGATTACATATTGAATAATTTATGTATAAATATTGGGGATGATGTTTCAGAAGATTAAGAATTGGATCATTTCAATGATGTTGTTTATGGAGACAATAGGAAAGAAGAACATAATGGAATCATCAGAAGAAATTACTGTTCGTTGGCCACTGAGGTTAATATTACCTTTTACTTCCTTAAGTAGTGAGACATGTTCCTATATACAGTATTTTCATAATGTTGCTAGCAAAAAAATACTGAAATATGGATCTACATTTGTGTAACAAACATTTTTTCTTGAGTTATGTTCATAATACAGAAAAGAATGTGTTAGTGGTATGAACTATTAAATTTTAAATTATGAAATGAAAAGAGGATAGTATTTTATTAATATATTTTGAACTATTAAGATAATTTGTTCGTTATCCACTACCTACTCAAATATCAGGAATAAATGGACAATCTGCTATGATTGTCTCCAGTCTTGCTCTAGACATTTCGATCATTTTTTCCTTAGGTATTTCGAGTTGTGAAAACAATGCACCGAGTGGAAGTTGCAACAACCCATTCCACGAGGTTGAATCATTGCAGTTTGCTCATTCAATCTTGATAAATAAATTTAATGACAATTTTTGAAGCATTAAGGCATCGAAGCATTGTAGATTGCTCCTTTTTTTTAAAGATAATTTTTGAAGCATTTTTTTAAACGACACTTATTTTAAATTTAATTTCTCATGGTGCAGTTCTATCATAGGAATCCATTTTTATAATTCCCAACTCTGAGAAACCAATACTTTCGGAGATATAATTTGTCTTTTTGAACAAGAACGTCAAAAAGCTCATGTCCACAGGGCTTGAACCAATTTTTTTTTGAACAAATGATGGATAACAATATTATCCAATTAGAAGACGTTTTGTTTTCTGATGAGGGCACTTTTTCTCTCAACGGCCATGCTAATCGTCAAAATTGCCGCAACTGGTCTACTGAAAATCCTCACTGGATGAGAGAGGAACATATCCAATTCCCTCAAAAGGTTAATGTTTGGGCAGAAACCATAGCACAGGCCCCTTTTTCATTAAGGGCAATTTGAATAGCGATAAATATTTAGCACTATTTCAAAATTACGTCGTTCTAACTTTGGCAAATTTATATCCTCCTCAAGTTGCACGTAATACAATATGGTTCCAACAGGATGGAGCACCACCACCACCAACGCAATGTTCGGCAGTACCTCGACGCAATATTTCCAAATCGGTGGATTGGTGGAGGAAGGCGAGGAACGATCGAATGGCCAGCGCGATCCCTTGATCTTAACCCATTAGATTTCTTTTTATGTGGATATGTGAAGAGCATTGTGTACAAAACTAAACCCCTTAATTTGAACGACCTTAAAGATCGAATAACGCAATCCTGAGATGTTGAATAATGTTGGAAGACATTTTTATTTGGGGTTAGGATGTTGCCAAGGCGTTCGTGATGAACACCTATTCCGTTAACATTCATAATTTTTTTGAAACATTTTGTATTACATTTTAGTTTTTTATAGTGTACCAAATTTCGCTAATCACTTGATTTTATTTTTTTCTAATTTGATTTTGCATTAAAATGAGAGTGATAACATTTCTGAATACAGAATGATGCGACCTTTCAAAGGATGTATCACAAGCCCATACTTCCTATTTGAAAAATTGGGAGTTGTGCCTGTTTTTCGAAGGGGGTTGAAGGTAGGTACGAAGAAGAATGACAATTTAAAATTTGAATTTGATGCACTTCGGGATTTTCCATAAATATCTACCGTAACCAAGATAATAAATTTATTCCATTTGGCTTTTCTACGCTGTATATGATTAAAATTAAAATATAGGCCCATTATGTGCCAATATAGGCTATACTTATAATGGCATAATAAAGACACGTTATTCAGTATTTATTTGGCAGACTATGGGCCGTATTCAAAGTCGACCCTTAAGATGAGGTAGGACTATGAATACGGCACTAAGAGTAGCGATATAAACAAACACTTATAGACCAGGGTCGATAATTTTTGAAACCGAATAAAATTATAGTAGAATGAAACCCATTGTAAAAGGAAGAGAATATAACAAAAATTATAGGAAAAATAATTTACGGGTGATCTGAGGTCGGGAAGGGGAAGAGGGCGAGTTTTTAAGGGTAAAAAACGGTTTATCTCGATTTCCGGCAAAACTACAAGTCCTATGGGGAAAATTGAATGGCAAAGTTGTAGGTAATAAAAAGATCTACAACTTTTGTTTTCACACTTTTTTCACATAACCTCAAAATTTATGGGAAAAATTCAAATAACCACGTTTTTGGTTTTTAATTTTTATCTTTTACAAAAAAAAATATTTTTTCACCAAATTTGGTTAAAACTTACCTTTTCATGTCCCAATATACTGTAATTTTTTGGATTTGAAATATTTTTGTTTTCACCTTAATTTGACTTAATATCGAAAAAGCATCCTAATTTTCAATTAAAAATTCTCACGTCAAAATATCTGCTTTTTTAAAAAAGTAGGTGGTCTTTCTATTCGTTAAAATCTCTACTTTCTGATGGTCTAAAAAAAACATACATTACTATGGTAAATTCTCCCACAAAATGCTACGAAGTAACAGGCAGTAAGGCGCAGACCCTCATAGCCCCTTCCACACTTCTCTATGAAATAACTTTTGATGGGCTAAAATTATCCGTAGGTCACTCAGGTATACAAGTTATCTCAAAAGAACAACAAATAGGCATCTACACATATAATTTAGAGAAGATTGTACAACTTTCTCAAAATATTGTGGATATTAAATATTAACTTTATTAACTTAGCATTTTCCGAGAAAATTTACCATAGTAATGTATATTTTTTTACACCATCAGAAAGTAGAGACTCCAATGAATAAAAAACCCACGTACTTTTTTAAAAAAGCAGATATTTTGACGTGAGAATTTTTGATTGAAAATTTGGGTGCTTTTTCCATATTAAGTCAAATTAAGGTGAAAACAAAAATATTTCAAATCCAAAAAATTACAGTGTATTTGGGACATGAAAAAGTAAGTTTTTACAAAATTTGGAGAAAAAATATTTTTTTTTGTAAAAGGTAAAAATTAAACACCAAAAACGTGGTTATTTGAATTTTTCACATAAATTTTGAGGTTATGTGAAAAAAGTTTGAAAGCAAAAGTTGTAGATCTTTTTATTACCTACAACTTTGCCATTCAACTTTTCCCCATAGGACTTGTAGTTTTGCCGGAAATCGAGATAAACCGTTTTTTACCCTTAAAAACTCGCCCTCTTCCCCTTCCCGACCTCAGATCGCCCGTAAATTATTTTTCCTATAATTTTTGTTATATTCTCTTCCTTTTCCAATGGGTTTCAATCTACTATAATTTTTGTTCAGTTTTTATCATTTTTAAAGGCTTCTACCCTGGTCTATTATGATATACCGTAAATCTGGGTAACGATCAACGATAACTTTCGAACGGAAACATATAGTGACTTGCAATTTTCAGGATAAGTTGCGTATCCGAGTGCCACGGATGAGTTCGTTAATGGGTACAATCGGCCAAACTGTTTCGGAGTTATATCCATCTGAAATTTTATTGTTTTTTTCACAATAACTCGAAATATACAGATCCAATCGAATTGAAACTTGGTAATTAATTGTAAAATGCCAAAGTGAAACCAAGGCAAATGGCCGCAAAAGCTCCTTACTTCAAGTCAGTGCTTTTTAAATTTTTTTATAGGATCGCACCATTTTTGGCGCTCTTGTTCCTCGGAACAGAGTGCTAATCAATTTGCCCAAAATGTCTGTAATTTTAGAATTTTTGGCTGAAAATGGTCTTGAACGATTTGGTTTGACTCACTGATAAAGAATCCGTGGTCGAAATCGATTCTGCCCGGCCGTCCGTCCAGCCGTTAACACGATAACTCTCGAACGGAATGAGCTAGACAGTTTAAATTTTCAGAGTAGATTTGAGGGATAAATGTCTCGGTTAAGTTCGTTATTGGGCAAAATCGGTCTTATAGTTTCGGAGTAACGAAAAAAAATATTTTTTCTTACATGACAACTTTTGAATTCAAAGTATTTTAAGATGCAGTTTCATCATAAGAATCCATTCTTATCATTTTCAACTCTAACAAGCTAATACTTTCCGAGATATGAAGTTTCAAAATTTCAATAATACATCGTAAGTTCTATGTATTCACAGAATGTGAACACAGAATCTGCCTCTGTTCACTGTTCAAAAATGTCAACTTTTCTAGCTATTAGAAATTGTCAATTTGTAGGTTGTTTGTTATATATGAAAATACTTCCTCTTGGAAAATAAGTATCCGATTCTTGAATTTGTAAATATGTACAATTTTGAAACCGAAAATAATATTGACTGATGATTACATATTAAATGATTTATGTATAAATATGATGATGTTTCAGAAGATCTAGAATTGGATCATTTAAATGATGTAGTTTATGGAGGCAATAGGAAAGAAGAACATAGTGGAATCATCAAAAGAAAACTATGCACCGAGTGTAAGTTGCAACAACCCATTCCACGAGGGTGAATCATTGCAGATTGCTCATTTAATCTTGATAAATAGATTTAATGACAATTTTCGAAGCATTTTTTTTGAACGAGACTTTTTTTTAAATTTAATTCCATTCATGATGCAGTTCTATTATAGGAATCCATTAATATAATTCCCAACTCTGAGGAACCAATACTTACGGAGATATAATTTGTCTGTTTGAACAAGAGCGCCAAAAAGCTACTTTCCACAGGGCTTGTTTGATAATTTAAGTTAACCCTGAAAACCCAACAAAAACTAAAATGATACGCCTATGCACTCACAGACAAATTTTTGAATAATTGAGTTTATGGAGTTCATAACAACTTATTAGGCATACTGAATAAAATGGGTTCAAGCCCTGTGGACAGGAGCTTTGGCGCGCTGTCCAAATTTATACCCAGAGCTGTCACCCATCCAGATACCGAACTCGCCTAAAGCTGATTAGCTCCAGAAAAAATGCAGAATACTTTGTATGAGAATTTAACAAAATGAGAAAGTGATAGTATTTCTCATGAGAAAGACTTTTTTGCATAGCTAACTATTTTCCACTCATTGTTTGTAAATTGCGAGACTGGTTCCAGAATCAATATGTTCATTGTTTGATACTTGGTGATTAATATTTAAAGACATATACTTAATTTATGTTTATTAAATGTCTCTTTCTATTACATACCGTAATAATCTGATACAACAATGCTATGCGATATAGGTACAATAGGTATATGTCCATTGAGGTTAGACCATAGAATTATTATTATATTATTATGTTGAACACCTTCCCCTCAAAGGTTTAAACGCCCAGGAGTTTTAAAATTGTTCCACAACGGATTATATTGCTGTTTTATTTCTAGTCATTATCTCGGGTTCACTTAGAACATTACTAAAATTTGTCTTGTTCGAACTATTTCTACTCTTGTTTTCCTTACAATCATTTGGAGATAATTGGTTTGGGTCTAATTCAGTTTCTAATGTATATTCATTACTACGGGGTCTGGTATATGACAATTTTATCTGTTGAGTATTACGTCATAATAATTGACCATTTACTTGCTTTTTCACCCGATAAGAACTAGGTTCTTTTGCCTTTCCCAAGACATTAACCTTTTCCCAGAGTGTATCACTTGATGTTTTTATTACAACTTGATCCTCTTTCTTAAACTAAATATTTTTTTGAATTTGAGGTTGTAGCTTATTATTGGTGAAAGATCTCCGAGGTGTATACTTTGTAAGATTTGTACTAGTGATTCTACTAATCAGAGCCGTGTTATTGTAATTCATTACAAGGTCTCTAAAATCTAAATTTCCCTCAATAAGTCCTGGGATTGTGATAAACCATAAGGTAATACCAAATATCTATAAATACCAAATGGTGTCACACAGAAGAATTTGTAAGATGACCTGTGTAACTTCAAATCCTTAGATGAGTTAGATTTACGAACTAAAATCTGTGTTTATATTTCATTATATTTTCCTCTAGGAATTATGCTAATGTTCACACCTGTATCTAATTCAACATTGAAATTATTACGTTCATCATTGAATAAGTTCATCCCATGCTTTCCTACGCCTAATAATATATATAATAATATCTGGTTCATCAGAACTACCTTCATCTTTCTCGACATTCTTAACATTTTTAAGATTACAAGATATAGTAATATGATTTAACATACCGCACTTCCTACACTTTTTACGAAGTGCGGGGCATTCACGTGCACCATGTGTCGACTGAGATCGCCTTCATTTGAATTTTCCTTCTTCTGACCTTCTTGTCTACACTTGAAATTTTTCGTTTGTTTATTATACTTCCCTGCAGCTTTAATGTCCTCAATTAGCTCTGGAACTGCAAGTTCCGTTGCTTGCTCTGCTCGCTGGTTCTGCAAAATTCAATTGCTTTCTCCACTGTCAATTTTGGAACTCTCAGTAATGCCTCTCTGGTTACAGGATGATCTTATTATAATATATTATAACTATTTTGTCTTTCAGTGCTTTATCTTCTGCAGTTTGATTTGAGTCGGTTTCATTATAATTACATGTTCGTACTAGATACTTGCATTCAGTAAGGAAATGTTCACATTGTTCATTTTCTTTGTGCACCTTTTTCAAGTAATTATACCTTTCAAAGCACTCATTAACTCTTGGGTTGACATATTTCTCAATAGACTTCATAGTACTTATATTCATCTTTGTTCAGTTCTATCTCTGGGATCACGAATGTGGACATAATTCTTGCAGCTTCTGTACCAATAATGTTTCTGAGTATGGACAACTTTATTGGATCCTGAACTTCGTGCTGTTCGATCGCTATTAAATAATAATCTATGAAGTGTGAAGGATGTTTTCAAAATGTTCCATTCCGTGGCAGCATATTGTCCCTATAAATCGAAATCTGGGGGTCGGCCCCGTGTATCTAGCCATGTTAGGTTATATAGGAATATTTGAATCTTGAAATCGATATTTATTTCATACCAAGTTATGTTATATTTCATAATCTACAAAAAATCTACAAAACTGATTTGTTTATCATGGCACATGTCAGACATGATGACATTAACTTGAACATATAGTTTTTTTTTTTTTTCCCTTTATGTGCTAGGCACCTGTAGGCCATCTACACAGTTCTAACCTCATATTCCTCAAACTCTGTCATATCTATTTTTGGACAACCCAACACCACATCCATGCCCTGAGCGGGATTCGAACCCGCGACCCCGGCACCACAGTAGGTCTTTATACCCACTGCACCACCTGAGCGAATATAGACATACGATCACAGAACAGTAATAATAAAGATCTATGCAAACACGTTATGATTACATCCTTCTATAGCTTGTATCCTTTTTTTGACGTTTGTCAAAAATCAAACAAACTGTTGATTATTTGTTTGGTCGAATATAAAAACAGTGGACCAATAATACACTGAGATCGTAGGAATATTTCGATATTTCCGTGATATCTTCACCAATATAGATTCGATCGAATTCAAATTCAGAACTTTAATGAGAAATAAGGTTTCGAAGGCTCTCGCAGAATTTCAACGATATCTGACTGATAGTTCCTGAGATCCAGAATTTTTTTTTAATATATTTTTTTTAATTTTCCAGCAGCGTGATACTCACATAATTTTGCATATGTTTTAGTGTCAGTATTTTCCACCTAACTGCCGCATTTTAATTCGATCAGATCTGTATTCTTCGAGTAATTGGCAAAACAAAATTTCAGATGGCTATAACACTGAAACCACACGGTGAATGTTACTCATTAACGAACTTAGCCAACGCATTTGAACTCCAAACCTACTCTGAAAATTTCAACTCTCTAGCTTATTGCGTTCGAGCGTAATCGTGCCTACGGCAGAACGGATGCCTTTTTTCGCATTTGACATTTGGGCAAATTGATAAGCATTCTGTTCACAGAACAGCGCGCCAAAAATATTGACATTGTTTTCCATCCAAAGACCTTTTTGCGCGCGTGTTCCGCAAGGAACAGCGTGCTATCATTTCGTCACAATGTCTGTATTTTTCGTTTTTTTTTCGAAAATGGTCTCAAACGATTGGGTTCGACTCCCTGATGAAGAATTCGAGGTCAAATTCAATTCTGTCCGTCCGGTCCGGCCGACTGGCCGTTAGCACGATAACTCTCGAACGGAACGATTTGGAGCGTTGAAATTTGCAGGGTAGTTTTGTAACGTAAATATCTCGGACAAGTTCGTTAACGGGCGAAATCCACCGAGCGGTTTCGGAGTTAAGGCCGTTTTTAGTCAAAACGTTTTTTATGAATATTTCCGGAACCGATCACTCGATCTTTCTGAAATTTGGCACTAAATTGTAGAATCATGACCTTTATATGCCTGCGAAGTTTTGTTTTGATCGGACGGCCCTAAAGTGGCAAAAAAAAATTTCAAAAATTTTAAAATTTTGTTTTTTGGATAACTCGAAAAATACTGATCTGATTAAATTGAAACTCAGTAGTTAGATGCAAAAGACCAATGCAAACACTTTTGCAAAATTTCATGAAGATCACGTGACATGAAAAAAATAAAAAAATTACTACTATTTTGCGAAATACTTTGCTTAAAATGCCGAAACCTATTTTTTTGAGGTTCATGCTGCCCTTTCCGGACATTTTTCGTTGTGCGCATGCGCAGATGAGAAGTCATTTAACTGCTGTAGTTTTCGTCAGAGAGGATTGGGGTTTTGGGCTGGCGGATGCTATTCCTCCATAGAATCCAGATCCCTGATGAGGGTCTGCGCATGCGTAGATTAAAGATGCGATATCTTCCGAACCACTAGTGTTGGAGAATCGGAGTTTTTTGTAAGGTGTGTTATTTTGAAAGGACTTTTAGCCGCGAGTAGATTGCGCATGCGCAGAAGAGAAGTGACTGTTTTTGGGTTGGATGGGTTATGTTGGGAGTGCTGAGTCGATATTGTGAGGTTTTAAAAGAATATTCATAGCAATTCAGTGCTCGGACACTAGTCAGTTTGGGGGAAATACCGTTGTTTCCGAGTTGAAGTGTGCATACCGTGGCCCTGGGGCCAATTTTGAAATTGATGTTACCCCTTACGGGCATTTTTCGTTATGCGCATGAGCAGACCATCAGTGATTTAACTGCTGAAGTTTTCGTCAGAGAGGATTGGGGTTTTGGGGTGGCGGATGCTATTCCTCTACAGAATCCCCTGGTGAGGGTCTGCGCATGCGTGGATTCAAGAGGCGATATCTCCTGAACCACTAGTGTTGGAGAATCGGAGTTTTCTGTATGGTGTGTGATTTTGGGAGGACTTTCAGCCGCAAATAGATTGCGCATGCGCAGAAGAGAAGTGACTGTTTTTGGGTTGTATGGGTTATGTTGGGAGTGCTGACCCGATATTGTGAGGTTTTAAAAGAATATTCATGGCAATTCAGTGCAAGGACAAGTCAGATTGGGGGATGTAGCGTTGTTTCCGAGTTGAAGTGTCCGTATCGTGGCCCTGGGGCTAATTTCGAAATTGATGTTATCCCTTACGGGCATTTTTCGTTATGCGCATGAGCAGACCATCAGTGATTTAACTGCTGGTGCTTTCGTCAGAGCGGATTGGGATTTTGGGGTGGCGGATGCTATTCCTCTATAGAATCCCCTGGTGAGGGTCTGCGCATGCGTGGATTCAAGAAGCGATATCTCCTGAACCACTAGTGTTGGAGAATTGGAGTTTTTTGTGAGGTGTGTAATTTTGGGAGGACTTGCAGGCACGAGTATATTGCGCTTGCGCAGATGAGAAGTGAATGGTTTTGGGTTATTTGGGTTATGTTGGAAGCAATGGGCCGATATTGTGAGGTTTTAAAAGAATATTCATGTCAATTCAGTGCACGGACACAAGTCAGTTTGGGGGAAATAGCGTTCTTTCCGAGTTTAAATGTCTGTATGGTGGCCCTGAGGCGAATTTATAAATAACTATATTCTGTAGATCTATATTAAAATACGTTCGGATTTGGAGAAGAGGCAATTGCGTTCCAAACGGAGGTCCCACAACCGCATTTTTTTTCGATCTACGGTAAAGCTAACAGCCAAACTGTATTGATGGCTATATAAGTTAAAGGAACTTGAAAAAAAAGCACTGACGTGTAGTCAGTACTCTTTGGCGCGCGTGTTCACGGTGGCTAATTTGAATTGAATGATGAGTACTTCAAGCTCAGTAGATAGAGCGAGCCGAAGATCTACCCATAGGATAGTAGACACCATTCACTGTCGGTTCAAAAATTAACAATGCTGTATCTAAGCTGCCATCAGGATAGATTAACAAAGTTGAAAAAGAACACAAGTGACTCTCCTTAGTCGCACAAGCTCCTAGAAGATATGGGAGGGTCAGTGTAATCCTAATCATGTTAATCGCACGCGCGCAAAAGCAGATTGACTTAACAATGAAAGAAAAAGTGTAAAAAGTCAATCTGCTTTGGCGCGCGTGCGATTAACATGATTAGGATTATACTGACCCTCCCAAATCTTCTAGGAGCTTGTGCGACTAAGGAGAGTCACTTGTGTTCTTTTCCAACTTTGTTACTCTATCCTGATGGCAGCTTAGATACAGCACTGTTGCCCCGGGATTTCAAGTTAGCCCGTTTTATGGTACCTGAATTGAATCAAATTGGTTCGTAAAAATTGGTTCAAGCCCTGTGGAAAGGAGCTTTCTGGCTCTCTTGTTCAAACAGACAAATTATATCTCCGAAAGTATTGGTTTCTCAGAGTTGGGAATAATATCAATGTATTCTTATGATAGAACTGCATCATAAAGGAAATTCAATTCAAATAATAGTTTATTTATCATTATTAAATGAGCAATCTGAGAATGAGAACTGCACCATGGAAGAAATCAAATTAAAATAGCTGAAATGAATTTGACTCTCTCTTATAGAACAGGATAACATGTACGAGTATGAACACAGATCACATAATGAAGCATAGATAGAATAATTATAGCATTCTTTGTAAACATAGAAGTACGTACGATTCATTATTGAAATTTCGAAAAATCATATCTCCGAAAGTATTAGCTTGTTGGAGTTGAATATGATATCAGTGGATTTTTATGGTGAAACTGCATCTTAAATAAAAATTTAATTTGAAATTTGTTACTTAATAAAATTTTTTTTTTTCGTTACTCCGAAACCATCTGTTCTATTTTGCCCAATAACGAACTTAACCGAGATATTCATCTCCCTAACCTACTCTGAAAATTTCAACTGCCTAGCTCATTCCGTTCGAGAGTTATTGTAGAATTTTTTTTTTAATTTTCAAATTTTTTTTTTGACATTTACGGTATCCTGATCAATACAAAACTTCACATGCGTATAAAGGTCATGATTCTTGTATTTTATGCTAAATATCAGATAGATCGAGTGATCGGTTTCGGAAATATTCATAAAAAATGATTTTACTAAAAACGGCCATAACTCCGAAACCGCTTGATGGATTTCGCCCATTAACGAACTCGTCCGAGATATTTACGCTCCAAACCCACCTTGCAAATTTCAATCCTCTAACTCCTTTCGTTCGAGAGTTATCGTACCTACGGCCGGCCGGACAGAATCGATTTCGACCTCGGATTCTTGATCAGTGAGTCAAACCAAATCGTTCGAGACCATTTTCAGCCAAAAATTCGAAAATTACAGACATTTGGGCAAATTGATAAGCACTCTGTTCCGAGGAACAAGAGCGCCAAAAATGAAAAAAATAACGTAGGCATTTACCTAGCCCCTTATAACCTATGCCCCAAGACGACAGCAAACTGTTACCCAATTACAATATTTTAGAAAGATAGGCTGCATCGAAAAACGAACGTGTTTAAAATTTCTAAAGCACATTTCTCACATAGACATAATATCTTATATAGTCTAAGATTTCTCCTATAAGGTGAGAAACGTCTAATGGACGAATTATTTGAATGACCCTGTAGAATCAAGTGTCCTCGCCTCAAAAATCATACAAAAATATTGTCCTAACAGTTTCTTCTCAGCTCGATATAGCTTCTCCTGGGATGTTCGCTAGCTCCGATATCCTATTTATTATGAAATATAATTCGAACTTGAACTCAGTGATCGCAATAGAGGATGTGTCAATGGCGTGTTTTCTCAGTAGAACAAATGTTTATTCATCATCGCGATATGCGGCTGTTTGTTCTTAATTTCTCCACAAAAATACTGTAATATTTATCAGCAATGAAAATTTCACATAGGTAATACGTTTTGGTTGGAGAAACTGCCGGATTTACAAGTGTTACAAGTTATTAAATGAATAATTTTCATATCATCAATGTTTGGCTAATGAGAAATGTCCTGTTTTACTAGGGCACCATTTATATTGGCAATGTATTATAAAATGGTATACAATGGGATGGAGTTATAACCGTTGTTCTAAAACTCATCTTTAAAAACTCTCTGTATGTGATGATGTGAAAATTCTATCAATGTAAACATAATTGCATTTTGTAGGAGGTAGGTAATTAATGGAAATATGGATATTTCTGACGGAAATCAACAAAATATGGAGAATCTGAGGGAAAAAAATTGGAGAACAGGGGAGGCGTTAGGTACAAACTACTTAAAGCGCCAATAATCCAACAATGGGATGAGATTTAGTTAAAGAAGTAGAAGAAACACTAAAAAATTATATATTCTAATCTATATATTTACAAAATATCGAATTAAATGATAAGAGAATATTTACAAAATTACCTCATTTTTTTTATAAATAAAATGCGCAGTATAAGTACCTAATGTTGTGCATCAAATTTCTCTCATGCATGAGTATCAATATATCAATACAGAACCCTGATTATCATAATATCTGATTAATTATTAAACTAAAGAGAACAACTTGGCTAAACTTTCACAATATATTAATATGATTGTTGACAATTTTGTTTCGTGTTTTATTCCATTTCTAAGTGCTACTTCCTGTTTGAAGATGTTTCGGGTTTTCTGCCAAGTTGTTACTTTAAAGTAATAATTTTCCAGAAAATGTGGCCAAGTGATCTGCCAGATCTCTGGTGTGATTTCAGACTCATTTACCTGGTAGACTATGACAACCTGCCACATTAAAATAATGTAACAAAATGCCAGGTATTTGTCACAATAATCTTTTTCAGAATTTTACCAAAAAAGCGACATTTTTATTGTTTTTAAATATAATTAGGGTAACTGAAATGAATTTTTAGTTGGTGATATATACATATAATGATATGGGATGGGTGAGTCTTTAAGTTGTATATTGATTTATCCACAGATTCCGCTCATCAAATAAAACACCTTTTTCTTTTACCATTTTTCCAAATTCTGCTCGGCTTAAAATATACAGGCTGATGAAAATTAAAAAAATATCAGTCTTCCTTTTGTAGGTTTGACATGGTTATTCAGAATTAAATTAAGTCTAGTGTGAAGTTTTCTAATATCAATTCATAAATCTATGAGAAACTAGCGTAAAGAGAGCAGATAAAGATAATAATAAGTCATTATAAGATTCTTCAATAGTTCAAGAAATTTAAATTATTCATCATTATTTCTCGTAAAGCGCACCGTTTTCGAGATATTCTTCATTGAATGTTATAAAATCTGATAAAAGTTCCAGAAATTTAACTGCTCTTATGAATCCGGTCCTGAATTAGAATCACAGATAATCATGCTAGAATCGTCGAATAAAGGCATTGACATAGGCAACCATTATTAACATAACTTGAATTGCAGGTTATTTATCTTTTGGGAAATAGACGAATAGGCTTATCATGATCAGTATTTTTTCTATTGACTTATCGTCAGTTTTGACCAAAGTTTTTCTTATCAGCGAAAAGCTTAGTGAAACCCAAATTGTTGTTGTTGGTTTTAATTTGGTTGCATATGATATGATATCCATCATTGTACATCATTTGTATGATGAGAATTAGAATATTCAAGGAATGTGAGAACAGGCGATGATGAAATTGTGTATAATATTATAGTGAATATTAGGATATTGAATGAAAATCAAAGTGACATTCAGGAATAGTGGAACATAGTGGAACATAGCTTTAACAAATACTGAATTAAGATTATTAAAAACCATTTCATAAGACTTGTGCTACTACACCCTTGAACTCAAGTGAAGGGATGTATTAGCACATTGTAAAATTTAAACACTTACAATTTTTGAACTGAGCCGAATCTGGAAAAATGGTAAATGAAAAAGGTGTTCCATTTGAGTAGAGAAATATATGGTTTAAATTAATGTACAAATTGAAGATTCATCATGTATGCATAGAGTGGGTTTTCTCTATGTATACATGATGAATCTTTAATGGTGTATTTCACATAATTTTATTTTTGTAATGTTCTTAGTATTGCAGAAAAAAATAAAAACTGCTTGTTTTGCGCTCCCTTTAAGAGGTTGTACCTTGACATTAAGTGCTCAAATGAATTTTCTACACAAGTAAGATGAAATATTCATCTTAATCTCCATCAATGATTTTGCTGTATTTTGCGCAGTTATTGATTACCTTTTGTAACACCCTGTGGGGTGTTTCAAGGTAAATTATTAATCCGGGTGATCCTTGGGTTGGTTTTAAGAAAAAATCTGTATATGTATGTATGTCAAATTCTCAGTTGCAGGAATGTGTCCATTAAATCATTAGCTAATTGTACATTGCAAGAACATTATCTGTTTAGTTTTTTCGCTCCATTAACTAATGCCTTTGTAATGAGATGAAAATAAGGACGTGCAAGGAGACTAAGTACCCTGTCTGTGGTGGAAACCCTGTCTACAGTTTATCATGTTTTTCACGTGAATTTTGAGTGCTTTATTTATAAATAGAAGTTTGCTTTAGTGTGAAATTATTTCAATAATATGATTTCTACCAAGAGAAATAGAGGGTCCCATAAGTATAAAACACAGGAGATAAAAAAAATGTTGTGGACCTCGTTGAATGCAATTAACAAAAACGCAAAAATTTTGCTGCTTTTCACTATCATACACTTAATCGATAAGGGTATTCTTTCAATAAAATGGCGATTTAATGGGGTTTTAGTGGAGCTAATGCTAGCTCCTTGAATTCAATTGGCGAAATGTCAAAATAATCCTCAATTTAAAGCAAAATAATGTTGTTGCAACATGTGCCAATGATGGTGAGATAATGAAGGGTAAACATTAAATTGAATGAACAACTAACATTTCCATTGAATGTGGCTACCTGCAAAGGAAAATCTCGTTAAGTCCAGTGGGAGAGTTGCGAAATCACATTGGTCCAAATCGGATACCGGTATGTTTATTTTGAAAATCCTATACCAGTATCGGTTTGGAAGAATTTGATTTCGAAACTTTTCGGAGCATTCCGTTCCCACTGGATGACTGAAGTATTACAATTTTAATGATTAAATTAAATTATAATGGATCTTCTTGCACCTGACTGCAGATGTATTTAATAAGGGGTGAAACTTGCTTACTGTACCATTTATTTTTTCGAAATATCATCTTCATGAAATTTTATTTAGCAATTAGCAAAAACGAGTCGCCCATTCCATCAACGCTTCGTATCCTTTTACCTAAAATAAATGCCTCGGAGGCAAGGAAATCCCGAAACAAATTTCCTCAAAAATTATAGAAAATTGTGAGAATAATTTTTGTTATGAGAATAAGCAGAGACGTACCATATTTTTCGTTGAAACTATCTAGTTCAAATTTCACACGAATGCCACTGGAAGAAATGAAAAATATTGTTATACATCAGAAAATTACTCTTAACGCATAGTGGATGTGTAACAAATTTCATTAAAATATCCATAGTGGTAACGTTTCGGAATCTATATCAGACTCCTTCGTCAGACGCTTAACGAAAATCTTTAGAATAACTATCAACAAAATAATTCTAAAGATTTTCGTTAAGCGTCTGACGTAGGAGTCTGATATAGACTCCGAAACGTTACGATATAGTTGTTTCTTCGTTGATGTTGTTTCGTTGTTGTTTGTTAGGCAACATTGTTCAATTGATTGCTTCTGACAAATATCTTGTGTTTCTTACGCAGAAGCAAATCACAAAATAATTAATTTTTATTTTATAGATATTTTTCAGAGTTTGGGAGAGAAACCCCAGAAAGAAACCTTTTAATAATGAGTATACCTCCCACAGTATCCTTTAATGATTATCTATAGTGGTATCACAGATATTACAATAACAATAATTTTTGAAAATATAACAACCATGTATTTCGAAATTTAAGTGATTTATGCAGTTTTTTCTCAAAATTAACTCAGGAATCGACCTCCCCACTCCCCACCCCCCAAATATTTAAGTTTACTTATGAATCACACCGTATACTCTATCCACTATCCTTAAAAAACAATCACTCCACAAGAACTCAAATCAATCGTTTTCAGATATCGTATCTACGTCTATATTCAAGTCGGTATCTTGCGTTGAATCTATTGCATTTTCACCACCCTTTCCCGCTTCTTTTGAATGCCTCCATTTCATCCTCCTGTTCTGGAACCAGACTTTAACCTGAGCGTCCGTCAAGCCCAAGGTGGCCGCTAATTGTCGGCGATCTGGTTTGGTTATGTATTTTTGCAGTTGGAATCTTCTTTCTAGGCCTTTTCTCTGTAGGTTGCTAAAAACTGCTCTCGACCAAGATCTCTTCCTTTTCCCGTTGTTCGTAGATATCGGTGAAGTAGGTGACGTTGAGGGTTGTGGTATTCGTATGGCTGTAACAAGGAGGTCAATTAGTTGGAGTCATCAACTTCCAGGATGTTTGGTGCACTCTTCATTCAATGATTAATATATTTCATGGATTTGAAAGACCGTAAACTATTTTGAAATCTTTATATACAGGTGTCCCGTAAACCGACATCAAACCAGCGTCAAACTGATGATAGACCAGAATTTAAGCCAGTTACCAAATCAACTGTGTTTTGGTTACTCGTTTAAATTCGACTAAAGTGTCTTAGTTTTCAAGATATTGACAGTCTTATGAAATTCGTGAAAATCTCAAACTAAATGTGTATTCCGAAATATGATCAACCTCACGAAGTGAGAAATTGTATACTCAGTTCACCGCTCACTTATAAAAAGGAACACGTTCATCTTATATTCTGCTCACTACATTTCGAGGTTACATGTTTTGTCTTCGCTCGGTGATGGTTCAAGCTAGGGCATATATTTTTCAAGAAAATCCTTTAACAAGCAGCTATTCTTCCGATGAATCATCGGAATATAATGGAAGAGGTGGAGATATGTTCTAAATGTTGATGCAAAGGAGGCTCACTTCTCTCAGATTTCTTATTTCGAAACTAGCTCCAGAGATTTTTCTCACTTTGCTCACATTTCCGAAATTGGTTTCTTTCACCAATTTCCGAGAAGATTCTTATATTTCGGTACAGAACACGAAGTAAGAGATCTGAGAGAAGTGAAACTGCTCTGCTCAGGCTTCATTGTCTCACTTAATGGCGGGAGTGAAAATTATAACCTACAAAATTTGAAATCGGAGCTCGATTTTGGCATGCACATCTGTCAAAAATGTTTCATAGAATTTGAAAAACTCGTATTTCGGTGAGGTTTTTTTTTGAGGTTCTCTAAAAACAGTATAGGTTCATAAGCAAATGTTCTTATGACTAATAGGTATACTGACCTCAGGGACCTCTTTTTTTTTCAATGATTTTCTAAAAATTTTCTATTATACGATCATCTCGAAATTTTGTAAAAATTTTTTGCGTCAGCTTTCTAGAACTGATTATCATGTTTGCATTTAATCGGCGTCGTATTTTTTGGGTTATTGAAGAAATAATAACCAAATTTCAGATTAATATAACTCCAAAACCATTTGGCCGATTATGCTAATTAATGAACTTAAATGTCGCATTTAGATGCGCAATCTACCCTGAAAATTTCAAGTCGCTATTTCTCTTCTTTCTCAAGGTATCGTAGGATACATTATATATTTTCGTAATTTTTTAAAAATTTTCAAGTGGTACGATCCTCACAAAATTTTTTACACGTCTTCATTACGATTTTCTACAATCATTGAGCAAGTTTCAATTCAATCGAGTATTTATTTCTTGAGTTATCGAGGAAATAATATTCCAGATGGGTATAACTTCGAAGCCGTTGGGTCGATTATGGCTAACATCGAACTTAACTCTCCCATTCAGATGTGCAACCTACCCTGAAAATTGCAAGTCCCTATCTCCTTTCGTCCGAGAGTTATCGAGGCAACGGTCACCCTTCCAGCTACTGAACTCACACAGGGCTGCTCAGACATCCAACTATATAGATCCGATCGTGATCAAACTTGGAACTTGGTAGTAGAGTTAGGTTCTGAAGACTGCCGCAAAATTTCAGCGATGTCGGATGAATAGTCTCTGATATATAACATTTTTATCAATGATTTTTTTTCAAATTTTCTAGTTATACGATCCTCTCGAAATTTTGCAAGAATTTTCGCGTTGGCATTCTAAAACTAATAACCATGTTTGAATTGGATCGGTTTTGTATTTTTCGAGTTATTGAGGAAATAAGAACCAAATTTCAGATGTGTATAACTCCAAAACCATTTAGCCGATTACGCGTATAAACAAAATCAAATGTTGTATGCAGATTCGAAACTTAACCTGAAAATTTCAAGTCTCTTTCCGTTCTCAGGTTATCGTGACAAATCAAATATTTTTCAAAGATTTTTTAAAAATTGTCTAGCTATACGATTCTAACAAAATTTTATAAACGTGCTTAGGTTTATATTATACAACTATTCACCAAGTTTGAGTGATCGGATTTGTATTGGTTGAAAATAAAATTATTACTAGGAACCCATTGGGCCGATTATGCCTCTTTCCGTTCTCAAGTTATCGTGGCAAAATCAATCAAAATTTGAATTCGAATTCTTCATCGGGGACTCGAACCCAATCGTTTGAGACCATTTTCGGCGAAAAATTCGAAAATTACAGACATTTGGGCACAATGATAATGCCCAGAACATACGCACAAAAAGTTGAGACGCTAAACCCAAGGCGATTCCGAGGCATTCAGACTTGAGAGAACCCTTCGAAGTAACGTTCCGCTTTTAAAACAGAACTGGAATGATGGAACTGGCGGAATATTTGACTTAGATGCTCCCGATGGAACAGGAAAAACGTTCTTTATCATTGATAGTGATAGCAACGATTTGATCGCAGTGTAATAATTGCGCTTGCACTTGCTTCATCGGGTATTGGAACTATTGGTGGTCGAACAGCTCATTCAGCATTGAACTTGCAACCTTTCGAGGAATTCTTGTTTGAAGTCGTCCATTTTATGGAAATATGTCAAAACACTCAAATTGAATATAAACATGCGAATTGAATTGCAGAACGACGGATCTGGAAAAGTTTTTTCCAAATAAGTAATAGCTCGACATTCGTAATAGTAAAATTCTTGTTGCAGCATCAGGATATCTTTCGATTGCAAACATTTGCTAAACCTACTTTTACACGGTGAAGAAATTCATGAATTTCTTCGCGAAGTTCTTCATGAATTTATTCACGAATTTCTTCATGAAGAGTGTCGTTCTAAACGGGCGAAGAAATTCATGAAGATAAATATCAAATAATTGTAATACCAAATGTAAGCTTCTAACCTAGCAAATATCCAGACGACAACAAAGGTAGCTGTGGCTCGATTCTGAACTTCACTCGCTTTCTACCACAAAACACAACTAACGTGCGTTCAAAAAAATTCGTGGTCAAGTAGGCTATGGAATTTTGAACGTCAATATTCTGCGTCTGAACGTAGTTCAGACATTGCAAGTTTTGAAATTCGTAAGAACTTTCAAACAACAACCTCAACGACCACGGGTTTATGTTTTACAGCTTTTCCGATAATTTATGGCATAAAACAGATGTTGGTACCACTGACTTCACGCGAAACTTGTTGATAAAATGGAACAAGTTCTAATTTCGTGAAGTTCTTCATGAAGTTTTACGTGAAGAAATTTCACGTCAAGTTTATGTTTTACACGTAGAATTTCTTCATGAAGTAACTTTAGGTGAACTTCGCGAAGAAATTCACGAATTTCATCGCCGTGTAAAGCTGACTTAACTGTTTGCGCCTATTTGACATCCAACACAAGGTTTATCTGTCAAACTATACCAAACGACAGCTAACACTAACAACCAATTAGTTGAACGAAAGTAAGGCTAATGACTGGATCCATTACGTTCCTTGTCAATAAAATAAATTTTCAGATTCAAAATAAGATAGCTGGTGAATTGATGACATACAAATCGGTTGATTCCATTATTGACTGCGATGATGTTGTCAACTTTAATATCCAACGAAATTTTTATATTCGCTGGAATTGCCCAGATTACCACCTCATAATCTGTACGTTGCGGAACATAAACCAGCCACTTTTTGGCGCTCCAGTTCCTCGGAACTGAGTGCTTATCAATTTGCCCAAATGTCTGTAATTTTCGAATTTTTCGATGAAAATGGTCTTAAACGATTTGGTTCGACTCACTGATCAAGAATCCGTGGTGGAAATTCATTCTGTCCGGCCGTCCGGCCGGCCGGTCCGGCCGTCAGGCCGTAGGCACGATAACTCTCGAACGGAATGAGCTAGAGAGTTGAAATTTTCAGAGTAGGTTTGGGGGATAAATATCTCGGCTAAGTTCGTTACTGGACAAAATCGGACAGAAAGTTTTGGAACAATAAAAAAAAATTTCAATTGTCATACGAAACTTGTTGGCGCTCTAGTTCCTCGGAACTGAGTGCTTATCAATTTGCCCAAATGTCTGTAATTTTCGAATTTTTCGATGAAAATGGTCTTAAACGATTTGGTTCGACTCACTGATCAAGAATCCGAGGTCGAAATCGATTCTGTCCGGCCGGCCGGCCGTAGGCACGATAACTCTCGAACGAAAGGAGTTAGCGGATTGAAATTTGCAAGGTGGGTTTGGAGCGTAAATATCTCGGACGAGCTCGTTAATGGGCGAAATCCATCAAGCGGTTTCGGAGTTATGGCGATTTTGGTGAAAATATTTTTTATGAATATTTCCGAAACCGATCACTCGATCTATCTAAAATTTAGCACCAAATTGTAGAACCATGACCTTTATACGCATGTGAAGTTTTGTATTCACCAGATTACCGCAAAGTGTCAAAAAAAAATTTGAAAATTTAAAAAAAGTTTTTCTACAATAACTCTCGAACGGAATGAGCTAGGTAGTTGAAATTTTCAGAGTAGGTTGGGGAGATGAATATCTCGGTTAAGTTCGTTATTGGGCAAAATTGGCCAGATTCAATTCGATTTCTTCCATGGTGCAGTTCTCATTCTCAGATTACTCATGTAATCTTGATAAATATACTATTATTTGAATTGAATTTCCTTTATGATGCAGTTCTATCATAAGAATACATTGATATAATTCCCAACTTTGAGAAACCAATACTTTCGGAGATATAATTTGTCTGTTTGAACTAGAGCGCCAGAAAGCTCCTGTCCACAGGGCTTGAACCCATTTTTTTTATAAGGGCATCCGGCCTTCGGTGAAGAAATTAATGAAAAACGTCATCGAAGCCACAATGTTGAAAGGGATGTACAGAGGCGATTCCGCACATCCCTAAAATTCCGACCGAAATGCCATTCGACTTTAAAAGGTTACAATTTCCAGTGCGGCTTGCATTTGCAATGTCGATATACAGGGTGAGTCTTTGAGCTGTACATTAATTTTAACCATAGATTCCTCCCGTCAAATAAAACACTTTTTTCATTTACCATTTTTCCAGATTCAGCTCAGCTAAAACGTTCATGCATTTAAAGATTTCAAAATGTGCTAATACCTTTCTGCATATGAATTATATATGACATTGATGGTGAACGAAAAAAAAGTACGGTACAGTGGTTGACATCTTGATTCGGGATTCCAACAAATATAAAATTCCATAAGAGTTATGAAACTTCTGGAACTTCTGATTTTATTATATTCGAGGAAAAATATCTCGAAAACGGTACCTTTGGCGAAATGATGAAGTCTAATATAATTAAAATGATTAAAAATTCTTGAAATGACTCAAGAAAAACTAGCGGAAATAGAAAAAAACTTATATTTGAAGAATATGTGTCATAGAGGAAACTTCACACCAGCATTCATTTTATTCGGAAAGGGCATGTCAAAGCTACAAAATCAAAACTGATTTTTTTTCTTAATTTAAATAGCCTGTATATTTTTACCTGGGCCGAATTTGGAAAAATGGTAAATGAAAAAAGTGTTTCATTTAATGATAGGAATCTGTGGTTAAAATTAATGTACAACTCAAAGACTCACCCTGTATAAATCGCAAGGACAGTCATTTAGTCGAATTTACCATGGTAAATTCAATTAACAGTGTCCAATACAGGAGATCAGACAATAGAATTCACCATGGTAAATTCGTTTAAGAGTGTCCAATACAGGAGAATGGAATAGAACGCGCAAAAGCTCCTGACTTCCCGTCAGTGCTTGAGCCAATTTTTTTTTTCGTAATATTTTTAAAATTTTCTAGGGGTACGGTTCTTACAAAGTTTTACACACGTCTTTAAGTCGATATTCTACAACTAGTTACCAAGCTTCAATTCAATCGAGTCTATATTTTTTGAGTTATCAAGGATATAACTCCGAAACCGATGGACCGATTATGCCCAAAACTCGACCCTCCCGTTCGGATGTGCGACATACCCTGAAAATTGTAAGTCCCTATCTCCTTTCGTTCGAAAGTTATCGAGGCAAGATCACCCATCCAGCTACTGAGCTCACACAAGGCTGCTCCGATCCCCAACAATATAGATCCGATCGTGTTCAAACTTGAAACTTGGCAGAAGAGTTAGGTTCTGAAGGCTCTCGTGAAATTTCAGAGATGTCGGAGGAATAGTTTCTGATATATAGAATTGTTTTCAATGATTTTCAATGATTTTTAATAAAATCTCTAGTGATACGATCCTCAAGAAATTTTGCAAGAATTTTCGCATTGGCATTCTACCACTATAGTTACCATGCTTCAATTGGATCGGGATTCAGGAAATAACAACCAAATTTCACATTGGTATAACTCCAAAACCGTTGGGTCGATTATGCCTATAAACAAACTCGAATGTCGCATTCGGCTACGCAACCAACCCTGAATATTACAAATCGCCATCTCTTTCTGTTCTCAAGTTGTCGTGAGATACATAACAATATTTCGTAATTTATTTAAAATTTTCTAGTTGTACAATACTCACAAAATTCCACATTCTACATTCTACAATTATTGGCGCTCTAGTTCCTCGGAACTGAGTGCTTATCAATTTGCCCAAATGTCTGTAATTTTCGAATATTTCGATGAAAATGGTCTTAAACGATTTGGTTCGACTCACTGATCAAGAATCCGTGGTCGAAATTCATTCTGTCCGGCCGGTCCGGCCGTAGGCACGATAACTCTCGAACGGAATGAGCTAGAGAGTTGAAATTTTCAGAGTAGGTTTGGGGGATAAATATCTCGGCTAAGTTCGTTATTGGGCAAAATCGGACAGATGGTTTCGGAGTAACAAAAAAAAATTTTTTTTTTTACGAAACAAATTCCAAATTAAATTTTTTTTAATAAGAGGTTTTATTATAAGAATCCATTCATATCATTTTTAACTCTAACAAGCTAATACTTTCGGAGATATGATTTTTCAAAATTTCAATAATAAATCGTATTTCAACTTTCACAGAATGATATTATTCTATGTATGAATATGAATTGTCATAATGTCAAATGATGTTCCTGACAGATTATCTAATCAATCGAAGAATTGTGAGCGAAGTGAGAAAAATCTCAGTTGTTTGCTCCGAAATTAGTTTTTCTCAGAAAATTTTTACATTTCGGAACTGAACATGAAGTAAGAGATCTGAGAGTAGTGAGACTGCTTTTCATCCATAGACATAGATATAACTCTCGAACGGAATGAGGTAGGTAGTTGAAATTTTCAGAGTAGTTTAGGGAGATGAATATCTCGGTTAAGTTCGTTATTGGGCAAAATTGGCCAGATTTAATTTGATTTCTTCCATGGTGCTTTTCTCATTCTCATGATTGCTCATTTAATCTTGATAAATAAACTATTATTTGAATTGAATTTCCTTTAGGATGCAGTTCTATCATATGAATACATTGATATAATTCCCAACTCTGAGAACCGATACTTTCGGAGATATAATTTGTCTGTTTGAACTAGAGCGCCAGAAAGCTCCTGTCCACAGGGCTTGAACCCATTTTTAGATACTAAGTTTCAATTCGATCGGATCTGTATTACCTGAGTTATCGAGGAAATAATTATCCAGGTATATATAACTCCGAAACAGTTGGACCGATTATGCCTGTAAACGAACTTAACTCTCCCATTCAGATAGGCAACATACCCTGAAAATTGCAAGTCCTTATCTCCTTTCGTTCGAAAGTTATCGAGGCAACGGTCGTCCATCCATCTACTGAGCTCACACAAAGCTGCTCAAATCTCCAACAATATGTATCCGATCGTATTCAAACTTGGAACTTGCAGTAGAGTAGATTCTGAAGGCTCTCGCAAAATTCCAGCGATGTCGGAATAATTTTCAATGATTTCTTAAAAATTTTCTAGTGATACGATCCTCACAAAATTTTGCAAGAATTGTGCGCTGGCATTGTACAACAAATAACCATGTGTGAATTTAATTGTTTCTGTATTTTTCGAGTTATTGAGGAAATAACAACCCAATTTCAGATGGGTATAACTCCAAAATCATTCGGCCGATATCTTTCAATTCTCAGTTTATCGTGACATAAAAAATACTTCTTAATAATTTGTTTTAAATTTTCTAGTAATATGATTCTGATATGAAATTTCACAAACTGATATGAAATTTCACAAACGAGCTTAGGTTTATATTCTACAACTATTCACCAAGTTTCAATTTGATCGGATTTGTATTGGTTGAAAACAAAATTATTGCTCGGAAACCATTGGGCCGATTATGCCCATTAACGAACTTATCCGTCTCTTCGGGATGCGCCACCTACCCTGAAAATTACAATACGCTAGCTCTTTCTGTTCTCAAGTTATCGTGGCCAAGGCCGGCCGGACAGAATCAAATTTGAACTCGAATTCTTCATCGGGGAGTCGAACTCAATCGTTTGAGACCATTTTAGGCAAAAAATCGAAAATTACGGGCATTTGGTCAAAATGATAACGCGATGTTCCCCAGAACATACGCGCAAAAAGGTCTTATGCAATTAAAAACATACTTTAGTAGTAGCATATGAGGTTTTTTATGTACCGATGACCAAAAACTGTCTATTATTGTTGGGCCTGCAAATTGCTATCCGAAGAGAAGCCGAGGATAGCAAGCAGACGATGCAATAGACAGTTTTTCGCCAAGGTGCATATTTCATTTTTTCGTAGACCTCTATATACTTTTATGAATTTCGGGCCTCCTAAATAATTTCACAATAGCAAATCACAGTTATTCTCATATACACTTATGTTTGTATTGAACAGTGTCATGCTATATTCATAGTGCCCACAGCGACTGACAGTTATTCTTACAGGCACTTATGTTTGTATTGAATCGTATCATGTTGTATTCATAGTGACCACAGCGGACGAAAAAGTACTTTTTGTTTTTCTGGGACGTTTGCGCTTTCATTGTCGAATACGGAATTTTAATATTGAGTCCCGCAAATACCGCACGGAAAATCCCGCAATCTTGATCCCGCAGAATTTCAGCGGGATCCAGCATTTGCGGGATTGGATTCCCTATGTCCAACAACGAACTTAGCTCTTCCACTCGGATGCGCAAACAAGCCTGAAAATTTCAAGTCCCTACTTCTTTTCGTTCGAAAGTTATCGAGGCAACGGTCACCCATCTAACTACTGAACTTATCCAAGGCTGCTCTGATCTTCGAAAATATACATCCGATCATGTTCAAACTTGGAATTTGGTTGTAGAGTTAGGTTTTGAAGGCTCTCGCAAAATTTCAGTGATGTCGGGCGAATAATTTCTGACATATAGAATTTTTTTCAAAGATTTTCAATTATTATTCTTCAATTTTCTAGTGATACGATTATGGCAAAATTTTGCAAACATTTTCGTGCTGGCATTTCACAACTAGTAACAAAGCTTGAATTGGATTGGTTCTGTATTTTTCCAGTTATTGAGGAAATAGAAATCAAATTTCAGATGGGTATAACTACAAAACCCTTTAGCCGATTTTGCCTATTAATAAATACAAATGTCGCATTCAGATTCACAACCTACCCTAAAAAATGCAAGTCGATATATCTCTCCTTTCTCCGGTTATCGAGACGTAAATAATATTTTTCAATAATTTTTTTGAAATTTTCCAGCGACACGATTCTCACAAAATTTCACAAACTTCTTCGTATTTGTATTTTACAACTGGTTACCAAATTTCAGTTCGATCGGATCTGTATTGGTTGATGACAAAATCATTACAAGGAAACCGTTGGGCCGATTATGCCCATTAACGAACTTGTCCGTCGTATTCGGATGCGCCTCCTACCCTGAAAATTTCAAGTCGATATCGGACAGAATCAAATTTCAGGGAAAGATCTATAACATGAGGCCTTATTTCTGGTGGAACTATTTATTGATGACTACAAAGATTTTTGTCTGCTCGACTAGTTTCGGCGGTACAAACACGCCATTCTCAAGAGTTGAGTAACAAGACAAAATGCAGTAGTCCTATCACAGTTCCAACGTCACAATAAATTGTGACGTTTTATATATTAAATGTTTCCCCGTCGATTGTTCTGCCCAATTTTGGAACTGTGATAGGAGTACTGCATTTTGTCTTGTTACTCAACTCTTGAGAATGGCGTGTTTGTACCGCCGAAACTAGTCGAGCAGACAAAAATCTTTGTAGTCATCAATAAATAGTTCCACCAGAAATAAGGCCTCATGTTATAGATCTTTCCCTGATATAATGGTGGACGCCAAGGGTTTGGAGAAATGAAGAATCAAATTTGACCTCAAATTCTTCATCAGTGAGTTGAACCTAGTCGTTTGAGACCATTCTCGTCAAAAAATTCGAAAATTACAGACATTTGGGCAAAATCATAACGTGATGCTCCCCCGAACATACGTGCAAAAAATAATCTGTATCTCAGGAACTTCCCGACCAATTTCGTTGAAATTTCGCGAGAGCCTTCAAAACTTTATTCTACAGTAAAGTTCTAGATTTGAACTTGATCGGATCTATATTGTAGAAGATATGAGGGAAATACAGTAAAATCACAAATTAAAAAGAGAGGGAGCCCTGTGGCAGGAGCTTTGGTGCTCTTGTTCAATTTTTGACAAACCTTATCTCCGAAAGTATTGGTTCCTCAGAGTTAGGAATGATATCAATGGATTCTTGTGATAGAACTGCACCATAAAAAAAAATAAATTCAAATAATAGTTTATTTATCAAGATTAAATGAGCAATCTGCAATGATTCAACCTCGTGGAATGGGTTGTTGCAACTTACACTAGATGCTCGAAATACCTAAGGGAAGTATCATCGAAATGTCTAGAGCAAGGCTGGAGACAATCATAGCAGATTGTCAATTTATTCCTGATATTTGAATAGGTATAGGCCAACGAACAAATTACTTTAATAGTTCAAAATATATTAATAAAATAAAATCCTATTTCATAATTTAATAGTTCATACCTCTAACACATTAACTAACTAACACTAACTTCTCAAGAAAGAAGATTTTGCATTTTTTTGCTAGCAACATTATGAAAATACTGGGAATAGGAACATGTCTCACTACTTAAGGAAGTAAAAGATGATATTAACGTCGTTGGTCAACGAACAATAATTTCTTTTGATGATTCCATTTTGTTGTTCTTTCCTGTCGCCTTCATAAACTACATCAATAAAATGGTCCAATTCTAAATCATCTGAAACATCATCCCCAATATTTGCACATAAATTATTCAATATGCAGCAAGTCAATATTATTTTTGGTGTCAAAACAGTCTTGTCTATATTCACAAATTCAAGATGCGGAACCTTGCTTTCCAACACAAAATATTTTCCAAGTACGAATTATATAAACAAACTACAAAAGAAATAAATATGATGTCTCTCATATGTTGATAAGATGACATGCGTTAACACAGATAAAACATAGCCAGATAGAATTCGCATTCTGTGAAAACATAGATGTACGATAATTATTGAAATTTTGAAAAATCATATCTCCCAAAGAATTAACTTATTGGAGTTGAAATTGACATCAATGGATTCTTATGATGGAACAGCATCTTAAAAAAAATTGAATTTGAGATTTTTAATTTAAAAAATAATATTTTTTTTCGTTCCTCCGAAACCATTGGGTCGATTTAGCCCAATAACGAACCTAGCTGAAATATTTATATGCCATACCTACTCTGGAAATTTCAACTGTGTAACTCATTTCGTTCGGGAGTTATCGAGCCTACGGCCGGCCAGGCTGGCCGGCCGTAGTTTTTTGGCACTTTACCGCAATCCAATCAATACAAAACTCCATGTGTTTATAAAGGTCATGATTCTACATTTTGATGTTCAATTTCAGATAGATCGAGTGATCGGTTCGGGAAATATTCGCAAAAAATGTTTTTATTAAAAACGGCCATAACTCCGAAACCGATCGGTGGATTTCGCCCATTAACGAACTCCTCCGAGATATGTATGCTCCAAACCTACCCTGGAAAGAGTTATCGTGCCTATACGGCCGGACAGAATTTTTTTCGACCACGGATTCTCTCGGTGAGTCGAACCAAATCGACCATTTTGATCCAAAAATTCGGAAATTACAGATATTTGGGCTAATTGATAAACACTCTGTTCCGAGAAACAAGAGCTCCAAAAAGTGGACCAGTCTTGTTTTACAGTCATATAAAACGATGATAGAATAGTTATTTATGTACCAAGGACGAAAAACTGCCTATTATAGTCAAGTCTGCAAATTGCTATCCGAGGCGGTCCCGAGGATAGCACGCAGGCGAGACAATGTACAGTTTTTCTCCGAGGTGCATATTACATTTTTTCGTCGACCTCCATATATTTTTATGAATTTCAGACCTCTTAAAAAATTTCACAACAGCAAATGACACATACATTTATGTTTGTATTAAACCGTATTCATAGTGACCACATCACTGCAGTTATTCTTACAGATACTTATGTTTTTATTGAACCGTATCATGCCGTATTCATAGTGACCACATCAGAGGACGAGAAAGTACTTTCTCGTCCGCAAAGTACTTGCCTTCAATAATGGTCGATTTTACAGCCGCAAATTAGTACGCAAAACACTTTTCATAGAGGTCGTCGAAAATAACTTTCTGTGAGGATCTGTCAAAATCTAAGAATATGTTGTTGGTATTCCTGAATAGTTTGAAATGATATGTGGTTTAAATATCCATTATTATTATAAATGACAGGACTCTCAAACCAGTTTAAGTTTATAATTCTACAACTTGAAAACGAGAAAAAATGCCGAGAAGTAGCAAACCTTGATGAACATGATGATAGGACTCTGGAACCAGTCTCGCAAGTTACAAACAATGAATGGAAAAGACAAAAAACAATGAAAACAATTTTAATTGTACACTTTCCAGAAATCTCATGTGAAAGTCTTGATGTCAAATTCCCGAACAAATATGTATCGTTCAAAGTGAAAAGATACGATGAATCCAAGTGTTTGGCCAGAGGGAGCTTATACTGTGTCGAAAAGTTTACTGAGCTTTCTGGGGGTGATAACACATTGAAAATTGGTTCAAGCATTGACGTGAAGTCAGAAGCTTTTGCGCGTATGTTCTATTGTCCATACTCCTGTAATGAACACTCTTCTTAATCGAATTTACCATGATGATTTTTATTGTCTATTCTCCTGTATTGGACACTCTTCTCAATCGAATTCACCATGATGAATTCTATTGTCCACTCTCCTGTATTGGAGACTCTTCTTAATCGAATTTACACAGATGAATTCTATTGTCCATTCTGGACAATAGAATTCATCATGGCAAATTCGATTAAGAAGAGTCTCCAATACAGGAGAATGGACAATAGAATTCATCATGGTGAATTCGATTGAGAAGAGTGTCCAATACAGGAGAATGGACAATAGAATTCATCATGGTAAATTTGATTAAGAAGAGTGTTCATTACAGGAGTATGGACAATAGAACATACGCGCAAAAGCTTCTGACTTCACGTCAGTGCTTGAACCAATTTTTTTTCGTGAATTCAGGAGCTTTTGCGCGTATGTTCAATTGTCCATTCTCCTGTATTGAACACTCTTAATCGAATTTACCATGGTGAATTCGATTAAGAGTGTCCAATACAGGAGAATGGACAATAGAACATACGCGCAAAAGCTCCTGACTTCACGTCAGTGCTTGAACCAATTTTTTTTTCGTGAAGTCAGGATAGAAAGCAATGATGAAAAAATTAACACATTATTGTCTACCTTCAATTCTTCTTTAGGAGAAGAATACATAATTATTCTTGAAAAATATTACTGGAATTAATGTGATATTTAAATAATCAAAGTAAAGAAAATTATAAGTTCAGTTACTAACATATTGAATGAAATTCAATTCAAAGTAATATTCAATTACTCATTCTTAACCAATAAATGTCCATTGATAGATCTAAAGGTGATGAGGTGAAACATAAAGATATATTCTCATTAGTGATAGAAAAACTGGCCTAAAATTCCTCTCTACCCATCACGAGATTTAATATCCACAAATGAGCCTCTCACCTTACAAGATCAGAAGCCTTCAACAAAATTTCAGCGATATCATATTAAAAATAATACATAACCTTTCAAAAGTCCCCTCTCACAAATATACTCCTCTGAAGGCACATGGATCTCTTGAAGAAGAATCATCGTCTCTATTTCTCAAAGATATTCACTCTTGTTCATAGAAATCCCTTCAATATTTAGTTGCCTCCTCCTAAGGAGGATCTCTTTCAAAACCAGGTCTGACCACTAATGTAGGGCTATCATCTCCCATAGATTTGTGATGAAATAACACGATTTTCCCATAACATACGCGTAAAAGATATGTCATCATGACATTCATATTTTTATTTTTGAAGGTTCTCGCAAAAATACGACCATAGACAACATATCATACGACGATTCGCATCCGCTAACGGCGCTACGCGAAGCGGTAGCGCCGCTACCGAACTCACAAAAGGCTGCGCGGTTCTCCAACAATATAGATCCGATCGTGTTCAAACTTGGAATTCTGCAGTAGAGTTAGGTTCTGAAGGCTCTTCCAAAATTTCAGCCATGCCGGACGAATAGTTTATGATATATAGATTTTTTTTCAATAATTTTTGATTATTTTTTTTTTAATTTTCTAGTTATACCATCCTCACGAAATTCTACAAGAATTTTCGCGTTGGCATTCTACAACTAATAACCATGTTTGAATTCAATCGGTTTTGTATTCTTCGAGTTAATGAGGAACAAAAAACAACCAAATTTCAGAAAATTTCAGATGTCTATAACTCTAAAACCGTTTGGACGATTCTGCTCATAAACAAACTCAAATGTCACATTCAAGGGCACAACCTAACCTGAAATTTTCAAGCCGCTATCTCTTTCCATTCTCAGGTTATCGTGACAACAAAAGTATTTTTTAATAATTTTTTAATAATTTTCTAGCGATACGATTCTCACAAAATTTCACAAACGTGCTCAGGTTTATATTCTACAACTATTCCCCAAGTTTAAATTCGATCGGATTTATTTTGGTCGAAAACAAAATTATTACTCGGAAACCATTGGGCCGATTATACCCATTAACGAACTTGTCCGTCGTATTGGGATGCGCCACCTACACTGAAAATTTCAAGTCGCTAGCTCTTCCCGTTCTCAAGTTATCGTGGCAACGGCCGGACGGCCGTACGGCCGTACGGCACCACAGAATTAAAATTCACATTTGGGCAAAACTATAACGCGATGTTCCCCAGAACATCCTCGCAAAAATAAGTATAGTTTGATGAATAAACTTATGGCCCGAAATGCATATCAAGGGAGATATATCTTTCCAAAGTTCATAAAATTAAAACAAATTCTTCGCATAACTGCTAAACGGTGAATGCCACCAAATTCAAATTTCGTGCATACATGTATGTTGTTGAAATAATTTTTTTTATTACACTTGTACATTTCTGATATTGTTATATTAATCTACTGACATCATGTGACTACAAAAACTCAAATATCTCGAAAACGGTTCAATTTTTTGTTTTTAGATTTTTCACCAAAACGAATACAACGAAAGAAGTTGTCCCAAAAAAAATCATGACTTACCCTCTGAAAACACCCTTTATACAATATCAGAAATGTAGAAGTGTAACAAAAAAAATTATTTTAACAACATACATTTATGCACGAAATTTCAATTTGGTGGCGTTCACCGTTTAGATTTAGATGTTATGCGGAGAAATTTTTGAAGGAAGGATGTATCATTTTTGGCCATAAGTTTATTCATCAAACTATACTTATTTTTCAATATGCTATAACCCCCAGAAAGCTCGGTACACATTTTTGGCTCACCCTGTATAAGCAGGTTTTTTGTCGATATATAGGTACTGAGGAAAACTGAAAACTAAGGTCACCATGTTTAGTTGAATTTATTGAAGAAGGAGTTGGAACTTGAGAATTTCTATATGAAGTGGATCTATGTTGATGCCTTTTTCAAAGAATGTCATTGTGACAAATTTCGAATTTTGGAATTACACAACAAAAAATAATTCTGAAGATTTTCGCTTGGTGTCTGATGAAGGACTCAGATTCAGTGTCCGAATCATTGCAAAATAGTAGTTTTATTATTGATGTTGTTTCGTTATTGTTTATTAGGTAACATTGTTCTATACAGGGTCTTTCACGAGGAACCTCACCCATATTTATACGGGAAACTACTGAACGTATTTTCATGAAATTCAGCACTTATAAGTATTTCACGATGCTGATGAAATCTAAAATATTTTCAAGGCATGAGCACCTCCGGTTTTTCCGGAAATGACGTCAACTTCCGTTTTTCAAATTAGAACACCATTTTTTTATTGCAGAAATAGATTCCCTAGAAAATTTCAAGTTATTTTGATGTAACATTTTTCAGTTTTGGTTGGAAAATTCTCTCTGAGCGGGAAAATTCGAAAAAAAAATCGAAAATAGAGCTCCGCTGAAACAAGAATAACTTTGAGGTTTTTGGATGGAAAATTTTCATTTTTGGGATTTTTCAAGATGTAAGATTGATGTATCCACTTTAGAAATCGAAATCGCGATTAATGATACAGGGGGTGAAAAAATCGCTTTCAAAGTTAGGGATGACAAAATCGTGAAAAATCAATTTTTTCAAATTAGAACCCCATTTTTTTATGGCAGATATTGAATCTACGTTAAAAAATAATGTGAGTGTATACATCACACCCTTGCCCTAAAATGGATATTTTCTGAGTTATTCACAAAAAACTGTTTTTCGTCTTGAATTTTCAGCTATTTCTTTTCCCTTCACGCCAAAAAGATGAAATTTTCAGGAACTGTTATTTGAACCATGCTGTAGATTTTTCACCCCTTCTTGAAATCGACTTCAAGTTACTATTAGGAGAACCATGGCAAACTCTCGCAGTTATAACTAGAGAAGATGCTCAAAGTTTTGACCGTTAATTTCTAGACATTTATTTATACGTCTCAGGAATGCTTCGTGCGTTGCTCTTCTTATTTCATCGGGAGGAAGAGATCTGCAAAAGTGTTTAAAAACCAAATTGAGTTTCAAAACTATGAATCTAAAAATCTAAACAAACCTGAACGCATTTCTGACTCGTTCTATGCAGTCCTCTTTATCAGTCAGGGGAGTTGAGTAGACAATATTTTTTATCCTACCCCAAACATAATAGTCTAAAGGAGTTACATCGGGAGAACGTGGTGGCCAAAGATGTGGACCATTGTTCGCCAACCATCGATCTTCAAATAGCCTGTAGAGGATATTTGACACATTGAGTGAATTGTGTGGAGGCGCGCCATCTTGTTGATACCATAAGTCATTATGGTTCTGTACTAGCGGCTCAATTATTTGAGTCAATATGTCAGAATATCTATCTCCTAAGGGAGAACATTCTTTAAATAATGCAAACATGTTTAGTGTTCTATCTTACCAGTTAAAGTCCCATCATAAATGTGAACATCGAGAATTGCATTATTTTTGATGGCGCAAAAAACATTGAAACTCCAGGTCTCTTGAAAGTTCCATTGTCTGAAGTGGAGGTTGTTCTCTTCATCCCAATAATGACTGTTATGCCTATTGAAAGAACCATTCTTTGTGAATTTAGATTCATCTGTCCAAATTATACAGTCCAAAAAGTTTTCATTCTCTTGAAATCGAATCATCCTAGCTTCGCAAAACTCTGTTCTCCTGACGAAATCAGTTTTCTTCAAATGCTGTACCCTATTGAATTTATATGGTGCATTTTATGTTTTTGCGCGTATGTTCTGGGGAACATCGCGTTATAGTTTTGCCCAAATGTGAAATTCTGTGGTGCCGTACGGCCGTCCGGCCGTTGCCACGATAACTTGAGAACGGAGAGAGCTAGCGACTTGAAATTTTCAGAGTAGGTGGCGCATCCAAATACGACGGACAAGTTCGTTAATGGGTATAATCGGCCCAATGGTTTCCGAGTAATAATTTTGTTTTCAACCAAAATGAATCCGATCGAATTTAAACTTGGTGAATAGTTGTAGAATATAGACCTAAGCACGTTCGTGAAATTTTGTGAGAATCGTATAGCTAGAAAATTATTAAAAAATTATTGAAAAATATTTTTGTTGCCACGATAACCTGAGAACGGAAAGAGATAGCGGCTTGAAAATTTGAGGTTTGGTTGTGCATCAGAATGCGACATTTGAGTTCGTTTATGAGCATAATCGTCCAAAAGGTTTTAGAGTTATAGCCATCTGAAATTTTCTGAAATTTGGTTGTTTTTTGTTCCTCATTAACTCGAAGAATACAAAACCGATTGAATTCAAGCATGGTTATTAGTTGTAGAATGCCAACGCGAAAATTCTTGCAGAATTTCGTGAGGATGGTATAACTAGAAAATATAAAAAAAAATAATTAAAAATAATTGAAAAAAATTCCATATATCATAAACTATACGTCCGGCATGGCTGAGATTTTGGAACAGCCTTCAGAACCTAACTCTACTGCAGAATTCCAAGTTTGAACATGATCGGATCTATATTGTTGGAGAACCGGGCAGCCTTTTGTGAGTTCGGTAGCGTAGTGGTAGCCAAGTGTAGCGGATGGGAATCGTCGTATGATAATATGTAGTCTATGGTCGTATTTTTGCGAGAACCTTCAAAAATAAAATAAAAATATGAATGTCATGATGACATATTTCCGCTCGTATATTATGGGAAAATCGTCTTATTTCATCACAAATCTATGGGAGATGATAGCCCTACATTAGTGGTCAGACCTGGTTTTGAAAGAGATCCTCCTTAGGAGGAGGCAACTAAATATTGAAGGGATTTCTATGAACAAGAGTGAATATCTTTGAGAAATAGAGAAGGCGATTCTTCTTCAAGAGATCCATGTGCCTTCAGAGGAGTATATTTGCGAGAGGGGACTTTTGAAAGGTTATGTATTATTTTTAATATGATATCGCTGAAATTTTGCTGAAGGCTTCTGATCTTGTAAGGTGAGAGGCTCATTTGTGGATATTAAATCTTGTGATGGGTAGAGAGGAATTTTAGGCCATGTAGGCCACTAAGGCCCACTTGCACGAATGCGGGTTATCTAATTAAATCCGGATTAACTCTAAACCTAGGGTTAAATTGATAATAGGTCTTGCACCTTCAAGAGTTAGAGCCTAACCCTGGGTTAAAACTATAAAAATTTAACCCGGCAAAATAGCAGGGTTAAATGGCTAAGTCCGGGTTAATCATGTAAAAATTGACATTTCTAATTTAAATAGTTTCGATTTGTGATGAATTTCTGGTAAATAATAAATATTAGCAGTGATCGGTAACTTGCTTGTGTGGTATTTTTGAGAATGATTCATGATTAATGGATATACTACAAACTACATTCTGATCTACGCATGCGCCCCGTTTTAACCTCAACATCGAATCTGAATCTGATCAAAACACAAATACAAAACGTAAACAAAATATTCTCAATCCACGAAGTACGAACGAGTATTCCTTCCGTTGAAAATAATCGAGATTACCTTGTATTTGAAGATTGGAGGAATCTAGAAATATTGTTTACGTATGTGAAAGAAATTCCAAATTATGGAGAACTGTAGAAAAGTTGTTCAGAAAGAAGATATTTGGTATATGTCCTTCAGGATTTCTGGCTAAAAATCAGCAATAAGTAATAGAAGTGAATTGAATGAATTACTTTACTCAGAGAAATCCAAGTCTTAATATTTCCTTTCAGGTTGGAATGAATTACGGTCCAGTTGACGTAGAGCAAAAAAGTAATGCTTTTCGACAAAAATGGTTCTCATATCGTTGAAATGACAAAGGGACGTATCTGCAATAAGCAAGTTTCAAGATATTCTCGTTTTGAAATTCGAGAGTGAACGATAAATCAGGGAGTGAACGAAATAAACCGTAAATGCTCGATTCAAGGTGCATTTAAATATGTTCCGCAATCTACTAAGGAAGTGGTTGTTATGAGTAGGCTATGACTATAAAAAATAAAGCCAACTCAAAATTTTACATTTTACACTTAATTCTGTTTTGTCATTTTGCCGAAGCTATATATATTATGAGATAAGTATTCTATTCATCATGTACTTAGGTGAAAACCACCCAGTGACTTGCCTAAGCTGTCGTAAGGATACATTAATAAAATATATACAGAACAAAACTGAATCTCCTAGGAGCTTCTGTGGGATTTCCTTAGGGAAGACCTAGAATGGTTAGTATAATCATAAACATGTCATTAGCAAACAAAACTGCATGAATTACATTTCAAATGACTTCTGCACCTACCCTATTATTCAGATTTGGCCCTTAGCCACTTTTACCTGTTTACACATAACATTTGCATAATACTATTGCACAAAAAAAAACAGTTGAATTACGCTTAGACCAGTGAATTTTGAACACTTTTCTGTTTTCCTGATATCATGGGTCTCTTACGATCCATCATCAGGGTGTTTGGATGCCAGCGTGTATAATAGGCATTTTTAACGAAACATTTTAATTTTTCTAATTGCAGAATATTTTAAAATATAGGAGTAGAAGGTGATGCAATATAACATGTGTGTAGGTATATATTATGTATATTGTTTTCCCGTGGAACTTCAGGTATATGTTTCTTAAATGCTTGTTGCTTAGCATGCTTAACAATGAATACCTCTGAAGAACAGATTTTACTAATATTATAATAGAATGGCTTGATAATTCAACGCTAACTTTGAAAATGATGTATCCTAGTGTTGCGGAGGAAAATCCAAGTATATTTTACAACGAGAAGTAGTATATAAGGAAACGGAGAAAGTCAGTTATCATATTTTAATATTAATCTATATACAAGTATTTATCCTCCCTGCAGTGTTTCACGAATCCTCCATGATTATGTGGGCAGCAGTGGTCCAAACTCGAAAAAATGTTTTGCATGCTGCTTGATGTAGTATTGAATTTTCAGAATGAATGTTATTCTTGATATCTCTTGAAGTAAATAATCGAATATGTTAATAGAGTTTTATTCGAAATTATTTCCTTTGTTTGTATTACGGCTTCAGTGAGGTATACAATTTTTTTGTTCACTGAGGGCTGATATATTTTACGACCTGTAAACTGTCAAGTAGCCTTACCGAAAGGAAAGTAATCTGTAAATGTTCACTTTAAAGGGGATCAGTAAATTCAACGAGCACATAGTGACGAATACTTTACGGAGAGGTTGAATAAATCGGCCCTTAGTAGATAGTATAAAACAATATATAGATTGGTATCTAAATAAATGAATCTTATTTTCACAATAACTCTTTTCCCCTAACCCATGAAAACAAATTTTCACAGACAATTTACATGAATCATTAGCTTCAAACGTTCATTATCTTGAAATACAAATGAATAAGTGGAAATTTAATTTTAATATTTCAATATTGAATGGAATATTTAGAGTTTATCTATAATTTCAGATATCTCATCTCATCAACGAGTGACAAAAGTATTGAAATTGATTATGCATTAAACGATGTGTTCAAATGTCAAATTATTACCATATTCCATATCGACAGACATTCTTGTAATGATTATGAAGAATTAAAAAGGTTTGATGGCTAATATAAAAATTTGTTCAAGCACTGACGTGAAGTCAGGAGCTTTTGCGCGTATGTTCTATTGTCCATTCTTCTGTATTGGACACCCTTAATCGAGTTTACCATGGTAGGGTGTCCAATACAGAAGAATGGACAATAGAACATTGGTTCAAGCACTGACGTGAATCAGGAGCTTTTGCTCTTCTTAATCGAATTTACCATGATGAATTCTATTGTCCGTTCTCCTGATTGGACCCTTTTAATCGAAAAAAAAATTGGTTCAAGCACTGACGTGAAGTCAGGAGCTTTTGCGCGTATGTTCTATTGTCCATACTCCTGTAATGAACACTCTTCTTAATCGAATTTACCATGATGAATTCTATTGTCTATTCTCCTGTATTGGACACTCTTCTCAATCGAATTCACCATGATGAATTCTATTGTCCATTCTCCTGTATTGGAGACTCTTCTTAATCGAATTTACCAAGATGAATTCTATTGTCCAGAATGGACAATAGAATCTAGCTATACGATTCTCACAAAATTTCACGAACGTGCTTAGGTCTATATTCTACAACTATTCACCAAGTTTAAATTCGATCGGATTCATTTTGGTTGAAAACAAAATTATTACTCGGAAACCATTGGGCCGATTATACCCATTAACGAACTTGTCCGTCGTATTTGGATGCGCCACCTACTCTGAAAATTTCAAGTCGCTAGCTCTCTCCGTTCTCAAGTTATCGTGGCAACGGCCGGACGGCCGTACGGCACCACAGAATTTCACATTTGGGCAAAACTATAACGCGATGTTCCCCAGAACATACACGCAAAAACATAAAATGCACCATATAAATTCAATAGGGTACAGCATTTGAAGGAAACTGATTTCGTCAGGAGAACAGAGTTTTGCGAAGCTAGGATGATTCGATTTCAAGAGAATGAAAACTTTTTGGACTGTATAATTTGGACAGATGAATCTAAATTCACAAAGAATGGTTCTTTCAATATGCATAACAGTCATTATTGGGATGAAGAGAACAACCTCCACTTCAGACAATGGAACTTTCAAGAGACCTGGAGTTTCAATGTTTTTTGCGCCATCAAAAATAATGCAATTCTCGATGTTCACATTTATGATGGGACTTTAACTGGTAAGATAGAACACTAAACATGTTTGCATTATTTAAAGAATGTTCTCCCTTAGGAGATAGATATTCTGACATATTGACTCAAATAATTGAGCCGCTAGTACAGAACCATAATGACTTATGGTATCAACAAGATGGCGCGCCTCCACACAATTCACTCAATGTGTCAAATATCCTCTACAGGCTATTTGAAGATCGATGGTTGGCGAACAATGGTCCACATCTTTGGCCACCACGTTCTCCCGATGTAACTCCTTTAGACTATTATGTTTGGGGTAGGATAAAAAATATTGTCTACTCAACTCCCCTGACTGATAAAGAGGACTGCATAGAACGAGTCAGAAATGCGTTCAGGTTTGTTTAGATTTTTAGATTCATAGTTTTGAAACTCAATTTGGTTTTTAAACACTTTTGCAGATCTCTTCCTCCCGATGAAATAAGAAGAGCAACGCACGAAGCATTCCTGAGACGTATAAATAAATGTCTAGAAATTAACGGTCAAAACTTTGAGCATCTTCTCTAGTTATAACTGCGAGAGTTTGCCATGGTTCTCCTAATAGTAACTTGAAGTCGATTTCAAGAAGGGGTGAAAAATCTACAGCATGGTTCAAATAACAGTTCCTGAAAATTTCATCTTTTTGGCGTGAAGGGAAAAGAAATAGCTGAAAATTCAAGACGAAAAACAGTTATTTGTGAATAACTCGGAAAATATCCATTTTAGGGCAAGGGTGTGATGCATACACTCACATTATTTTTTAACGTAGATTCAATATCTGCCATAAAAAAATGGGGTTCTAATTTGAAAAAATTGATTTTTCACGATTTTGTCATCCCTAACTTTGAAAGCGATTTTTTCACCCCCTTTATCATGAATCACGATTTCAATTTTTAAAGTGGATACATCAATCTTACATCTTGAAAAATCCCAAAAATGAAAATTTTCCATCCAAAAACCTCGAAGTTATTCTTGTTTCAGCGGAGCTCTATTTTCGATTTTTTTTTCGAATTTTCCCGCTCAGAGAGAATTTTCCAACCAAAACTGAAAAATGTTACATCAAAATAACTTGAAATTTTCTAATGAATCTATTTCTGCAATGAAAAAATGGTGTTCTAATTTGAAAAACGGAAGTTGACGTCATTTCCGGAAAAACCGGAGGTGCTCATGCCTTGAAGATATTTTAGATTTCATCAGCATCGTGAAGTACTTATAAGCGCTGAATTTCATGAAAATACGTTCAGTAGTTTCCCGTATAAATATGGGTGAGGTTCCTCGTGAAAGACCCTGTATATTGCTTCACGCAAACATCTTGGGTTTCTAATGTAGTAGCACCTTTAATAATAATTCTTTTTTTTATTTTAAGGCCGGTCCATACGCTACGTTTTGCACAACCTTTTGTCTGCGCAGTCTCAAGACGGAATGAAAACGTAGCAATTTTTAGTGCGTCCACACGATGCAGAGATATCTGTATATTTCGCACAGTTTTAGCGATATCGTCAAGGAGGAGGTACTACTCTTGTCAATTGAGGCATCCTGTTGCCACAGTTACCGTCTACATGCAGCGACAAATCCCAGATCACGGATATCTATGCTGTCTAGCTCAGTTTTCGCTGCAACTGCAACGTCTCCGCAACGTTTTCAAAACTGCGCAATTTTGCTGTCTACACGCAACGTTTTACCTGCAACGTGTTGAACTACGCAGGTAAAAGGTTATGCAAAACGTAGCGTGTGGACCGGCCTTTATACATATTTTTCAGAGATAGCACTTGGCACTTAGCACAAAGGTTTGAGGTATCGCGAGGTTCAGCACCTAATATCAATATAACATAGATACATTTTCTGCATGAAATTATACTGAAACTTATGCAAAATTTTGAGAGGATCGTATGGCTAGAAAATTATGAAAAGATTATTAAATATAATTCTGTTTCTAAGAAACTATCACATATCGCTGACATTTTGTAAGAGCCTTCAAAACCATTTTGTACAGACAAGTTCTAGATTTGAACTCGGATTCATATTCTTGGAAATATAGGGAAAATATTTTTTTTCAGGAGCTAAGCAGCCTTGGGTTAGTTCGGTATTGAATATTCATAGCTAAGATAGGACAACGTCTGTCGGATCAGATGGTGAACTAATATTTCCAGCAAATTTCATTCCTGAAAAGTCAAAGAAAATCTCTGATCCTTCTTATTACCGGAAAATCTTTTGCCGAAGGATCGGAATATCATCATGGAAAGAAAGGTACCTGGAGCACAATTCACTATTCTGTTTTTCAGATCGTATCAAAATTCCACCCTTACCTTCGCTGAATCCTCTGAAATTTTTCGCGTACGGCCGTAATAGATGATTTTCGTGAAATGTACAATTTTTGACGGGCATGTTCTCCTGATCAGACTGCATATTAATTAGCCCGAATGTCTGAAATTTTCGAATTTTTGGCAGAAAATAGTCTCAGACGTTTAGTGTCGATTGAAGATAATATGTCTATGGCTTCGACTCACTGATGAAGAATCCGAGGTCAAACTTAATTCTTTCTGGCCGTCCGTAGGCACGCTCACTCTCTAACTAAACGAGTTAGAGAGTTAAAATGTTCAGGATGGGTTTGGAGTCGTTACGTTCGTTAATGGGCAAAATCCACCTAGTGCTTTCGGATCTGAAATTTTGTTTTACCAATAGCTCGAAAAATAGGTAGGGTCTAGTGGGGGACAGTAAGAGGGGGCAGAGTATAACATCAAGATTTTCTGAATTTATCTTTGGTGTCTATTGAAGTATTTTGAGGATCTAATGCACAGCCATCTTAAACGCAGTTGTTTCCGAACTTCAAATTGCTTTGTAGCCTGAAGTGTGCGCGAATATTGTATATGTTTCTTATAAATTAAATGTAAACTATGATGGTGAAGTTTTGTTCTTGTTGCAAAACTATTAATTACTGGAGAGTGAATACCATTTTCTTCAAACCTTCAGTTATTTCCCGTTAAAATAGTATACAAAGTCTAATGCAATTTCTAACCTATAAAGTTTTAAAGAAGTTTTTCCTCGGACAGTAGGGTGTGAGGTGCAGTGTAACATGTTGTAGTGTGCTCCTTCTAATTATTATCATTTTGTACAGGTTAATTACATCGAAAATGGTTCATAATCTACAAGATTCTAATGATATGAAAGGAGCAATAGAGCTGGTTGAAAAGGGGCTATCTTTGAGAAAAGCTGCCGAGAGCCTGAAACTCATCAACGGCAGCAGAATGTGCAATCACCAAGGCAGCTCACGAATTCTAAAAGTTACGAACCAAACCAGAATATGGCACTTGAAGCTTCGACGTTGTTCACTGCACAAAATATGAGAAAAAACAATATTGGGCCCAATACCCGAAAGCCGGTCCAAGAGTCTTCAAAATGGGAAGTTGTATCGCCACCAATACAACGATTAAATAAAAATTTGAAGAAGCAGCCAGCTGAGTATAAACGAAAAGCTTCAAAGAAGAACCCCAGAAGCGAGAATTATGAAAATGAAGGAGAAACTAAAAAAATGGTTCAAGCACTGACATGAAGTCAGGGCTTTGGCCCGTATGTTCTATTGTCCATTCTTAATCGAATTTACCATGGTAAATTCGATTAAGAGTGTCCAATACGGGAGAACGGATAATAGAATTCACCATGGTAAATTCGATTAAGAGTATCCAATACAGGAGAATGGACAATAGAACATACGCGCAAAAGCTGTCAATGTGTCCGATAACCTTCACGCTGCATGTGAATTCTAGGTCGTATAAAAACGGAAATTTTTGTGGTAAAAATTGTCGGCAGTTAATAAATTTTGAGACTATGATGATAGTAAAGACATAATTCATATTATGAACTAGTTGAAAAGTATGATTTGGTGAAAAATACATCGTAAATTAGTGAACAGTTTTGGTGGATAATTGTGTTGAAGTTCAGATCGTGAAACTGATTAGCATATATGTGCATTAAACATGTCGGTGTGTAAACAGTGCAAGGATAATATAAAGAAAGGAAATAAACAATTGATTTGCGTAATATGTACCTAATCAAATTTTCCACCAGAAATGTACTGAGGTGAGTGATGAGGAGTACAAATTGTTGTCCAATAAAAGTTCGGTGAGATATATCTGTGATGATTGCAACATAACACAGTTGTCATATACAGCAGTTAGTTGAAGAGATGCATGTTCTTAAAAATAGTATGAAAATATGTTTGGATGCTATAGAACAGAATAATATAATAGTAAAGGAATTGGCAGATTAAAGTAATGATACTAAACAGAAAACATTGTATTCAGAGGTAGTTAATAGGGAGGTTGAAAAGGTTGTTATTAAGCCAATATCAGAGCAGAAGTCATCTGATACTTCGAAGGAAATCAAGGAGAAAATAGATCCGGCTAAATTGGCAGTGGGAATAGAAAATATTAAACATTTAAAAAATGGAAGTGCCATGATAAGTTGTAATAACAAAAATTCTAAAGAAAAAATTATGAATGAGGTTAAGAATGAGATGGGAGAAAAATATAAAATTGAGGAATTGAAATTTAAGAAACCTAAAATTATTGTTGTGAATGTTGAAAAGGATTATATCAATAAGTCAGATGATGATATTATAAGGGAGATTGTTTATCAGAATAACCTGAATGAGGGAATGCATAATAAAATAAGAATAGCTAGGAAGTATGTTAAGGCGAATAAAAAAAATTGTGGTAATATAATAGTGGAAATTGAATCTTCTGAATATAGTGAAATTTTGAAGAAGAAAAAAATTTTTGTTGGGTGGAGAGAATGTTTCATTTATGAATACTATGATGTAGTTAGATGTTGCAACTGTTCGGGATACAATCATTTCAAGGATAGATGTACTGCTAAGTATGCATGCATGATATGTGCTGGAGATCATGAATATAGTAAATGTGATAAAAAAAATGAGCCCGCGTGTATAAACTGCATAAGGGCGGTCCAGAAAACAAATATAAATGTTGATATTGGGCATGCTGCTAATGAAAAGGGAGGCTGAAAAAACAGCAATATAGCAACTAAGTGAGTGTTCTATTGTATACCTCAATTGCCAGGGATATATTAACAATCAGGATAATATTAATGTTATGATTAGAGACTTTAAGCCGATTTTAATTTGTCTTACTGAGTCACACATTGATACTGATTTAGATAATGAAGAAATACATATTGATGGCTATAAAATTATACGGTGTGATACTTCAAACCGAAAAACAGGTGGTGTACTATTGTTCGTATGCAGTACATATAAAACTAAAATTGTATATAATAGGAACATTGGAGTGCATATATGGGTATTATCTATACAGTTACGGATAGGCAATGATAAATATTGTGTTTCTACTGTATATAGTTCTCCCAGTGGACTTGATGTAGAATTTATGAATATTTTTGAGGAATTTCTGGATCAGATTATTGAATTTGAGGGAATACAAATAATTTGTGGTGATTTTAATTATGATCTATTGGGGAATGCATTTTATGGTAGAAAATGTGTTGAACTAGTGGAGCAATATGGTCTCAAACAATGTATCAATCAAAGCACTAGGGTAACAAGCACAAGCTCTTCACTCATTGATTATGTGATAACTAACAACAGGAATTTGAATATTGAGGTTCATATTACACCGAAAATAGGTGATCACTCTTTGATAAGCGTAGAAATTAATTATCATAATGATAATCAGTATAGGGTGAAAACTTATAGAGAATATAAATGTTATAATAGAACTCTTTTTCAAAATGAACTTTTCGGAGTTGAATGGAGTAATAGCGGTGATGTAAATATAATGAATAAAGACTTGATCGATAAAGTGGCTTATGTTATTGATAATATGTGTCCATTAATTGAGAAGAAAATTTTATGGAAGTATGAGTACAATAAACGGATAACTGGAAGAGTAATTGAAAAAATGAAGAAAAGGGATGAAGCATATAAGAGGGCAATATTAACAAAAAATAATAATGATTGGATCCAATTTAAGTTGATTAGAAATGAGGTTGTTACACTAGTTAGACGAGAAAAACAAAAATACTTCAACGAAATAATTGACAAAAATAAAAATAATAGAAAGGCAATGTGGAATAATTTGAAGATGTTACGACCTGGTAAAAAATCTGGAGAGCTGCCTGATGAAATAAAGTTCGGATCGAACTTGGTTAAAACGCAATATTGCTGAATATTTTAACGAATATTACGTTGAAAGTATAAGAACTATTGTCCAGGGCATTCCCAAGTTTAAATATTCTGAGAATGCGTTGAAACATGTGAAAGAAGGAGGTAAATTTGATAAGTTTAAAAAATTGAATATGATGCAACTTAAAAAGTATATAAGAAAGGTGAAGAAAACAACTGATTTGGATAGTGGAATTTCTACTGCCGTTGTGGTTGATGCTTTTGATGTGGTTGGGCATCGCTTTCTTGATTTGGTTAATTCTTCTCTTGAGGGTGGAGTCTTCCCAGAAAATTGCAAGGTATCGACGATAACACCAGTGCCTAAGTCGAGTGGATCTATATTGTGTGAGGATTTCAGACCAATAAATACAGTTCCTCCATATGAGAAGATGTTTGAGAAGATTGTTAGGGATCAATTAATTGAATATTGTGATTCTCAGAAAATTGTTACACCTGATCAATCGGGTTTCAGAGAAACTTATTCTTGTGAGACTGTTATTGTAAATGCATGTGACAGATGGTTGAGGGCTATAGATGAGGGCAAGAAGGTTCTAGTTGTTTTTATTGACTTTCGCAGAGCTTTCGAAACTGTAAATAGAAAATTATTGTTAAAAAAATTGAAGAAGATAGGTTTGTGTGGATCCGTATATGGATGGTTTGAGTCTTATTTAAATCAAAGAAAGCAGAATGTTAAGTATAAGAATTTCATTTCAAATAATATTGATGTAGATGCGGGGGTACCTCAAGGTACAATTTTGGGTCCTTTGTTGTTCATACTGTATATAAATGATATAGTGGGTGTTCTGAAACACTGTAATATATGTATGTTTGCTGATGATACCATGATATATTTGAGTGGAAGTAATATTAATGAATTATACGATAAAATTAATAGTGATTTATGGAATATTTTTGAATGGTTGAGTAATAATGATTTAAGTATTAATGTAAGTAAGAGCAAATATATGATTATAGGGTCTAAATGCGAATTGGCCAAAATAAATATTTCTAGAGATGTCATAGTAAACAATGGAACTTTGCAAAGGGTCACAGAAATAAAATACTTGGGAGTTGTTATTGATGAGGAGTTAAGTTTCACGAAACATGCAAGGAACGTTATTAGTAAAATGGCAAAGAAAACCAACTTTTTATACAGAATACGTAAATCATTGTCTTTTTATACCAAAAGAACTTTATATCAGGCGATAATATCACCGCATCTTGATTTCTGTTCGACAATTTTATTTAGTATTGATCAAACAAGCATGCGTGATTTGCAAAAGATTCAGAATAGAGCTATGAGATGTATTTTAGGTTGTAACAGATATACCCCAATTAATTTGATGATGGAAATGTTGCCTTTATATTTAACGGAGAGACTTAATTATGTTGGTTCAATTCATGGTTACCAGACAAGAAATGTCAGAAACTTTTATGTTGAGATTTTTAATACATGTAGTATGTTAAGGAGTTTATTTTATGGGGGTTTGTTGTTATTTAATAAATTACCAAATCAGGTTAAACATTGTAATAATTTTGGTACTTTTAAACGTATATGTGCTAAAGTGGTTGTGGAATGGTATAAATAGGAAATCAATAGGATAGAATTTTTTATTATTATTATTTGATAATTATGTTGTATTGTATTTAATAGCTATGCTAAATAAAGTGAATATTATTATTACATATATTATTATTATTATTAGCTCCTGACTTCACGTCAGTGCTTGAACCAATTTTTTTTTCGTAATTTTGAAAAATGTTGTAGGTTCTCATAAAATTTTACACACGCCATTATGTTGATATTCCACAACTAGTTACCAAGCTTCAATTGGATCGAGTTTATTATTTTTTATAGAGTTATCGAGGAAATAATATTCTAGGTGGGTGTAACTCCGAAACCGATGGACCGATTATGCCATCGAGCTACTGAATCCAGCTACTGAACTCACACAAGGCTGCTCGGATCTCCAACAATATAGATCCGATCGTGTTGAAACTTGGCAATGATTTTGTTAAATTTTCATGTGATACAATCCTAAAGAATTTTTGTAAGAATTTTTGTCCGGTTAAAAAGATTTATTTTTTGGAAGTTATATACCAAAAATTATTATGAGTGAATTAAAAATAAAGGTATGTATGTTGTATTTACTATTGTAATTGAATTTTAAGATGAAGCATAAAAATAGATAGAAGATATAGCTATCTTCAACGGAATATTTAACTGCCATGCTCCTTTCTTCCACTCAGGACTAATTGAAAGGGCTCCCTTATTGTGGGTTGACAGGATGCTACGTTTAGTAAACATGGTAATAAACAAGAGACGGTGGTTGTCTTCTAAAACACAGAGACGTATTAGCTGTAGGATTAAATTGGACTGCAATACCAAAATTGTAAAGCACTGACGTGAGGTCAGGAGCTTCAACGCGCTCGTTCATATAATGTTCAATATAATATAGCATCTGTTATATCTCGAATGGGTCAATGAACATTCGAAGTAAGTGAATTTACATGTTTAATTTCTAGATATAGAAGGAAAATATAATGTATAACAAGGAGGATTTTCTGCAAATTTATATGTCCTAATAACATAGGCACCCGCAGAAATTATTCTAGGGGAGGACAAGACCGAAATATATACGGAATGGTCCAACTTTTAAAGACCAAATGTACATTAGACGATTCAACTCATCAAAATAAGATCATTTTTTCTTATGACATGAGATACAGGGTGTTGCAGTTAAATTCTATAAGAGAAACGATCTTGGTATTCCCAATTTACTGTCAGTTGTTATTATTATTGAAAAAATTGATTTTTCTACGATTCCAAGAATTGGGGAAGGAATGCGAATAGAACAAGTTAGAAAAGCACTGTGAACAAGAGCTTTGGCTGGCTAATCAAATTTATAGCCAGAGCGGTTACCCATCCAGGTACTGAACTCGCCCAAAGCAGCTTAGCTCCAGGAAAAAAATAATATCCCCAATATTTTCTAGAATATAAATTTGACTATAAACACAAAGGTCCTACGAAAACTGCTCCACTGTTTGGCTGAGAATAAAACAAGACACACGGTGAAATATCCATTGATTTTGACCATCAACAAATATTCCGCGTGGCCGTGCTAGACACCTCATCGCTCAGTGTTCCCCAAAGAGGAAAGTATCATTCAAGAGCAGACACAGCAGGTTATTAGCAATCATCAGTTTGACTTAGCCAAACACCGAATGAAAGCAGACGGGGTTCTAGAAAACTTTGTTGATGGTTAAAATCAATGGATATTTCACCGTGTGTCTTGTTTTAGTTATTTGGCAATTAGCCACAGTACACCTCATTTAATGTTCACTGGTTTTTGGTTTGTCTAACCAAACTAACCGGTCGTTTTCAGTCCGTAAAAGTAGCTTTATGATAGATGGCTTTGCCATTTCTTGAACCTCTTTCGGCAAAAGAATGAACACCGCAGAACATCGCTCAAGGTTTCTTCATCGCAGAAGGTCGGAATTCGTAAGAATTCTCTATAGGTGGCGCTGGTGGGGTTCTTTTCCCTACTGGTTCTCGACCGGTGGAAATAAGTTTCCTAGAACGCCGTCTGTTTTCATTCGGTGTTTGGCTAAGTCACACTGATGATTGGTAATAACCATGAATCCCTGGGGTCAGTGTCTGCTCTCGAACGATACTTTCCTCTTTGGGGAACACTGAGCGATGAGGTGTCTAGCCCGGCCACGCGGAATATTTGTTGATGGTTAAAATCAATATATATTTCACCGTGTGTCTCGTTTTAGTTATTTGGAAATTAGCCACAGTACACCTCATTTAATGGCTGAGAATGGTATCGAACGATTAGTTTCGACTCAAATACGTAACATTCACTGTTGGGTCGAAAATAAACAGTGTTGTGTCTGTGGTGGCGCAAGGACCCACTCAAATACATACATTCACTGTTGAGTCAAAAATAAAAAGTGACGTGTTTCTGGTAGCGTAAGGACCCATTCGAATACAAACATTTACTTTTGGGTCGAAAAAAAACAGTGCTCTGTTTGTGGCGGCGTAATTTATAGCAGTGGTTTTATTTTCAATAATTTAATCCGAGAATTATTCCTATGATACAAATCAGTCGAATTGTACAACTGCGCTATAAGTACCTATGAATTTATATTTTATCAAAATCGCCCTATATAGCAGTAATTTTTGCGCGTATGTTCTGGGGAACATCGCGTTATCATTTTGCCCAAATGTCTGTAACTTTCGAATTTTTTGACGAAAATGGTCTCAACCGATTTAATTCGACTCCCCAATGAAGAAAATCGAGGTGAAATTCGATTATGTCCGGCCGGCCGTCCGGCCGTTGCCACGATAACTTGAGAACGGAAAGAGCTAGCGACTTGAAACTTTCAGGGTAGGTGGCGCATCCCAATGCGACGGACAAGTTTTTAATGGGCATAATCGGCCTGATGGTTTCCGAGCAATAATTTTGTTTTCAACCAATATAAATCCGGTCGAATTGAAACTTGGTGAGTAGTTGTAGAATATGAACCTAAGCACGCTTGTGCGAATCGTATGGCTAGAAAATTATTAAAAAATTATTGAAAAATATTTTTGTTGTCACGTAACTTGAGAACGGAAAGAGATAGCGGCTTGATGTTTTCAGGTTAGGATGTGCATCAGAACGCGACATTTGAGTTTGTTTATAAGCATAATCGGCCTAACGGTTTTAGAGTTATAGCCATCTGAAATTTGGTTGTTTTTTCCTCCTCATTAACTCAAAAAATACCCAACCGATTGAATTGAAACATGGTTATTAGTTGTAGAATGCCAACGCGAAAATTCTTGCAAAATTTCGTGAGGGTAGTATTTGTAAAAAATTTTTAAGAAATCATTGAAAATAAAAAAAAAATCTATATATCAGTAACTATTCGTCTGAAATTGCTGAAATTTTGCAAGAGCCTTTAGAACCCAACTTTACTGCCAAGTTTTGAGTTTTAACACGATCGGTTAAATATTGTTGGAGATTCGAGCAGCCATGTGTGAGTTCAGTAGTCTGACCGTTGCCTCGATAACTTTCCAACAAAGGGGATAGGGACTTGCAAATTTCAGGGTAGGTTGCGTATCCGAATGGGAGAGTTGAGTTCGTTTTTGGGCATAATCGGTTTAACGGTTTCCGAGTTAAACATATACAGTATGGTGCAAATGAAAGGAATAAATTCGTTATTTCGTAAACCGGCGACTTTAAGGAAAAATCCGGAAACCCGTCGATTTTTATTTTTAAAAAGGCTATTCGTAAGGATAGCTTTTTATTTTTGACGTCATCTAGGTGAGCGTGATGACATCATCGCTAAAATTTTCAGATGGAAAGGTGGGTGTTGTAATACATTATTTGAAAGGTCTTTTAAATACCTATTCAGCCATATCAATAATGTACAAAAATTGATTTTTGTATTTGTTTAAAAAATTAATAAAATTTTATTATTATTATTTAAAATGACGTCAAAAATAAAATGATGTCAAAAATAAAATGGTTTCCTTACGAATAGACTGTTTAAGAATAAAAATCGACGGGTTTCGGGATTTTTCCTTAAAGTCGCCGGTTTACGAAATAACGAATTTATTCCTTTCAATTGCACCATACTGTATATTATTTCCTCGATAACTCAAAAAATAAAGATTCGATCGAATTGAAGCTTGGTAACAATTAGTAGAAAATCCACATAATGACATGTTTAAAATTTTTCAAGAACTGTACCCCTAGAAAATTTGGAAATTAATGACGAAAAAATTTTTTTGTAAAAACCGTACCCCTTGAAAATTTCAAAAAAATTACGAAAACAAAAATGGTTCAAGCACTGACTTGAGGTCAGGAGCTTTTGCGCGTATGTTCTATTGTCCATTCTCCTGTATTGGACACCCTTAATCGAATTTACCATGGTAAATTATGTTGTCCATTCTCCTGTATTGGACACTTAATTCGAATTTACCATGGTAAATTCAAATTAAGATGAATTTTGGTAGAAAACATCTCGAAACACGTCTGTAATTGGTAAATACGATTGTTAATTAAGCGAAATGGGCAATCTCAGAATAGTAACAACTCCACGGTGAACGAGAGAGGTTATCATGCTCGCCTACCGCGTATAGGAGATCTGGTTTCCAATCCCTGCTGAGTAAGTTCACTATTTTATTTATTTTAAAATTTGAATTCAGTTTATGCCCAATGCATTTTTTTACGTGTTAATGATAAAAAGACGCCATGGAGGTTCATGCAGTAACCCTCATGCAGTATTTCGCGAAGGTGTGTGAGGCGTGAATGGACAATAGAACATGCGCGCAAAAGCTCCTGACCTCACGTCAGTGCTTTTCTCAAATTGTTTCATAAAAGTTGTTATATCAGCGTATAACCATGGCATCAACATAAATATTCCGCTGTCTCTGGTGAAAGAAGCACGCAAAAACAGGTACATATTAACATTCGAAATTCCAAAGTTGATTGCCGCTTCCGGTATGTTTCTGGTATGTCCGGAAGTGCGTTTTTGTTGAGAATTTTAAAAAGATCGCATCAAGACACGCTGATGTGCCAAATATCAGAACTCCATTTATTTAGCAGCCGAGAAATGTCTAATGGTCCAATTATTTGAATGAGCCTGTACCCTGTATACACCTATAGGTCATATTCGATCAATGCAACTCTCTATAAGCACTACACCAATCACTTTTTATAATGCTTCCAATGGAACGGGGTAAGAACCTCACCCTTTATGACCGATGCGTTCGGCGGTCGCCCTTAAGGGTACAGCGCAGACAATGCGGCATCTACTGGGTGGGACGCGAAGTGGCTAGGGAAGTAGATCTCTACGACAGTCCCCTGCTAGTGTCGAAGTCACGGTACTGATCAGGATAATCGTCAAGAAGATGGGAACTGGCTGTGATGTACTCCTATACACACCTGGGATCATACCGGTGAGCCGTCTGAGGGAGGCCTGGAGTGCGTGGACTTCGTGAGTGCGGCGCGTTGTGTGGCATGGGGGCACGCAGAAATGGCGGCGTCTCTGCACTAGGCTGGTCACCTCATCGCCTTGGTGGCGCTGGTGAGATTTGTCTCCTGTAGTTCGCAACAATAGGGCTTAAGTATCCTAGAGTTCCTTCGTTTGTTATTCAGTGTGCTAAGTAACGCTGATGATTGTTGACCATGAAACCTGAACGTATCAGCCCTGAATTACGCTTTCCTCTTTGGGGGAACACTAAGCGATGAGGTGGCCAGCCCGGATAACGAGGGAATATTTGTTGATAGTTAAAATCGATGAATATTTCATCCTGCGTCTTTCAGTTATTAGCAATTAGCTACAGTTCACCATATTCTAAATTCTAGCAAAGGAAATTATTAAAGGATACTTTGGGGTTTTATGCATTATTAATAAATTGGTTGCTTTCTCTACCAAACTCTGAAAAATAAGTATAAAATAAAATAAAAGATTATTAACAATAATAACAAATAATAACGAAATAACATCAACGATAAAACAACTATTTCGTAACGTTTCAGATAATATATCAGACTCCTTCTTCAACTGCTTCTTTCCTGCTAATGGGGTAAATATTATAAATTTTGATATGGGCATCCAAAAGAACCCACTTTTGGTCTCAGAGGAATCAGAAGTTTGTGTATTTTTGGAAAGCCACATAAATGTGACGGCTTACTGTAAGATGGCATGATGATTTTTCTTATATATACGTCAGGTATCTCGAATGTTTCGAAAAATGTTTTTGACATTTTTTTGCGCGTATGTTCTGGGGAACATCGCTTTATAGTTTTGCCCAAATGTCTGTAACTTTCGAATTTTTTGACGAAAATGGTCTCAAACGATTAAGTTCGACTCCCCAATGAAGAATTCGAGGTCAAATTTGATTCTGTCCGTCCGGCCGTCCGGCCGTCCGTCAGGCCGTTGCCACGATAACTTGAGAACGAAAAGAGCTAGCGACTTGAAAATTTCAGGGTGGGTGGCGCATCTCAATACAACGGACAAGTTCGTTAATGGGCATAATCAGCCGAGTGGTTTCCGAGTAATAATTTTGTTTTCAACCAATATAAATCCGATCAAATTGAAACTTGGTGTGTAGTTGTAGAATATGAACCTAAGCACGTTTGTGAAATTTTGTGCGAATCGTATTGCTACAAAATTTTAAAAAAATTATTAAAAAATATTTTTGTTGTCACGATAACTTGAGAACGGAAAGAGATAGCGGCTTGAAGTTTTCAGGTTAGGATGTGCACCAGAACGCGACATCTTAGTTTGTTTATGAGCATAATCGGCCAAACGGTTTTAGAGTTATAGCCATCTGAAATTTGGTTGTTTTTTGTTCCTCATTAACTCGAAAAATACTAAACCGATTGAATTCAAACAAACATGGTAGTTAGTTGTAGAATGCCAATGCAAAAATTCTTGCAAAATTTCGTGAGGATAGTATTTGTAAAAAATTTTTAAAAAATCATTGAAAATTAAAAAAAAATTCTATATATCAGTAACTATTCGTTTGAAATAGCTGAAATTTTGCAAGAGCCTTCATAACCTAACTCTACTGCCAAGTTTCAAGTTTTAACACGATCGGTTGAATATTGTTGGGGATTCGAGCATTCTTGTGTTAGTTTAGTAGATGGGTGACCGTTGCCTCGATAACTTTCGAACGAAAGGAGACAGGGACTTGCAATTTTCAGGGTAGGTTGCGTATCCAAAAGGGAGAGTTGAGTTCGTTTTTGGGCATAATCGGTCGAACGGTTTCCGAGTTATACCCACCTGGAATATTATTTCCTTGATAACTCAAAAAAAAAATATTCGATCGAATTGAAGCTTGGTAACTAGTAGTAGAAAATCATCATAAAAACGTGTTTAATATTTTGTAAGAACCGACCCCTTGAAAATTTGAAAAAAATGACGAAAAAAAAATTTTAAGAACCGCACCCCTAGAAAATTTTAAAAAAATCACGGAAAAAAAAATTGGTTCACGCACTGACGTGAAGTCAGAAGCTTTTGCGCGTATGTTCTATTGGCCATTCTTCTGTATTGGACACCCTTAATCGAATTTACCATGGTAAATTCGAAGTTTATTGTGATATTCATTTGAATCCAAAATAACTGTAGCTTTTCCGTTGTCAGCAGGTGAGATTTTAATACTGTTATCTTTTTAAAGTGAAATAATAGCTTGTTTTTCAATATTATTTAGATTTTAAGTTGTTTCAATAGGATTCTCTAGTAAAACTTCATTCAAAACTCTGAATTTGAATGCTTTTTCAGTTCTTTGCTTGTTTTTTAAATAGATGTAATAATATCTAGTATGGAGACATTTCTTGTTGTAACTCCAAAAATTAGTGCTCTTTGATAAGATTCTATTTTCAATTTCATTCAAACATTTCAAACTCCTTGAAGATACATTTATAACCGTTTTATTACTGAAGTTATTATTAAGTACAAGCATTATTGCTGAATTATTTGTTTTTCATCGAACAGTGAATTGAATTTATTCAAATTGCATGCTCTTCTTTCCTCATATTGATTTTTGGCGCTCTTGTTATATGAAATATCAATACAATAAAAGATAAGATCTGAATAATTTTTCGACACATCATAAGAAATGTCTTCTTCTAATCTCATTATTGATATAATGAGATTAGAAGAAAAACAGTCTCACATTCATGTGCAGATGCAGTGAGAATAGAATAATTCAAAGATCCTAAGAATTAAATAGCCTTTCGAAAATAATGGTTGCTTAAAACTTAAGAATAGATTTGGTCATGCTTTAGTCAGAGAAAGATTAAGTTTTCTCAGACAAAATAAGGTGAGACCATAGCGTGATCGGTATGGTCTCCCCTTATTTTGTCTGAGAAAACTTAATCTTTCTCTGACTAAAGCATGACCAAATCTATTCTTAAGTTTTAAGCAACCATTATTTTCGAAAGGCTATTTAATTATTATGATCTTTGGAATTATTCTATTCTCTCTGCATCTGCACATGAATGTGAGACTGTTTTCTGTGTGTCAGTTTCTTGTATAATTCCTTTAATTTTCTGAAAAGGACGATTGTGAAAGGCACATAGCTTTGTTTTAAGTAATCATTAAATGATACTTTGAGAGGTGAGTTCATCACACAAATTTTATTTCATAGATATTTTTCAGAGTTTGGGAGAGAAAACCCAGAAAGAAACCATTAAGAGACATTTGGTTTGGGCGTCCCAGTTCTAGCGCTCAAAACCATCACACATCGTACTAAATACGATCCTGGTCATAAGTACATCTACAGTCTGCCTCAAGCAGCCTCCTTTATTACCGATGATTATATGGCATCTGCAGTATATCACACGCGCCAAATCAGTATAAACAAACTCCTTGTTTCCATGTGTTCCATGCCTCTTTATCTATACATTCATTTATTAGATTTATTACTTCCACCAAACGTACCTAGACTGTTGAAACTTCAATCGAAAAATTTCCCAGATCTATCGGATCGAATAAAACGGTGGCTGGGAGATAAACATCACTGAAAGAATTATCTGTGAAATATCCGTGATCAAATTGAGTAACTGTTATTTGATCGGAAAATGGCGATTTAAATAACTCAGTCAATGCTGATTACTTACGTAGTTAATACAGATACCTACATGAAGGAATATTCAATTTCGAAATTGAAAACAATCCGAAGTTAAAACGTGATAGTTTTTCTTTGTTCATACTATGTCGCTATCATTGATGCCAAACAGATTTAATTTTCGATTTTTGCGCGTATGTTCTGGGGAACATCGCGTTATAGTTTTGCCCAAATGTCTGTAACTTTCGAATTTTCTGACGAAAATGGTCTCAAACGATTTAGTTCGACTCCCCAATGAAGAATTCGACGTCAAATTTGAATCTGTCCGGCCGTTGCCACGATAACTTGAGAACGAAAAGAGCTAGCAACTTGAAATTTTCAAGGTGGGTGGCGCATCCCAATACGACGGACAAGTTAGTTAATGGGCATAATCGGCCCAGTGGTTTCCGAGTAATAATTTTGTTTTCAACCAATATAAATTCGATCGAATTGGAACTTGGTGATTAGTTGTAGAACATGAACCCAAGCACGTTTGTGAAATTTTGTGCGAATCGTATGGCTAGAAAATTTAAAAAAATTATTAAAAAATATTTTTGTTGTCACAATAACTTGAGAACGGAAAGAGATAGCGGCTTGAAGTTTTCAGGTTAGGATGTGCACCAAAACGCGACATTTCAGTTTGTTTATGAGCATAATCGGCCAAACGGTTTTAGAGTTATAGCCATCTGAAATTTGGTTGTTTTTTGTTCCTCATTAACTCAAAAAATACTGAATCGATTAAATTCAAACATGGTAATTAGTTGTAGAATGCCAACGCGAAAATTCTTGCAAAATTTCGTGAGGATGGTATTTGTAAAAACATTTTAAAAAATCATTGAAAAATTAAAAAAAAAGTTCTATATAACAGTAACTTTTCGTTTGAAATTGCTAACATTTTGCAAGAGCCTTCATAACCTAACTCTACTGCCAAGTTTCAAGTTTTAACACGATCGGTTGAATATTGTTGGAGATTCGAGCATTCTTGTGTGAGTTCAGTAGATGGGTGACCGTTGCCTCGATAACTTTCGAACGAAAGGAGATAGGGACTTGCAATTTTCAGGGTAGGTTGCGTATCCGACAGGAAGAGTTGAGTTTCCGAGTTATACCCACCTGGAATATGATTTCCTTGATAACTCAAAAAATAAATATTCGATCGAATTGAAGCTTGGTAACTAGTAGTAGAATATCATCATAAAGACGTGTTTAAAATTTGGTAAGAACCGTACCCCTAGAAAATTTGAAAAAAATGAGGAAAAAAAAAATTTTAAGATCCGCACCCCTAGAAAATTTCAAAAAAATCACGAAAATCAAAAATTGGTTCAAGTACTGACGTGAAGTCAGAAGCTTTTGCGCGTATGTTCTATTGTCCATTCTTCTGTATTGGTCACCCTTAATCGAATTCACCATGGTAAATTGTCCATTCTCCTGTATTGGACACTTAATTCGAATTTACCATGGTAAATTCGAATTAAGAGTTTCCAATACAGGAGAATGGACAACATAATTTACCATGGTAAATTCGAATTAAGAGTGTCCAATACAGGAGAATGGACAACATAATTTACCATTTACGATTAAGGGTGACCAATACAGAAGAATGGACAATAGACAATTGATTCGAAAATGGTCTCGAAGGTTTGCATTTGACTTAATGATGACGTTTCCGCAGTCAAATTGAATTCTGTCGCTCCGTAAACACGATAATTTTAAAAAGAAGGAACTTGGAGACATTTGCAAGGTAGCTTCGATGTCAATATGCGCGGGTTGTAGTTCTTGATGGGGTAATCTCCAGCTCCGATATACAGTTTGGAAAAGCCAAATGGAATTGTGTTGGTTACTGTAAAAATTTTTGGAAAATCCCGAAACACGTCAAATTTGAATTCTAAATTGTTATTCTTCTTCGTAAAAATACCAACCCTACCTTCAACCTGCTTTGAATGACATGTACAACCCCAATTTTTCAAATAGGAAGTTTGGTCTTGTGATACATTGGTTGAAAGGTCTCGTCATTCTCTATTCGAAATGTTACCACTTTCATGTTTATTGCAAAAAAGAATTTAGAAAACATTGAAATCAAGTGATTAGCGGAATTTGGTAATATTGCGTCGAGGTACAGCCGGACATTGCGTTGGTAATGTGGGGGTGCTCCATCCTGTTGGAACCACATCGTATTCCGTGTAACTTGAAGATTTCCTTGATTTGCCAAAGTTGGAACGACATCATTTCGAAGTAGTGCTTAATATTTATCTCCATTCAAATTGCCCTAAATGAAAAAAGGGCCTATGAATGGTTTCGAAAATTTCCTGTCCAAACATAAAACTTTTGTGGAAATTGCGTGTGTTCCTCTCTCTTCCAGTGAGGATTTTCGGTAAACCTGTAGCGGCAGTTTAGACGATCAGCATGGCCGTTGAGAGTAAAAGTACACTCATCCAAAAACAAAATGTCCAATAATTGGATAATATTGTTATCCAACATGTCCATCATTCGTTCATGCAAAAAAATAAGTTCTCCTATCAAAATCGTCTTCCAAGAGCTCCTGGGTAGGTACCATTTCATAGGTATGCATTTTATTTTGGTTTAATATGTTTAGAATCGATGATGTATGGCTGATATTGAATGTTGTGGAGGCATCTCTACTCGATTTATGCGGATTTTCATCAAATTCAAGCATCACATCTAATTCCACTCACTATTAGCAACTGCATTTTATTCTCCCTTACATGCCCAAACTCCAGAAATTGCTTTTTGGCGCTCTAGTTCCTCGGAACTGAGTGCTTATCAATTTGCCCAAATGTCTGTAATTTTCGAATTTTTCGATGAATATGATCATAAACGATTTGGTTCGACTCACTGATCAAGAATCCGTGGTCGAAATTCATTCTGTCCGGCCGGCCGGCCGTAGGCACGACAACTCTTGAACGGAATGAGCTAGAGACTTGAAATTTTAAGAGTAGGTTTGGCAGATAAATATCTCGGCTGAGAGCGTTATTGGGCAAAATCGGACAGATGGTTTCGGAGTAACAAAAAAAAAATTTTTTTTACATAACAAATTCCATATTAAAATTTTTTCAATAAGCAGTTTTACCATAAGAATCCAATGATACCATTTTTAACTAATACTTTCGGAGATATGATTTTTCAAAATTTCAATAAAAAATCGTATTTTTACGTAAAGGTTTTGATTTGATGCTAAATTTCAGATAGCATCGGCCATAACTCCAAAACCGCTTGGTGGATTTTGCCTGTTAACGAACTCGTCTGAGATATTTACGCTCCAAACCTACCCTGCAGATTTTAATACTCTTACCCCCGGTTTCTGAAAGGCTGGTCAAAGTTAACAGAACTGTTAATGTCAAATCAGTCCCACTTTTTGCGCTTTGCGCAACTCAGATGAGGGTTAACAAGAGATTGATCACTGATTAGTTAACATTTGTGTTGATCAGCCTTTCAGAAACCGGGGGTAAATCCTTCCGTTCGAGAGTTATCGTGCCTATGGCTGACCGGACCGGCCGGACAGAATTGATTTCGACCACGGATTCTTGATGGGCGAGTCTAACTAAATCGTTAGACCATTTTCATGCAAAAATTCGAAAATTACAGACATTTGGGCAAATTTATAAGCACTCTGTTCCGAGGAACAAGAGCGCCAAAAATCGTTTCACTTCCTGAGGAATTGATCCTGATCAATTCCTCAAAAATCTGATGCCCTGTGGAAATGTTTTGCATCGTCTGAAAGCAAATTAAGAGATCAGATTTTTTTCAAGGTGCCTGCGTGATGGGGTTGTTGATCTCTATGTTAGTTCTTCTAAGTAAAGGCGGGTTTATACAGCAAATAAGATAAGATAAAATAAAATAAGAAATAAAATAAGAAAGTTGAACATGTACATTTCTATGAGAGCGTTTATACATTAAATAAGATAAAATAAGAAATAAGAATAAGAATTAAAGTTGGCCAACTCTCATCTTTATTTCTTATTTTATGTTATTTTGTTTGGAAAATGACAATGTGCATGCTCAAAGAGTGAAATTCATAGAACTTGCATAAAATTGTCAAAAGGCTGCGATTTGATTGGTTCATTCTTATTTCGTATTTTGTTTTAGATTATCTGTATAAACCGATCCGTTTAACCCTTAAGTCTTATTTTATTTTAATTTGTTTCTTATTTTATCTTATTTGCTGTATAAACCCGCCTTAAGTCAGCTTCTTGATCTAAGATAGAAACAGGGAGAAAAGCGCATTTCAAAATTCATTTACCCTACAATGTATGTTCTCAACTGATCTGATGGGACAAGTAGGTAAGCATCTTGGAAGAAGCAAAAATGAGATTTCTTCAGAATGCGTAGACAATTTCTATTGCCAGAAAAAAAATATCCCCATAATCATAAAGCTGTAAAGTAATAGAGATAGTACGCCGCATTCTTGTCTAATTTAGAATTCGTATGTTAATTAATTAGACATCAAAATACTCAATTTGGATAATATCGATTTCGGTACCTATTTATGTTTCCTGTCCCCCTCAATCGTATAATGTTCCATCTAACGATTGAAACCAATTAATGGAATAATTATATTTATATCCCTGGCATAAATTTCGCTAACAAAATTCAATTAGATCGGCTGATAAATGTTTTCTCGAAATTTATTCAAACACTGAAGACATTAATCCGATCTGTATCCAGAGGAGAACAGATATAATCTATTAGTGAAGCAATAAAAGATTATAAAAATATATTACCCAACAGTTGATGAGCACCGATTTTATACGCTACTTTAAACATGTTATATGTTTGGATGGCACTATTACCATAAACATTTTCAGATGGTTTAGTTTACATTTTACCAAATCCGAGTATTTCAGTTTGTGTATATTGAGATGGTTAAGTGTCGGATAAACGTTAATAGACATGCCTCCTTATCCGAAAAACATTTGGTTTGATTTGTTGTGCTTGAAATAAACCAGTCTGAGGTTGACTATCGTGATGTTTCCAATAAGAGGTTTCCAAATAAATAAACTAATTTCCTTGTTTATGCATCCACAGGAATGTTGAATTGGGAGAGCAAAATTTTATTTCATCTCGTTGTAATCGCTAGAATCGCCCACGTTCTGGTGAAAGATGACGGGACTGGAAGTGTTGGTATTAATTATTGAATTCTTTTATGACTTAAATCGGTGCAACGGCGTATCTAGAATGGACAATTCAAGCATCCATACTAGGAGTCTTCTTAAATACAAACCATGCAACATCGCAAACTCTCAATCCCCTCAAGGAGGGATTGTCATACTTTCGGCAGAAATTGAATTTATATGTTTAAAAAGGTTTAAAATACTAGTATTTGAAATGCAAAATACCATTTTGTAGTTAAATACCTTTTTATTACAGAAAAGCTTTTTGTACTTCATTTGATATACTTTTTAGGACATTATTTTCTTGTATTTGCAAAATGCTAAATACTTTTTGAGTAAAATGCTATCGCATAATAAAGCATCACGTTAGCACTAATAACATGCGAAGGTAAAATTGTTATTATATATACAGGGTGATTCATAACTCGTGTGCAATATTTCGGATTCTGATAGAAAATTGAATTTTAATAAAAAATTGGTTCAAGCCCTGTGGACAGGAGCTTTTTGGCGCTGTTCAAACAGAAAAATTATATCTCCGAAAGTATTGGTTTCTCAGAGTTGGGAATTATATCAATGGATTCCTATGATAGAACTGCATTATGAAAGAAATAAAATTTAAAAAAAGTGTCGTTTAAGAAAAATTCTTCTAAAATTATCTTAAAAAAAATTGGTTCAAACACTGACGTGAAGTCAGAAGCTTTTGCGCGTATGTTCTATTGTCCATTCTTCTGTATTGGACACCCTTAATCGAATTTACCATGGTTAATTATGTTGTCATAATTAACCATGGTAAATTCGATTAAGGGTGTCCAATACAGAATACAATTCTTCTGTATTGGACACCCTTAATCGAATTTACCATGGTTAATTATGTTGTCATAATTAACCATGGTAAATTCGATTAAGGGTGTCCAATACAGAAGAATGGACAATGGAACATACGCGCAAAAGCTTCTGACTTCACGTCAGTGCTTGAACCAATTTTTTTTTCGTGTTTTTTTTTAATTTTCTAGTGGTGCGGTTCTCAAATTTTTTTTTTTCGTCATTTTTTTCGTCATTTTTTTCAAATTTTCTAGGGGTACGGTTCTTACAAAATTTTAAACACGTCTTTATGCTGATTTTCTACTACTAGTTACCAAGCTTCAATTCAATCGAATCTTTATTTTTTGAGTTATCAAGGAAATAATATTCCAGGTGGATATAACTCGGAAACCGTTGAACCGATTATGCCCAAAAACAAACTCAACTCTCCTTTTCGGATACGCAACCTACCCTGAAAATTGCATGTCCCTATCTTCTTTCGTTCGAAAGTTATCGAGGCAACGGTCACCCATTTACTGAACTCACACAAGAATGCTCGAATCTCCAACAATATTCAACCGATTGTGTTAAAACTTGAAACTTGGCAGTAGAGTTAGGTTATGAACGCTCTTGCAAAATTTTAGCAATTTAGAACGGATAGTTACTGATATATAGAATTTTTTTTTTTTATTTTCAATGATTTATTAAAAATTTTCTACAAATGCTATCCTCACCGAATATTGCAAACATTTTCGCGTTGGCATTCTACAACTAATAACCAAGTTTGAATTCAATCGGTTCAGTATTTTTCGAGTTAATGAGGAAAAAAAACCACCAAATTTCAGAAAATTTCAGATGGCTATAACTCTAAAACCGTTTGGCCAATTATGCTCATAAACAAACTCAAATGTCGCATTCAGATGCACAACCTAACCTGTAATTTTCAAGCCGCTATCTCTTTCCGTTCTCAGGTTATCGTGACAACAAAAATATTTTTTAATAATTTTTTTAGAATTTTCTAGCCTCATGATTCGCCCAAAATTTCACAAACGTGCTTAGGTTCATATTCTACAACTACTCACCAAGTTTCAATTCGATCGGATTTATATTGGTTGAAAACAAAATTATTACTCGGAAACCACTGGGCCGATTATGCCCATTAACGAACTTGTCCGTCGTATTGCGATGCGCCATCCACCCTGAAAATTTAAGTCGCTAGCTCTTTTCGTTCTCAAATTATTGTGGCAACGGACGGCCGGACGGCCGGCCGGACAGAATCAAATTTGACCTCGAATTCTTCATTGGGGAGTCGAACTGAATCGTTTGAGACCAATTTCGTCAAAAAATTCGAAAGTTACAGACATTTGGGCAAAACTATAACGCGATGTTCCCCAGAACATACGCGCAAAAAAGAGCAATCTACAATGCTTCAATGGTTTAAAAATTGTAATTAAATTTATTTATCAAGATTAAATGAGCAATCTGCAATAATTCAACCTCGTGGAATGGGTTGTTGCAACTTAGACTCGGTGCATAGTTTTCACAACTCGAAATACCTAAGGAAAGTATCATCGAAATTTCTAGAGCAAGGCTGAAGACAATCATAGCAGATTGTCCATTTATTCCTGATATTTGAGTAGGTGAGTAGTGGATTACGAACAAATGATTTAAATAGTTCAAAATATATTAATAAAATACTATCTTCTTTTCATAATTTGAAATTTAATAGTTCATACCTACCACTAACACATTCTTTTCTGTATTATGAACCTTAACTCAAGAAAAAATGATTGATACATAAATGTAGATCCATATTCCAGTATGAAAATACTGTATATAGGAACATGTCTCACTACCACTACTTAAGGAAGTAAAAAGGTAATATTAACCTCAGTGGTCAACGAACATTAATTTCTTTTTTATTATTCCATTATGTTCTTCTTTCCTATTTCCTCCATAAACTACATAAAAACAGTCTTGTATATATTCACAAATTCAAGAATAGAATACTTGCTTTCCAATAGAAAATATACGAATTGGCAATCTCTAATAGCTAGAAAAGATGACGTTTATGAATAGTCACACAGACAGATTCTGTGTTCACATTCTGGGAATACAGAAACTTACGATGTAGCATTGAAACTTTGAAATATCATATCTCTGAAAGTATTAGCTTGTTAGAGTTGGAAATGATAACAATGGATTCTTATGATGAAACTGCATCTTAAAAAAAATTGAATTCAAAAGTTGTATTGTAAAAATTCTTTTTTTCGTTACTCCGGAACTATCAGACCGATTTTGCCCAATAACGAACTTAACCAAGATATTTATCCCTCAAACCTACTCTGAAAATTTCAACTGTCTAGCTCATTCCGTTCGAGAGTTATCGTGTTAACGGCCGGACAGAATCGATTCCGACCACGGATTCTTGATCAGTGAGTCGAACCAAATCGTTTAAGACCATTTTCAGCCAAAAATTCGAAAATTACAGACATTTGGGCAAATTGATAAGCACTCTGTTCCGAGGAACAAAAGTGCCAAAAATTAAGAATAAAATGTTATCACCTTTGCTATTAAGATATAGAGGTTTTAAAATAGAATTAGCAACTCTGCAATCCCTACTTAAACAGTGATTGCCAGGTAACGACAACAATGCAGTGCTACTAGAGCAGTAACTCATTTTGTCGTTCTTGTTCCTCGGAACAGAGTGCTTATCAATTTGCCAAATGTCTGTAATTTTCGAATTTTTGGCTGAAAATGGTCTTACGGTTTGGTTTGACTCACTGATCAAGAATCCTGGTCGAAATCGATTCTATCCGGCAGTCCGTTAACACGATAACTCTCGAACGAAAAGAGTTAGAGGATCAGTATTTGCAGGGTAGGCGTGGAGCGTAAAATCTCGGACGAGTTCGTTAACGGGCGAAATCCACCTAGTTTGAAAATGTTGTCTTCTCAATTACTCGAAATAAACTAATCCGATTAAATTGACACTCGGCAGTTAGATGCATGGTACGAACGCAAACACTTGTGTTAATTTCATGGGGATATCAGGAATGAAAAAAAATCTATTAGCGGAATATTTCGCTTGAAATTCCGAAACCAAATATCCGATTGAGTTCAATTTTGGCACTTCGGTGACCAATGATCCTCTCCAGGTGTGCAAAGCTTTACTGAGAACAGACCACTAGGAGCCTAAAAAAAAATTAATAATTTTGAACATCCAAACTTCCAAAATTTATTTTAGTTGTTTTCCTACGTGGAAAATAATATCTGCTCGAACATCTGGTAAAACAATCGACGTGTTTTATCGAATATCACGATATGTACGAGGACAACTGATTAAAATATAGACGAGTAACTACCGTGGCAATTGAATTAGTGGGTGAATGATTTGTGGAAAATTAAATTGGTTTTCAAAATTTGTCTGAACGTTGAGCGAATAAGGGTGCAACTAGAAGGCAATATTAACAGCTCATGTCAATTCTGTGAGTGTGGAAGTATGTTTCGAGGAAATAGCGTAGTGTCCGAGGTGTAATGCTTACAACATAATCCTTGGGGCCTATATTGAAATTCATGCTGCCTCTTTCGGGCATTTTTCGTTATTCGCATGAGCAGACGAGAAAGGATTCAACTGCTGGAGTTTTCGTCTGAGAGGATTAGGGTTTTGAGATGGAGGGTGTTATTCCTCCAAAAAATCTACTTTTGATTGTCCGCGCATGCGTGGATTGAAGATGTGATATCTCCTGAACCACTGGTGTTAAAGAATCAGAATTTTGTGTGAGGTTTGTGATTTTGAGAGGACTTCCAGCCAATAGTGGATTGCTCATGCGCAGAGGAGAAATGACTGTTTTTGGGTTGTATAGTTTATGTTGGGAGTGGTTTAGGATTATCGGTCATGGGGCTGGTGCTGAGCCGATATTGTGAGGTTTTAAAAGAAAATTCATGGCAGTTCTGTACACGAACAAGTCAGTTTTGGGGAAATAGCGTTGTTTCCGAGTTGGAGTGTCCATATTTATTATAACTTTTTTGGTTTCAGTAGCTAATTTTAGATGAACTTCAGCAGCATTCCCTATACCTAACTCCAGCTGATCTTCAGACATTTCAACTATACGAATATTTCTTTCATCTCTAAATACGTAAATATCGCATTCGGATGTGCAACCTACCCTGGAAATCGCTTTTCCTTCCGTTATCAAGTTACCGTGAGATGCACAATATTTTCTTATAATTTTTTTAAAAATTTTTTAGTGATAAGATCCTCACAAAACTTCACTTGTGTCTTTATATCGTTATTCCACAACTAGTTACCAAGTTTCAATGCGATCAGATCTGTATTTCTTGAGATATCAAGAGAAAATAATAATTCAGCTGGGTATAACTCTGAAACCATGAGACCGATTATGCCCAACAACGAACTTAACTGTCCCATTCGGATGCGCAACATACCCTGAAATTTTGCAAAATTTTCGCGCTAGCGTTCTAGAACTAATAACTAATTACCATATTTGAATTGGATCGGATTCGTATTTTTGAGTTATTGAGGAATTATCATCAGCATTTTAGATGGGTGTACCTACTCCAAAACCGTTTAACCGATTATACCTGTTGACAAACTCACAAGTCTAATTCGGATGTGCAACCTACCCGAAAAATGGCAAGTCGTTATCTCTTTCCGTTCTCACGTTATCGTGACATAAAAAATATTTTTTAATAATATTTTTAAAATTTTCTAATAATATGATTCTCACAAAATTTCACGAAATTCTTTATGTCAGTATTCTACGCTTAGCTACCAAGTTTCACTTCGATCCCAGAACATGCGCCCAAAAATGTCACTTTTCACGATTAATATATATCATAATTATACATCATAAAATGAACGAGAAAAATTCTCGTCGATTGAACGTAATACTTAGGTACATTTTGTGTGGATTTTCTGCAATTATGTTCTAATAACTCTCAAATAAAACAACTCTGTTTTCGTTCGTCTTCACATTCATTGTAACCTCATTAATTCGGAGTTGTTTCGTTAGAAAACGATAAGTTCATTAGAATACTTCACTCAAACGCTAGGAAATCGTGATTCATCCACTGTTTCTTTGGTATGAATATTAGTTGATACTTATCTTACATGTCGTCTTATTTTCCTATGAGAGATAAATGTCAAAATTATTTCTGGTTCGTACAATTATGGGGATGATATGATTTTATACTTTTAAGGTTATAATATAATGCCCGTGGATAATCCATATGATGATGGAAATATATTCTATGGTAAGATTCATAATCAAATTGGGTTCAGAATATCTCCAGTAAAAACAAAACTGCAAAATGGTCTAAGTTTTAAATGATATGATATAATTTTCCGAGTAGATTTGAGATGAATATCTCGGATAACTTCGTTATAGGGGAGAATCGGTCTGTTTGAATTTAATTTCTTTCATGATGCAGTTCTATCGTAAGAATCCATTTAAATCATTCCCAGAGACTCCCAATGATTTCGGACATATGATTTGTCAAAGATTGAACAAGAGCGCCAAAGCTCCCACCCACAGAATTTGAACCAATTTTTTTGAATATTTTCTACATAGCTTTTTCATGTTTCGGTTAACCATAACATTCCAGCAAAAATGGCTGGTGAAACAAGTTCAACTTTCTGCACATGGGTTTAATTGGTCGTTAAGGTCACACGGCCTCACTCCCCTTGATTACTTATTCTTTTGGCGAAAATTGAAAGAATTCGTGTACAGTGGGGAAATCGAGAATCGTATACAATTTCTTGCAAGAATTAATGGGAGGATGAGTCGAAATAATGAATAATCCAGAAATGATCGAAAAGTCGGTAAGGCACATTTTAAAATATGCTCGCAAATGTATATATGGTGGTGGACGAGGTGGTGGACTACATTTTGCACAACTGTTGAAATCAAATAAATGTTCATTACTGTTCAGTTTATCAAAAAAAAATCAAGTGAATCATTCAACTCAGATTTTAAATTTTGAAAGTTCTAAATAATATCTAAATGAACAGTAAAATTTAACTGCAGTAGTTTCGAAGAATATTTCACCAGCATTTTGAAGATCTAATTATAGGATTTCAGACAGCATTTTACCAACATACAAATTGGAAATGTACATTGTGTTGTTCAACGAATTGTAATGACAATGAAATTTGCAAAACGGAACTGCCTTTTTGATCTGTTTGTGAAATCTAATGAACGCACTGTATGCCAACTTCACATTTCATTTAAATAGGTTAATTTGTAATGAAAACATCGCCAAAAATAATTTGGGCCAAAAACCTTCAATGACCCTTATATAAAAAATACGAGCCTTTACATTTTTACGCGATGTTCTGGGGAACATCAGTTTAACCAAATGTCTGAAATGTTCGAATTGTTTGCCGAAAATGATCTCAAACGATTAGGTTCGACTCACTGATGGAGAATTCAAGGTCAATTTTGGTCCAAATACGACGGACTAGTTCGTTAATGGGCATGATAGGGTAAACTGTTCCGATCCAATTCAAACATCCGGCCAACCTTGTGTCAGTTCAATAGCTGGATGGGAGACCGTTGCCTATCACTAGAAAATTTTTAAAAAATTATGAAAAAATATTATGTATCTCACGATAACTTTCGAACGAAAAGAGATAGGGACTGGAAATTTTCAGGGGTAGGCTGCGTATCCGAATGAAAGAGTTAAGATCGTGTTGGGCATAATCAGCCCAACGGTTTCGGAGTTATACCCATCTGGATTATTATTTTCTCAAATGCTCAAAAAATACAGACCCGATTGGTATCTTATTGTAGAATATCGACATAAAGACATGTGTGAAATTTTGTGAGAATCATACCACTGGAAAATTTAAAAAAAATTACAAAAAATATTATGTATTTCACAATAACTTGAGAACTGAGAGAGATAACGACTTGCAAGTTTCATTGTAGATTGCGAATCCGAATGTTGCATTCGGACCTGAAGGAACCTGAATGTTGCATTCAGGTTCCTTAATTGGCATAATCGGCCAAATGGTTTTGGAGTTATACTCTCTATAACTCAAAATATACGAATCTGATCCAATTCAAACTCAGTGATTACTTGTATAATGCCGACCCACTAGTTTTTGCGGAATATCGTGAATATCATATCCTGGAGTTACTTGAGGCGTAAGTATTTACATGTTTCAATTTCCATAGAATACCTAAATGACAGAATTAAACATTATGTGATCATAGATGTCATTGAAAAGGTATTAAATGTATTAATATATTATAAAGACTGAGAAAACGGTATAAATCGATGCTAAATTCGATAAAGAGTGTCCAATAGGGGTGAGTACAATAGAAAATATGCGCATAAAAGCTCCTGACTTCACGTCAGTGCTTGAACCAATTTTTTTGGGGTCAGTTTTGAACTTATCCATGTTTTAAGTAATCATTAAAGGATACTGTGGGAGGTATACTCATTATTGAAAGGTTTTTTTCTGGGTTTTCTCTCCCAAACTCTGAAAAATATCTATAAAATAAAAATTAATTATTTTGTGATTTGCTTCTGCGTAAGAAACACAGGATATTTTTCAGAAGCAACCAATTGAACAATGTTGCCTAACAAACAACAACGAAACAACATCAACGAAGAAACAACTATATCGTATCGTTTCGGAGTCTATATCAGACTCCTTCGTCAGACGCTCAATGAAAATCGTTAGAATTATTTTGTTGATAGATATTTTGTGAAATTCAAGAATTGTCACATTGACAGTATTTAAAAATAAAAAAAAAAACTATGTTAGCTATGATTTGTAAATACTGTCAATGTGACAATTCTTGAATTTCACAAAATAACTATCAACAAAATAATTCTAACGATTTTCATTGAGCGTCTGACGAAGGAGTCTGATATAGACTCCGAAACGTTACGATATAGTTGTTTCTACGTTGATGTTGTTTCGTTGTTGTTTGTTGGGCAACATTGTTCAATTGATTGCTTCTGACAAATATCCTGTATTTCTTACGCAGAAGCAAATCACAAAATAATACATTTTTATTTCATAGATATTTTTCAGAGTTTGGGAGAGAAAACCCAGAAAAAAACCTTTCAATTATCCATGTGTGACACTTTTAGAAATATGTACATCAGAATCAGAACCACCAGAATTCGACGTATTCAGACATCAAAACTACCCTGAACATTTTTAGACTCTATAGGTTCTTTCTTCCGAATGTTATCGTGTTAACGGCAGAATTAAAGTTGACTTCCGATTCTTCATCAGCAGATGGAATGGAATCGTTCGAGATAATTTTTCGGCTATAAAATTCAAAAATTACAGAATTATATCGCCCCGGCACATTTTGTCGCAGAAATATTGAACCATGAGTAAAGAAGTTGGGAAAGCACTGACTTGAGGTCAGTGCGCTTTGGTGCGCTTGTTCACATTGATAGCTAGAGCGGTAGCCCATCCAGGTATTGAACTCTTCCAAGAATGCTTGCCTAACAGGAAAAGAATACTATTTTCACAATATTTCCAACAGTATAGATATGATCGAGCTCAAACCTTTAATATGACTGTAAGATTAGGTTTGAAGGTTCTTGCAAAATTACAGCAATATCTGAACTGTGATATAGATAAGTCAACAAATAACCAGAAAATTCTATGAAAATCTTGAAATCGTGAATCTTCTAGTAATGGTGCAGATTATTACTTAATTCTACATTAGAACATAGAACTTTTGTAAGAATTCAACGGATCAGTTATCATACCTATTCCCTATTCTGAATACTGAAAATATTCTTTCCAATTCATTAGAATAAGTATTCCGAACCGAACCAGTATTAGGTATTCGTTTAGATATTGATTTCAAATCAGCTCCATTTTCATTCAGTGAAAATATCCGTTTCAGTTCATCAAAATACGTCCAATATATCTACCATATTTTATTCTTTTTAGTCACCGAACGGTTTTAAATATCGAAATATAATGCACCTTAGTAACTGTTTTCCAACCTCCTCTGTAACTGACATTTGAGAATATTCAAAATGAAGATTTTCGTATTGAATCGAAAAAAAATCTGATAATGTGTAAAATTCTTGAAGATTATATGTTTTTTCTTGTTCTATATTAGGATAGAATATTTCTGTTTTCGGCAAGCCCCCGAATCTTGGGTAGGTACCCCTTATCTGGATTAAAATATCGTTTAAATTTCAATCAAACCTAAACATATGGGTCCCAATTCTTCAAAATAAGTCCATTAGTACCATATTTAACTGGTCTCGGTCCACGATAGGTATTAAATTTCGATTTAAAATAATCTCTATTTCAGTATCGTAATGAGTTCATTACAGCACTGAAAACAGTGAAAACAGCACTGAAAACAGTGCTGTAGTGAACTCATTCCCGCATTGTTTCTAGTTATATTTTTCGTTTTGTCGTAGCCAGTTCATTAGATCCTATCAAATTTCAACACACGTCAATTGTCAATGGGGCCGTTCAAGTATTACGTAAGCACTATGGGGGGTGGGGGGGGTCTTTGTTTTGCTTATTTTGGATGACATGGGGGGTAGGGGAGTCTAGATGATGATTACGTCATCGGTAGTTATTTACTTTTTTACACAAATGGCAGCCCTCACATTATCTATGCTTGAAAACGAAACGCATTTTTAAAAATTCCCGCAAATAATGCATACGTTTAGGCACTCGCTTTAGAACCGATTAGGGGAATTACCGCGCGCTATTCAATTGTCTAAATTTTCTCCGTTAGTGTTTGTTTGGATACTATAGCGAGTAGATGTATTGTAAGCATAGCAAAGCAAGTTAACATTTGTGTTACCGTTGATTCCATTAGCCAAAGTTTAACGTTTAAATAAGATGTCGTTTCAAATAGACAAATCCAAGTTAGGTATACCAAAAATTGTTTCAAAGTTTTAAAAAATCTCATGCAAGTACGAAAGTACAAAATGTACAAAAGTTAGTTAACGAAGTGTGGCGAAATTATAAATTACAAGCAAAGTCCGACAAGGAACTAGATATTATTGTATCTAAGAGAATTGAAGAAGAATTGCAAGCGGCGACTAAGAATAAATCCAATCTACTACATTTTTTTTTCCAAGGTGCGTTACGAAATCATTTTAGGTACCTATAAGTACTAGAAATATTAGAAATCGCCAAATAGTTTCTCTTTACATTGTATAACAATAATTTAGACGTTTTTTCTGTGACGGGAAAAAAATTTGACATTTCATCTCTGTTGACAGGTAACAAAATATAACTTTTCACGAAATTACTTTTTTCCCCGGGAAAAAAGTGAATACTTTTTTCCCGGATATATATACATATAGATAATGGAAGATATTTGCTACTTGCGCTGCTTCTATCAACTTCGGTGGAGTCAGAGAAAACTCAGAATCAAGCATTTTTAACTTTATAGTATTCAAAATAACTACTAAACAATTACTGAGTTCGCAATTTTTGAATCAAATCACAAAATTAAATTGACAGATATTTGATTACACTGAAGTTTTCCTTAGCAACGCAGGTCTAATAGCTTACTAGTTTAAAAATTCAAATTTCATATCGATAACATTCTGACTTTAATATATTGTAATAATATGTTCTTTCACTATTAAATCGTCGTTTTTCCTGTCACAGAAAAAAATAGTGTATTATACACGGGAAAAATATTAAATTTCAGCTCTCGGTTTTTTGTCTCCCTCCGCTTCGCGTCGGGAGACAACATAACCTCGAGCAAAAATCTAATACTTTTTTCCCTTGTATAATAAATAACTATTAATGATTAGAAAATATTATGGCCTGTCGCAAAGTATAGAGGTAACATTCATTATATAGATTTATTTCTTAAGATTGACTCCGTCAATTGGCCACAAAATACAGTGTGTTAGTTTTCTCTATGTGATGGGTTCGATTCCTGGCTTTAAAGATTATTTAAAGCCCTATGGCTTTAAATAATCTTTAAATGTAGTTTTTTTAATGCATACTTTGTATTTATGTAGCTTAATAAGAGAATCTTCAACAGAACCTAAAGAAAGTTTTTATTTTTAGGCAACGACTACCTGTAAACCTGCAGTAAAAAACACAAATTATACAGCCAGCTTCAAATTTAAAAAAACAGGAAGAAGATAAAATAAGACCCGGTAATGAATCACAACAGCAATACGAAAATAATGATAATGCAGATAAACAGAGAGCAAAACCTTCTCAGGAAGCTATGAAAAATAAGATTGCTCTACTCGAAAAAAATCTGAATGCTTTGTATTCTGCCAGAGATACTATGCCAAGCCGCGCTGAAGTTGATAAACAGATCATTAAGTTGCGCGAGGAAATAAAAACAGCAAAACAGTCTTTAAACAGGAAGATTCAAAACGCAGTTGCCCAGAAGAAACACAGGGATGGTATGAAATGAAAGTTAGAAGATATTTGTCATGAAAATCCAGAAATAAAAAAAGACTATCTCTGAGGGATTCAGTGGGACGTCCTAATCTTGAAAGCAATCAACCATCACTATTGAAAACAATTGCGGATATAGCTTTATTTGGGAGTGCAACAGATGATAGGAGACGAACGGAATCTATTCGCAGCGTAAAAACTCTTGATGAACTCACACAAGAATTACGTAAAATAGGATTTGACATTAGTCGCAGTGGGACATATCTTCGTTTGATTCCCAGAAAATCTAATTCAGCAGAGGGACGAAGACATGTATCGACACCCTGTTAAGCTCATTCGGGCTCAAACTGATTACCACAAGAGCCACTTAGATAGCAAGTTCGCTGAAACATCAATCCATTATTTAGAGAACATAGCATCCATACTTGGACCAGATCAAGTATTTTTCATATCTCAAGATGATAAAGCTCGAGTCCCTATTGGCGTAACTGCGGCAAATAAGCAAGCACCTCTTCTAATGCACATGGAATATAGAATCAAATTGCCTGACCACGATTGGGTAATCGCTGAGCGTCATAAATTAATACCATCTGTTTATGCTGGTATCAAAATCACCTCCAGTATGCTAGGACAACCGCAAGCCGTTGGATATTCTGGACCAACATACATCGCTATTCGAAGTGGAAAGCATAGTTCATCTACTGCTAATACTCATGCTCAGGATTTCGAGACGCTTCTCGAACTTGAAGAGTTTCGACCATTAGCTAAAACTGACCATGGACTAGTAAAACCAGTGGTAATCATGACGGTTGATGGAGGGCCAGATGAAAATCCACGTTATCAAAAAGTCATAGGGTTTGCTATACAACATTTTAAGCGACATGATCTCGATGCATTGTTTTTAGCTACCAATGCTCCTGGAAGAAGTGCGTATAACAGAGTAGAGCGCAGAATGGCTCCTCTTAGTCGGGAACTGGCTGGTTTAATATTGCCTCATGACCATTTCGGGTCTCATTTGGATGAACGTGGCGTTACAATTGATGAAGATTTAGAATGATCTAATTTCGAATTTGCAGGAAATACATTAGCTGAAGTATGGAGTTCAATGGAAATTGATGGCTATAATGTTACTGCAAAATATGTTGGGGCTGGTGAACAAGATGTTCCTGATTTTCCAGACATTAAATGGTATTCAGAACATGTGCGCGAAAGCCAATACTTGCTTCAAATTGTAAAATGCAGAAATACAGAATGCTGTCGTCCAAGAAGTGGCCTATTCAGATTACTAGACAACAGATTTCTTCCACCACCTGTAAAAGTAAAACAAACAGTTGATGACTTGGTTTTAGAGGAAGGAGGGCAATTTCTTGATCTTCCAGTCAATTTAGCTCTACGCTTAAGTGCTTCACTCAAAGATTTCCTGCAAATGCCCTACGATTATTTTTGTCCGACGGTAAAATTAAGGCTATCAAGTCGAACATGCGCAACTTGTGGTCTTTATCATGCTTCCGTCAAGTCACTAAATCGTCACATCGAGGAGATCCATAAAAAAGTAAACACGCACACTGATAGGAAAGTTAGACCTGTAAGAGTCGCTGCTCGTCGTGCTAATGAACTGATGTGCATTATTCAAAATTTAGAGCACCATGATGTTGAATGGCTCGATGAGAACGACGTAGACATACCAAAATCGGATGAAAGTGAGCAGACTCACAACACTGAGCAGCAATCCAATGTCATCGAAAACTTAGAATCATGGATTCGGGTTTCATGGACTGAAGACTGTTAATTTGAATTTAATATGTGTACCAAAAATTTAAAATAAGTTTGTTATGTTCGTAAGATTATAATATTTTTGTCCCTTACTCTATGTTGAATAATGTATCCGTAAAATCTAATCTTTATCCTAAATCTATTTTCTTATATTTAAAATTATAATTATAACATTATGATTACAATATAAAAAAATACATTTATAATTGAAAAATGTTTACGTAAGCATGGGAGGAGGGGGTAAGAGCTTTGCTTACTTTTGGTGACAAGGGGTGTGGGGGGGGGGGGGTAAATGATTGTAATAAATCTGCTTACGTAATATTTGAACGGCCCCAATGTAATATAATCTGGATATATTGAAATAATTGTTGAAAGGAAAATTTTTTATTTTCATTAAATAATAAGTACTAGAGACTTCCTTCTTGCTAATTTTGTATAATTCTTGCTATTAGGAAACTGTTCAAATCTGATCTCCATGCCCTTCTTACGATTCGCACGAAATTCAAATTCCGTAATCTATTAATTTTCGTAACAGTCAAACCTACTGCCAAGAAAGGATGTATAATCCGAATTTTTCATTAAATTTGAACAGTATTTTACAAAGTTTGACTGAAATAGAGAAAATATCGTCTAATCCTCGTTGCAGAAGGCAATTCCAATTCTCCTTCGTCATTCGTTTTCAAATTTCGTATTCTGCAACTTGTTTTAGAATATAGGTACCATTAATTAATTCCTCTGTCCTGACCATAGACATCAGATTTCATTTTTCTCGACTTCGTTAATAATGAAAAACCGTGGACAACTTTGTTCTTTAATATCTCCAACAATATAGATCAGTTCGAGCTTAAATCTAGAACCTTGCTGTAAAATTAGGTGTTGAATGCTTTCACAAAATTTCACCGATATCTGACATATAGTTTCCGAGATGCAAAATTTTTTCAAATAAGTATTCGTCTTGATATTTTTCAACTAACTACATAGCTTTAATTCGGTCAGATTAGTATTTTTCGAGTTATTTGGAAAATAAATCGTATGGCTATAACTCCGAAACCACTAGGCAGAATTTGCCTAATAACGTACATAACCGGCGCATTTGGACTCCAAACAAACCCTGCAAATTTCAACCTTCTAGCTCATTGCGATCGAGAGTACTCGTACTGACGAACAGAATTAAGTTTCACCTCGGATCCAGTGATCCAGTGAGTCGAAACTAAAAGTTTGAGCCTATTCTTGACCAAACATTCGAAAATTAGAGATATTTAGGCAAATTGATAGGCACTCTCTTCAGGGAAAAAAGCGCGCCAAAAACTTGACATACATTGCAGGGGAATTTGAATAATTTTTCAAGCTCTTTATTGATTTACGTGGGGTGAAGATTTGTTATTTAGTATATTTTGCTATGCATATGGAGGGTTGGCGTACCCGGTTTTCAGATAAAACAGATAAAACACACTGTGGTTTTTATGCAATATATTTTTTTGATTTTTGACGCTCTTGTTCCTCGGAGCAGAGTGCTTATCAATTTGCCCAAATGTCTGTAATTTTCGAATTATTTGATGAAAATGGTCTTCAACGATTTGGTTCGACTCACTGATCAAGAATCCGAATCCAAATCGATTCTGTCCGGCCTATTCGGCCGGCCCTCCGTAACACTATAACTCTCGAACGGAATGAGCTAGGCAGTTGAAATTTTCGGAGTAGGTTTAGGGGACAAATATCTCGGTTAAGTTCGTTATTGGGTAGAATCGGTCTGATGGTTTCGGAGCAACGAAAAAAAATTTTTTTTTTTACATTACAAATTTCAAAATAATTTTTTTTTAGATGCAGTTTCATTATAAGAATCCTTCGATATCATTTTCAAATCTAACATGCAAATACTTCCGGAGATATTATTTTTCAAAATTTCAATAATACATCGTAGTTCTTTGTATTCACAGAATGTGTACACATAATCTGTCTGTGTTCACTGTTCATAAATGTCGTCTCTAGCTATTAGAGACTTGTCAATTCATAGTTTTACAATATTTTCTGTTGGAAAACAAGTATCCGATTCTTGAATTTGTGAATATATACAAGACTGTTTTGAAACCGAGCATCATTATGACTGATTACATATTGAATAATTTATGTATAAATATTGGGGATAATGTTTAAGAAGATTTAGAATTGGATCATTTTAATGATGTAGTTTATGAAGGCAATAGGAAAGAAGAACATAATGGAATCATCAAAGGAAATTACTGTCCGTTGACCACTGAGGTTAATATTACCTTTTACTTCCTTAAGTTGTGAGACATGTTCCTATATACAGTATTTTCATAATGTTGCTATCAAAAAATGCTGAAATATGGATCTGCATTTGTGTATCAAACATTTTTTCTTGAGTTAAGGTTCATAATACAGAAAAGAATGTGTTAGTGGTATGAACTATTAAATTTTAAATTATGAAAAGAGGATAGTATTTTATTAATATATTTTGAACTATCAAAATAATTTTTTCCTCAGCCTCTACCTACTCAAATATCAGAAATAAATGGACAATCTGCTATGATTGTCTCCAGCCTTGCTCTAGACATTTCGATGATATTTGCCTTAGGTATTTCGAGTTGTGAAAACTATGCACCGAGTGTAAGTTAAATAAATTTAATGAAAATTTTTGAAGCATTAAAGCATTGCGGCGTTGCAGATTGCTGTTTTTTTCAAATGATCATTTTTGAAGCATTTTTTTGTAAACGACACTTTTTAAATTTATTTCCTTTCATGATGCAGTTCTATCATAAGAATCCATTGATATAATTCCCAACTCTGAGAAACCAATACTTTCGAAGATATAGTTTGTCAAGAGCGCCAAAAAGCTCCTGTCCACAGGGCTTGAACCAATTTTATTTGATGTTGATATTGTGTTAAGTTTATGATGATGATAATAGCGTAGAATGGAAATGAAATGAAATTAAATTAAATATATCCTTCGCTTTTCTTACTTACCCGGTCTGGTAGCAAAAGGTCTAATAGGCTGCACAGTATATCCGCCCATACCACCCCCATAACCAAAATGATGTCCCAGAAAGTTCGAAACTTGCCCCTGGCCGCAACCACCCGTAGGACTCAGTCTACAACAACGAAATAGTGACGTCACGCAGTCCGAACACGGAACTTGGGCACCCACTTCCGCCTTGGAGTCCACCGCATCACTCCTGACACTTGAGTACACTTTTTTCCTCGGATCTTCGGCCAGCAGTTGATCTATGCCAAATTTCAGTCGTATCGGCTCGCACTTGTTTTTTTGCATGGTGGAATCCGGAAGTGTCGAGTCCAGTAAGGAAGTTAACCCGAAATTGGGCCTAGAAAGCCTCATGTAAGGCTAGATATATCAGAAAATGAACAAATCGTGATCGTGGTGTCTAGAAGGATAAGTCGCTCATTTACAAGATGCTAATTGGAAACTAATGAAGCTTGAATGTCTTGGACCACATGCATGGTGGTGATCAGGAGTTGGGAGGAGCTTTTGATCCAAGTTCGATTCTTATTGGTCTCGCCTGCACATCGTGCTAAACGGCGCTCGAGAGCGTGGCCTGCACTGTATTAATTATCGTTCTTTATCTCTTTTATTGATGCTTTTATTCGTTAATTATGGTAATAGCGGATCTTGAGAGGAGGGTTGTAAAGTGGAGTACCTACACATGATCTCGCTCATGTGAGAGCGTTCGGTGTCATCGGTAGTCGTGACATTCTGTCATAATCGTTATTCAGAGATTGAAATAGGTGGTTTGTTGATCCTGGTGTCGTCTGGGAAGGCAGGGACGGATTTAGGGTAGTTTCACATCGGGATCAGGTTTTACTAAGATATTAATTGAATAATATTTGTTGTGGTTCCTCGCTCCATAAAATGATAATTCAAATAATTTAACGGCAATTGTCTAGAACATCCATTAACTGTATAATTGTTGTTGGTTAATTAGCCACCTTCTAATTTTGAGTTCATAAAAAACACTAACGTTAAGTCAGGAATTTCAGCTGATTCAACGCATAGTTTCTGAAATATAAAATTTTTGAAGATATACACCTGAAAAAAAAATGAAAATGAAACCTTGAACCGGAGTACTATTAATAATGACACTCTCAATCGAATTTACAATCGATTTAGTCCGTTTACTCACCTCTTATAAGGTATGAATTAATTTCTTACCATTTTAATGACAGACTTGAGTAACGAGAGATTCATCTAAAATCACAGAAAAAATAATTTAAATTCAACAAGAGTGCCAAAAATTAATAATCCAAAACCAATAGACCAATTCTAACCAACAAGGAACTTATTCGTGATGTTCATTCCTCAAATCTATTCTATGATGAAAGAGATATTCATTCCCCAAATCCACTCTGAAAATTATATTATATCATTTGAAACTTAGCTAATATTCCAGTTCTGGTCTTACTGTAGATATTCTGAACTCAATATTATTAACTTACCATTACCAGTCCTATCATCATATGGATTAACCATGGGCATTAAAATATCACCCAAAAAGTATGATATCATATAATCCTCATAATTCTACGATAGCTGAAATGAATTTGGCATGTCATGTCTCTTATAGGAAAATAAGTTGACATAAATGAACACAAATCATATAATAATTCATAGATAGAATAATTATATCATGCTGTGATAACAGAAGTAAGATTTATTATTCAAATTTTGAAAAATCATATCTCCGAGAGTATAAGATTGTTAGAGTTAAAAATGATATCAATGGATTCTTATGGTGAAAGTACATCTTGCAAAAAAGTTTGTTTTTTTTTGTTAATCCAAAACCATCAGGCCGATTCTGCTAAATAACAAACATAGCCGAGATATTTATCTCCCGAACCTACTCCGAAAATTTCAACTTTCTAGCTTATTCCGTTCGATAATTATCGTGCATACGGCCTGCCGGACATCTATTTCTACCACGGATTCTTGCTCAGTGAGTCGAACCAAATCGTTTGAGACCATTTTCAGCCAAAAATTCGAAAATTACAGACATTTGGGCAAATTGATAAGACTTCTGTCCCGAGGAACGAGATCGCCAAAAAGACGCTTGAATGTTCATGTAGTATTTCTTGAGGGTGTACGAGGCGTGAACAGACAAAAGAACATGCGCGCAAAAGCTCCTGAATTCACATCGGTGCTGTTTAAGATTTTTTTTATCCTGGGTTTTCTCGCCCAAACTCTGAAAAATTACTATGAAATAGCAGAATTTTTCAATTATTCCTTTGAACTTTCTTCTGCGTCAGAAAACGAACTTGTACACTAGGTATTATAGCACTTGTCAGAAGCAATGGTTATTGTCTCTCCTTTCTCTCCCAAACTATGAAAAATATCTTAAAAAAAAATATTTAATTGTTTTGAAATTTCTTCCGTGTTAGAAACACCAGATATTCGTCAGAAGCAACATATAGAGCAATGTTGCCTAATAAGCAGTAACGAAACAACACCAACAATAAAACAACTTTTCTGTAACGTTTCCGATCAGAATTATTTGTTGTTGAACACTTATTCTGAAATTTGTCACACTAAAAATTTTTGAAAAATCCAGTTCTAACTATTTCTTCAACATATTATACTGTGGTCAATTTCAACCGAGTAATTTGCAATTTTTAATTATGTACAAAAAACTAAAATGTTTGTTGTACTATACAAGTACCTACTTCTGAATGTGATAGCTTGTCCAAATATATGAAAGAAAGTTTCTATTAACTGACCTCTAAAATGAACCATTGCATTAAAGGACCTTGGGGTCATCCCGCAAGGTCCTTAATGCAGGATCTTGATATGAAAACAGTTTCTATTAACCGACCCTCTAATATGCACCATTTTAGAGATAAACGGTGATGAAATTAAGAAAAAAAATTGGTTCAAGCAGTGACGTGAAGTCAGAAGCTTTTGCGCGTATGTTCTATTGTCCATCCTTCTGTATTGGACACCCTTAATCGAATTTACCATGGTAAATTATGTTATGCATTCACCTGTATTGGACACTCTTAATTCGAATTTACCATGGTAAATTCGAAATAAGTGTCCAATACAGGAAAATGGACAACATAATTTACCATGGTAAATTCGATTAAGGGTGTCCAATACAGAAGGATGGACAATAGAATATACGCGCAAAAGATTCTGACTTCACGTCAGTGCTTGAACCAATTTTTTTGTTCGTTATTTTTTCGAAATTTTCTAGGGGTGCGGTTCTTAAAATTTTTTTTTTCGTCATTTTTTTCAAATTTTCTAGGGGTACGGTTCTTACAAAATTTTAAACACGTCTTTATGATGATTTTCTACTACTAGTTACCAAGCTTCAATTCGATCGAATATTTATTTTTTGAGTTATCAAGGAAATAATATTCCAGGTGGGTATAACTCAGAAACCGTTTGACTGATTATGCCCAAAAACGAACTCAACTCTCCCTTTCGGATACGCAACCTACCCTGAAAATTGCAAGTCCCTATCTCCTTTCGTTCGAAAGTTATCGAGGCAACGGTCACCCATCTACTGAACTCACACAAGAATGCTCGAATCTCCAACAATATTCAACCGATCGTGTTAAAACTTGAAACATGGCAGTACAGTTAGGTTATGAAGGCCCTTGCAAAATATCAGCAATTTCAAACGAATAGTTACTGATATATAGAATTTTTTTTATCAATTTTCAATGATTTTTTTTTAATTTTTTACAAATACTAGCCTCACGAAATTTCGCAAGAATTTTCGCGTTGGCATTCTACAACTAATTACCATGTTTGAATTCACTCGGTTAAGTATTTTTCGAGTTAATGAGGAACAAAAAACAACCAAATTTCAGATGGCTATAACTCTAAAACCGTTTGGCCGAAATGTCACGTTCTGATGCACATCCTAACCTGAAAATTTCAAGCCGCTATCTATTTCCGTTCTCAAGTTATCGTGACAACAAAAATATTTTTTAACAATTTTTTTAAAATTTTCTAGCCATACGATTCGCACAAAATTTCACAAACGTGCTTATGTTTACATTCTACAACTACTCACCAAGTTTCAATTTGATCCGATTTCTATTGGTGAAAAACAAAATTATTACTCGGAAACCACTGGGCCGATTATGCCCATTAACGAACTTGGCCGTCGTATTGGGATGCGCCATCCACCCTGAAAATTTCAAGTCGCTAGCTCTTTTCGTTCTAAAGTTATCGTGGCAACGGTCGGACGGACGGCCGTCTTGAACCTCACGAAATATCACCAAGGGGGAGGGGGGGTCAAAAAATGATAAAAAAAACATCACGTGATTAATGGACGCCCCCTAAGTGGGCCGCAGCATCATCATGCGAAAAGTACATGTTTTGTCTTACTACTTGTCTTCCCCAAGGAGACCCCTCATAAGCGGTACATCTTCCAGCAGTATAGGTACTTCTTGTAGGAATTGTCGATAATCTGCACCGTTTAATCTGTTTGGTAAAAAATGTAGTCCGGTAAACCTGTGGGCCTATCAAATTTTCTCCGACGATGCCAGTCCAAACATTCACGGAAAATTGTTGCCGATGATGGCTTTCTGCAATTTAATCTGGATGATCTTTCCGTACGTGTTTATTGTGAAAATTGAAAATACTATCTCTCGAAAGATGCTTCCTCGGTTAACAGGACTTAGGCTCCAAACTGAGGATTTTGAGCTATTTTGTCTTGCTTCCACATACAAAAAGCCAATAGGTCTCATGCATGTATTTTTTTTATTATCGGAATCGATTATTATATGAATATATGAATAATGAAAAAGTTCAACCATCGTTAAAAATTTCAATTTTCAACGAGAAAACGATCATTCAAATTTGGTTGCACATAATAGCTGTTCAAACGATCGAAACTTGGCGCCCTTCCGTGACGTCACTCGTCATATCTACTTTATCTCTCTTGTCCGTGTCCGTTTCACTCTTAGTTTCGATGTAACAAGCAGATGGACTCGCCGAGGATAGATTTTGATTACGCCTCTCTCTTCTCCGTGTCCGTTTCACTCTTTGTTTCGCTGTAAAAAGCAGATGGTCTCGCCGAGGGTAGATTTTGATTTCGTCAGCCGTCATAGCAACGATAGTACCTTTCAGAAGCGTTTCACCTGATTTGAATTTGCTTCCTGATATTCCGATTTTCAATACCAAAATATTCATATTTTATAAATTTTTAAAGTGGATGAGGGCATACATGATGATCTGATATTGAAGAAGATCAAAAAAATCATAAACATATTTCGTGATACATACAAGAGACCTATTATGGCGGAAAATCTCTTGGCAATAAGGTTTGTACTCTTTGGATATAGTAGGGATACAAAAGTTGTCTTTTCAAAATTTTCCACACCGTCGAGCTTTTTTTCTGGTACTTGTGGTAGGATTTTCTTCAATTTCATTGAGCCTCTTCTTGAGGAATTGCAACTTCCATAGACCACCCATTATCAGCAGTGTTCTTTTTGGCGCTCTAGTTCCTCGGATCAGAGTGCTTTTCAATTTGCCCAAATGTCTGTAATTTTCGAATTTTTGGCTGAAAATGGTCTCAAACGATTTGGTTCGACTCACCGATCAAGAATCCGAGGTTGAAATCGATTCTGTCCGGCCGGCCGTAGGCACGATAACTCTCGAACGAAAGGAGTTAGAGGATTGAAATTTTCAAGGTGGGTTTGGAGCGTAAATATCTCGGACAAGTTTGTTGATGGGCGAAATCCATAAAGTGGTTTCGGAGTTATGGCCGATTTTAGTAAAAACATTTTTTATGAATATTTCCGAAACCGATCACTCGATCTAACTGCATCAAATTGTTGAATCATGACCTTCATGTGAAGTTTTGTATAGACCAGGTTACCGCAAAGTGTAAAAAAAATTTTGAAAATTGAAAAAAAAAATTCTACAATAACCCTCGAACGGAATGAGCTAGGCAGTTGAAATTTTCAGAGTAGGTTAGGGAGATGAATATCTCGGTTAAGTTTGTTATTGGGCAAAATAGGCCAGATGGTTTCGGAGTAACGAAAAAAAAAAATTTTTTTAAGTAAGAAATTTCAAATTAAATTTTCATTTAAGATGCAGTTTTACCATAAAAGTCCATTAATATCATTTTCAACTTCAACAAGCTAATACTTTCGGAGATATGATTTTTCGAAATTTCAATAATGAATAATACTTCAATGTTTTCACAGAATGTTATAATTATTCTATCTAAGCTTTATTATATGATCTGTGTTTATACTCGTACATGTCATCCTGTTCTATAAGAGAGAGTCAGTTTAATTTCAGCTATTTTAATTTGATTTCTTCCATGGTGGTTCTCATTCTCTGATTGCTCATTTAATCTTGATAAATAAACTATTATTTGAATTGAATTTCCTTTATGATGCAGTTCTATCATAAGAATACATTGATATAATTCCCAACTCTGAGAAACCAATACCAGATATAATTTGTCTGTTTGAACTAGAGCGCCAGAAAGCTCCTGTCCACAGGGCTTGTTCGTTATTAAAACTTCTATTATCTCATAGTCGTTGGTGAATGCGTTAAAACAAGTTATGATGTGGAAATTGGCGATGCCTTTCTTGATACAACCGCCTTGGTTCTGCCGAATTAAGGCTCGCCATTCCGTAAAGGTAATGCATTTCGCCCATTTCAGTGTTTGTGTAATTCATTTTCAATTTTGTAATTCAAATTTAGCTTTTACAAGCTCGAACTAATTGAAGGGGCAAGTGGAAGAAGGGGTTAAGTGACATTTTCTGAAAATATTCGGTTATATCATGGAAGAAGGTGTTATGCGCATATGTAACTTGTCCCGTCAGGATTTATAATAATAATAATAATAATAAAGGTCTTTATTTCCATAGAAATCGCAAGGGGAAGTTCACCCAGAGGTGTTCTACCACTTATCCCTTGTTACAAATTATAAATTGGGCATGAGCCATAAAAAAAAATAAACAAAAATAATAAAACATTGGTGAGCATACTAAATAAAACACATATACATTCTATCATCGGAGACTGATTTTTGAGAGAAAAAAACAACAGAAACAATCCAAAACAATTAGAGGCAGCTAAGAAGATGTTTTTTTATTTCCGTCCTGAAACGATTTTGAGTGAGCTGTTTCAGGTGTTCAGGTATATTGTTGTAGAGTCTATAAATATTGTATCTGAAACTTCTCTGGAAAGTAGATGTTCTGTGATGAGGACACGACAGCAAATTCCTATGTCTTATGTTGACACTATGAACATCAGCTCTATACCTTAACTTTCCAAAGAGATAAGTTGGACATCTCTCGACTATTATTTTATGATAGGAACAGATAGCATAATATTCAAAACGAAACTTCATTGGAAGCCAACCCAACTCCCTCAGTCTGTGAGACACATGATCAAACTTTCGGATCCCAAAGATAAACCTCACGCAACTGTTCTGTACACGTTGAATTCTGCTGAGCGATTCCCGATCCAAGCAAAAAGCATAGACAGTAGAGCAGTAATTAAATTTTGATAGGACCAAAGACTCGCAAATCAGTCTCTTCGTTTCGACTGGCAAGTAGGATCTATGAGGGAACATCATTCTAAGAGCCCCATAAGCACCACAAATCAATCCCTGGATATGTTCCCGGAACCTCAGTGAATCGTCAAGGACTAAGCCCAAATCCCGCGCACTTTCCACAAAATTAATAACACTACCAGAAACAGAAAGTTTTAGATTATTCCTGACAATATGCTTATCGTTTCTGGACCCAAAAGCAAGTGCAAAAGACTTCCGCGCATTGAGAATCAAACCATGCTTGCTCGCTATATCCCATAAATCACCCAAGTCCTCGTTCAGTCTAACGTTCGCATCAGCCAAATCATCAATGGAGAAATCTAAGAACAGTTTGAAGTCATCGGCATACATGTGCAAATTGACTTGTATAAACAATGAACAGCAAGGGTCCAAGAATTGAGCCCTGGGAGACTCCACTGGTCACGCGTTTGGACCCAGAAAACCTACTGCCCAGCTTCACAAATTGCGAACGTCCACCGAGATGCTTCTATTCTCCATATCTGAGTAGATACACAGTGGTAGAAGGAGCTATGTTTCATTAAACATCAAGCACGCAAAGGAAGACGGAGTTATGTACGCATTAATCAAAATTTATATCGAAAAGAAATATGATAGCAGAATGCTGTAAATCATGAAAAATCATCCAAAAACTAATCCTCACAATTGCACCAATCAAATTATTAAACTACCTTCTAACAAAATATGCCAACTCACTTCACTAAAATCTAATTTTCTCGCAAACTCATATTTGTAACATAACTCCTTCTTCCACTTGCCCCTTCAATTGTTATTTCGACAGGAGCTAGCTTTCGTTTTGAAATTTAAGGCCAACTCGATAAAACTAAATTATTTTTCTCTAGAACGACTTTAGTCGACTTTAGAGATTTAACCAGGAGTACCTTTTTTGTGTAGAAATCATTGGTGGTTCACATGGGCGTCTCAAAACCGTATACTTTTTCCAGTGGCGTGGAAGTTGGGGAGAAAAACCCCCACCTCCCCTTCAAAACCTTCACGAATTATGCGTATTTTTTCAAATATTTCAAATGCTTATTTTGAACAATTTTTTAATATGCTCAATTGAAATATTCATAAAACACACCTCTGATAACTTTAAATCTCAATACATCACCCGATATCTTCTTGAATTTTGAAGCATTTCTCAACTGGTATCATACCTACTCCCAAAAATTACCAAATCACCAGCATACGGAAGAATTACTGAATATTTGAAACATTTCCTCGATAAAAAATGAAAACAATAGTGGACCAAGAAATGAGCCCTGAGTAAACCTGAAGTCACTACGAAAAATTATTTGAAGAAATTCTTCATTTTGGAAACCATCCGTCAGATATTGCCGAAATTTTGCCTTCAAAACTTTATTTTAGTGCCAAGTTCGAGATTTAAACTAGCTCGGATATACAGGGTCGGTTGATATGAATAATATTAATATTTTGCAACCAATAATTTGAAATAAAAAGGCTGAAACCCGTCAATTGATCTTCAATTTTCCCCATATTTTGGCGATAACAAAGAATATTTCCCTTCAGCCCCTTAGTTGCAACCCTACCCAACTTTTGTTTTGCTAATGTGAACTTATGACATGTGTGGGCTCGTTGGAAAGCTTATACAAAATTGGTTCAAGCACTGACGTGAAGTCAGAAGCTTTTGCGCGTATGTTCTATTGTCCATTCTTCTGTATTGGAAACCCTTAATTCGAATTTACCATGGTAAATTCGAATTAAGTGTCCAATACAGAAGAATGGACAACATAATTTACCATGGTAAATTCGATTGAGGGTTTCCAATACAGAAGAATGGACAATAGAACATACGCGCAAAAGCTTCTGACTTCACGTCAGTGCTTGAACCAATTTTTTTTTCGTGATTTTTTTGAAATTTTCTAGGGGTACGGTTCTTAAAATTTTTTTTTCGTCATTTTTTTCAAATTTTCTAGGGGTACGGTTCTTACAAAATTTTAAACACGTCTTTATGTTGATTTTCTACTACTAGTTACCAAGCTTCAATTCGAACGAATATTTATTTTTTGAGTTATCAAGGAAATAATATTCCAGGTGGGTATAACTCGGAAACCGTTAGACCGATTATGCCCAAAATCGAACTCAACTCTCCCTTTCGGATACGCAACCTACCCTGAAAATTGCCAGTCCCTATCTCCTTTCGTTCGAAAGTTATCGAGGCAACGGTCACCCATCTACTGAACTCACACAAGAATGCTCGAATCTCCAACAACATTTAACCGATCGTAATAAAACTTGAAACTTGGCAGTAGAGTTAGGTTATGAAGGCTCTTGCAAAATTTCAGCAATGGCAAACGATTAGATAGTGATATATAGAAACTTTTTTTTTTTATTTTCAATGATTTATTAAAAATTTTCTACAAATGCTATCCTCACCAAATTTTGCGAACATTTCCGCGTTGGCATTCTACAACTAATAACCATGTTTGAATTCCATCGGTTCAGTATTTTTCGAGTTAATGAGGAACAAAAAACCACCAAATTTCAGAAAATTTCAGATGGCTATAACTCTAAAACCGTTTGGTCGATTATGCTCATAATCAAACTGAAATGTCGCGTTCTAGTGCACATCTTAACCTGAAAACTTGAAGCTCTTTCTCTTTCCGTTCTCAAGTTATCGTGACAACAAAAATATTTTTTAATAATTTTTTAATAATTTTCTAGCCATACGATTCGCACAAAATTTCACAAACGTGCTTAGGTTCATATTCTACAACTACTCACCAAGTTTCAATTCGATCGGATTTATATTGGTTGAAAACAAAATTATTACTCGGAAACCACTGGGCCGATTATGCCCATTAACGAACTTGTTCGTCGTATTGGGATACGCCACCCACTCTGAAAATTTCAAGTCGCTAGCTCTTTTCGTTCTCAAGTTATCGTGGTAACGGCCGGACGGCCGGCCGGACAGAATCAAATTTGACATCGAATTCTTCATTGGGGAGTCGAACTTAATCGTTTGAGACCATTTTCGTCAAAAAATTCGAAAATTACAGACATTTGGGCAAAATGATAACGCGATGTTCCCCAGAACATACGCGCAAAAATTGAATCCAAGGATTTAGCATACCCTTTTTTTAGCAGTGTCATTATTTGAAAAATTAATAATTATACCTATCAGTATGCTGAGTTAAATTCTGAATAAAATGTTGTTTTATATCTATAAAATAGAATGACACAGCATAAGTCTACAGCAGGTGTGGTTGATACCATTTTGCTTGCCTTTTCTTTTTGTCGATGTATAACAAAAACCTAATCAGAATTGAACTCAGCCTACCGATCGGTTTTATTTATTAATTTTCCTAACAATTACATAACTAATAAAAAACTAAGGGTATGGTAATATTCAATTTTCCATAAGCTTTCCAACGATCGCCCACACATGACATAGGTTTACAATTGAAAAACAAAAGTTGGGTACGATTGCAGCGAAGGAAATATTCTATTTTAATTCCAAAAAATTATTTTCTCAATAACTCAAAGAATGCTGATCCGTTCGAATTGAAAAATTTAAATCTTTCTTCGAAAATTTAAATTTGTCCGTCCGGCCGTAAGAATAACTCTCGAACGAAATGACCTAGAGCTGAAATATGCAGGGTACGTTTGGATGATAAATATGTCGGTTAAGTTTTTTAGGGATTAAAGACATGCAAGATAGTCTGGATAGAAGGTATGACTAAAGTGTAAAAAAAATATAAAAAAAAAACTGTAATTCAGAAACAATCCGTTAGATATAGCTGAAAGTTTGGAAGAACCTTCAAATCGTTATTTCACAGCTAGTTCTTGATCTGAACTTGATTGTTCAGTATACCAAAAATAATATTGACTTGTTGCATATTGAATAATTTATGTGCAAATATTGGGGATAATGTTTCAGAAGATTTTGAATTTGATCATTTTAATGATGTAGTTTATGAAGGCAGTAGGAAAGAACAACATAAGGGAATCATCAATAGAAAATACTGTTCGTTGACCACGGAGGTTAATATTACCTTTTACTTTCTTAAGTAGTGAGACATGTTCCTATATACAGGTATTTTTATAATGTTGCTAGCAAAAAAATGCTGAAATATTGATCTACCAAATATTTTTCCTTGAGTTAAGGTTACAATACAGAATGAATGTGTTAGTGGTATGAACTATTAAAATGATTTGTTCGTCAGCCTATACCTATTCAAATATCAGGAATAAATGGATAATCTGCTATGATTGTCTCCACCCTTGCTCTAGACATTTCGATGATACTTTCCTTAGGTATTTCGAGTTGTGAAAACTATGCAACGAGTGAAAGTCGCCACAACCCATTCCACGAGGTTAAATCATTGCAGATTGCTCATTTAATCTTGATAGATGAACTATTATTTGAATTTAATTTCTTTTAAGGTGCTGTTCTATTTTAAGAATCCATTGATATCATTCCCAACTCTGAGAAATCAATTCTTTCGGTGATATGGCTTGTCAAAAATTGAACAAGAGCGCCAAAGCTCCTGCCACAGAGCTTTCCACCTTTTTTTATTTCGACCGACAGTTAACTAATAGGCGTAGACCAGACCATAGTAATGAACATAATTGTTGAAAAAACTTGAAAGAATATAAAAAAGCACCGACGTGAACTCAGTACTCTTTGACGGGCTTGTTCACGTTGATCAATTTGAATTGAAAGATGAGTACTTCAAGCTCATATTATAAATCGAACCGGAGATCTAGTCAGACGGTAGTGGCCAGTGACTAGCCACTTCTTTCTTCTTCAGGTGCCGTATCCGCTTCGAAGGTTGGCAATCATCAAAGCGATTTTTATTTTGGAGACGGCGGCTCTAAATAGGTCGTTGTTGCTGCATCCAAACCACTCCCGTAGATTTTTCAGCCATGAATTCCGTCTCCTTCCTTTTTCCCTGGATTTTACCCTGTATAATAACACGGAGTATTGCATATTTTTCTCCTCTCATGATATGTCCCGTATACTGCAGCTTCCTTCTCTTAATTGTTAGCATTACTTCTCGTTCTTTCCTCATCCTTCTCATCACCTCTACATTGGTTATTCTCTGAACCCAAGAAATTCTCAGCATTCTCCGGTACATCCATGTTTCAAATACCTCTAGTCTCCTCCCATCAATCATCCCAAGTGTCCATGATTCCAACCCATAGTACAGCACAGACAGCACATAGCATCTCATAAGTCTTATTTTTAGTTCGATGTTTAAATCTCGACAGCAGAAAAGTTTTTTTCATTCTTGTAAATGTGCTTCTGGCTTTTTCGATTCTTATTCGTATTTCTTGGGAACTGTTATTGTCTTCGTTAATGGTTGTGCCTAGGTATTTGTACTCTCTTACTCTTTCAATTGGTTGGTCTTTTACATATATGCTGGGTGCGTCTCGAGTTGTTTTAGTTATCACCATGTATTTTGTAGTGACTAGCCACTACCTGGGTATAAATGTGAAACCGTTTGGCCGATTATGATCAACAACGACCTTATCTGTCCGATTCGGAGGGGCAACCTTCCGTGAAAATTGTCGTTATCTCTTTTCGTTCGAAAGTTATCGTGTCAAAGGTCTCCCATCCATTTACTGAACTCACCCAAGGCAGCTTGAATCTCCAACAATGTTGTTCAAATTGGGAACTTGGTCGTAGAGTTAGGTTTTTGAATTACCATGTTTGAATTGGATCGGATTCGTATTTTTTGATGTATTGAGGAAATAACAAAAACATTTCAGATGGGTATAACTCCAAAACCGCTTGGCCGATTATGCTTACGAACTTAAATGTCGTATTTGGATGCGCAATCTCTATCCATTCTCAAGTTATCGTGAGATACATAATATGTTTTAATATTTTTTTTTTCTGGTAGTACGATTATCACAAAATGTCTCAAACGTCTTTGTGTTGGTATTCTACAACTACTTAGTACTCGGAAACCGTTTGGCCGATTATGCCCATTCCTTAACCTGTCTCTTAATCGTCGCAACGGTCTGACGGCCGGCCGGACAAAATCAAATTTGACCTCGAATTCTTCATCAGTGGGTTGAAACAAATCGTTCGAGACCATTTTCGGCAAAAAATTCGAAAATTACAGACATTTGGGCGAAATCATAGCACGGAAAAAAGCTAAAATAGCACTGACCAGGGGTCAATCTGCTTGCTAATGACATGATTATGATTATACTGACCCTCCTTCCCCAAGGAGACCTCTCAGAAGCTCCTAGTTCTATTTTGTAAATGATTTTAGGTGTGATATTCACCTCTTTGTGTAGTCAATAAAAAGATGACGGAAATGACTGAGCAGTGACTACGATAATGACCAATTGACTAACGAACCGAGCCGCGGGTTAAATCGACTGTCAGTACATTTGATTCTGATTATCCAGCCCGTTCACCGTGTGAAATATGATATTCGCACCAGCCAATCTGCAGGAAGCTATATGAAATCCTGAAAATACCTGCGAGAGTAAAACATGTTGGTGAAATTATTCATGACATCGCATTTACAACTTATCGATATAACATAGCGGCCTATGGGACCGACAGCGTGGTATTGTTTTACTCATACACCGAATGTATATACCTGGTGTGGAGTCAATTCATCAAGATAATTTATGTTATATACGCGTTCATAAAAATGCAAATAGACATTGAAGTGTTGCTGGGTGTATATCGCCGGCCGGCAGATATCACGCTGATTTTGAATACGAGTTAAAGAGGTACTAAATAAGTTTGAGTTACCCGAACACCACGTAGGGCTCAATAAATAATTCCACAACTTAAGAATTCGATATATTGCCATTGATGTCGCGTCGGACCACACACAGGTGTGTCTGATGGGAATGGCTATTCGGAGTTTTTCGGACAAATATACGCGTTGACTTTATTACGTTATTTGATTCATGAGGAGATGAGATATTTTTCTCACAAATTTGAGGGATTCCTGAAAGAAATGTCCACCAGAAACAGTCAAACGATTGGGTTCGAATTACTTATGAATAATCCGGAGTCTAATCTAATTCTGTCCATGTGTCCGGCCAGCTGACCTTGCACTTGTAGAATTACGATCATTATTTGTATACAGGGTCTTTCACGAGGAACCTCAGCCATATTTATACGGGAAACTACTGAACGTATTTTCATGAAATTCAGCACTTATAAGTACTTCACGATGCTGATGAAATCTAAAATATTTTCAAGGCATGAGCACCTCCGGTTTTTCCGGAAATGACGTCAACTTCCGTTTTTCAAATTAGAACACCATTTTTTCATTGCAGAAATAGATTCCTTAGAAAATTTCAAGTTATTTTGATGTAACATTTTTCAGTTTTGGTTGGAAAATTCTCTCTGAGCGGGAAAATTCGAAAAAAAAATAGAAAATAGAGCTCCGCTGAAACAAGAATAACTTCGAGGTTTTTGGATGGAAAATTTTCATTTTTGGGATTTTTCAAGATGTAAGATTGATGTATCCACTTCAAAAATCGAAATCGCGAAACATGATACAGGGGGTGAAAATATCGCTTTCAAAGTTAGGGATGACAAAATCGTGAAAAATGAATTTTTTCAAATTAGAACCCCATTTTTTTATGACAGATATTGAATCTACGTTAAAAAATAATGTGAGTGTATGCATCACACCCTTGCCCTAAAGTGGATATTTTATGAGTTATTCACAAAAAACTGTTTTTCGTCTTGAATTTTCAGCTATTTCTTTTCCCTTCACGCCAAAAAGATGAAATTTTCAGGAACTGTTACTTAAAACATGTTTTAGATTTTACTACCCTAATATGCAAGAGAAAAAAGTTACAGGTTGTTCCTAAATAGATGGCGAATTTTGATTCGAATTTGTATCGGAAACCTCTTTATTTCAACTAATCGGCCATCGGTTTTCTCTCCAGTGATAAATAAATAATTCCTTATGAACCATATGCAAAAACTTACCATGTTTTACATTCTTTTTTTTTCATGATAGATATCATCAATTACATCTGCCAAATTCCTCTTTATTCAGTAGCATTTTGTGTTTACTATTAATTTGGTGATAATTCGTATTAAGTTATAAAATCGATCACTATGCCTAATTTTACCAATGAAGATTATTTAAATCTCATTCTACTTCATGGAGAATGTAATAAAGTTGTAGATAGAACGATTCGACTGTTCATGTAGAAGTTTCCTGACCGACCCAGACCAACGAGAGATACCATGAACAGAACCATGACAAACTTGAGAAATGTCGGATCTTTCGTTAAGAAAACTATACACAGAGAAAAAAGTGTAGTAGAAGATGAGAACAACGAAATTACAGTTCTTGCATATTTTCGTGTGAATCCTCAAAATTCTCTCAAAGATGCCGAGATTGATCTGGGATTATCTCAATCGAGTGTTTGGAGAATATTAAAAAAACATAAAATGCACCCATATAAATTCAATAGGGTACAGCATTTGAAGGAAACTGATTTCGTCAGGAGAACAGAGTTTTGCGAAGCTATATGATGATTCGATTTCAAGAGAATGAAAACTTTTTGTACTGTATAATTTGGACAGATGAATCTAAATTCACAAAGAATGGTTCTTTCAATAGGCATAACAGTCATTATTGGGATGAATAGAACAACCACTACTTCAGACAATGGAACTTTCAAGAGACCTGGAGTTTCAATGTTTTTTGCGCCATCAAAAATAAAGCAATTCTCGATGTTCACAGTTATGATGGGACTTTAACTGGTAAGATAGAACACTACACATGTTTGCATTATTTAAAGAATGTTCTCCCTTAGGAGATAGATATTCTGACATATTGATTCAAACAATTGAGCCGCTAGTACAGAACCATAATGACTTATGGTATCAACAAGATGGCGCGCCTCCACACAAATCACTCAATGTGTCAAATATCCTCTACAGGCTATTTGAAGATCGATGGTTGGCGAACAATGGTCCACATCTTTGGCCACCACGTTCTCCCGATTTAACTCCTTTAGACTATTATGTTTGGGGTAGGATAAAAAATATTGTCTACTCAACTCCCCTGACTGATAAAGAGGACTGCATAGAACGAGTCAGAAATGCGTTCAGGTTTGTTTAGATTTTTAGATTCATAGTTTTGAAACTCAATTTGGTTTTTAAACACTTTTGCAGATCTCTTCCTCCCGATGAAATAAGAAGAGCAACGCACGAAGCATTCCTGAGACGTATAAATAAATGTCTAGAAATTAACGGTCAAAACTTTGAGCATCTTCTCTAGTTATAACTGCGAGAGTTTGCCATGGTTCTCCTAATAGTAACTTGAAGTCGGTTTCAAGAAGGGGTGAAAAATCTACAGCATGGTTCAAATAACAGTTCCTGAAAATTTCATCTTTTTGGCGTGAAGGGAAAAGAAATAGCTGAAAATTCAAGACGAAAAACAGTTTTTTGTGAATAACTCAGAAAATATCCATTTTAGGGCAAGGGTGTGATGCATACACTCACATTATTTTTTAACGTAGATTCAATATCTGTCATAAAAAAATGGGGTTCTAATTTGAAAAAATTGATTTTTCACGATTTTGTCATCCCTAACTCTGAAAGCGATTTTTTCACCCCCTGTATCATGAATCGCGATTTCGATTCTTAAAGTGGATACATCAATCTTACATCTTGATAAATCCCAAAAATGAAAATTTTCCATCCAAAAACCTCGAAGTTATTCTTGTTTCAGTGGAGCTCTATTTTCGATTTTTTTTTCGAATTTTCCCGCTCAGAGAGAATTTTCCAACCAAAACTGAAAAATGTTACATCAAAATAACTTGAAATTTTCTAAGGAATCTATTTCTGCAATAAAAAAATGGTGTTCTAATTTGAAAAAAGGAAGTTGACGTCATTTCCGGAAAAACCGGAGGTGCTCATGCCTTGAAAATATTTTAGATTTCATCAGCATCGTGAAATACTTATAAGTGCTGAATTTCATGAAAATACGTTCAGTAGTTTCCCGTATAAATATGGGTGAGGTTCCTCGTGAAAGACCCTGTATAGATAATGTTTTGTATTGATAGGAACAGAAATTTTGTGTTTCGAAATTTAAAAAAATTGTTTTTCCAATAACTCAAAAATACTGATCTGATCGAATTTGACCTCGGTAGTTAGTTGAAAAATTCTGTAGCGAAGGCTTATGCAATGCTTAGGGCTTCACGTGAGAGCGAGATTTTTCTCGTCTCGTCTCGTAAAAGTGAGACGAGACTTTTTCAAAAATATTATAGGCGATACCGAGACCACATACAGCGCAACACGAGAGTCTCGTTTTTGGTCTCGTTAAATTTTTTTTATGAAGTTTTATATACGACTCGACTTTTTTCAACACCCACAGAAAACAATTGAATATGAAGAGTCTCCACTATAATTACCAATATATTTTGTCTATATTATGCATCCATCGTTCTAGAAATACACGATTTTCTAGAAGATTATTAATTCGTTATGACCTTGCGATAATTGAGATAATTTTTCAAGAAAAAATAGAATTCACAACCATAAAAACGGATACCATTATGAATTCAATGGGTACTTAACGGACAGCTTTTATTGCCCCTAAATCCCAATAGTTTGAAAATTTCGTCTCTATCTGAACATCTGGAGAAATGTATTCTCTTGTGCTCCTTGTAGTGAAGATATGAACAATTATAGTATACATCTGTGGAACTACGTATAATAAAACTGATAAATAAATGAAGCTATTCAAAGTTTCGAAAAGTGTTATGAGGAATACGCCAAGAACACCCTCAATGATCTACCCACTGGGAAGGTATTCTTTGAAAACTATACCAAACTATTTAATTCTATTGCAAATGTATCGACATCGATAGCCTATTCAAAACATCAACAAAATTTTCGAAATATTGGAAAGCTGAGTTTGAAGAATATTTGCTGTTAGAAAGAGCAAATAGGAATCAAAATATTTTACAGTGGTGGAGAGTGATGAAAGAGTTCTTCCTACACTTTCAAGATGGCCGATGATTTATTAATGGCTACAGCCGTACCTGGTTGAAAGATTATTTTCCACAGCAGGTATGATCATGGCAAAAACACGTACATCATTGAAAAATGATGTGATGCAAGCGTGATTTTGTTTGGATTCTTGGTCATCAAAAATATAAAAGTTGAAATTATCAGTGTTTAAAATTAAAAATAATAATATGTACATGTACAAATATTTTTGTATAAGAGCGTAATAAATATAGCTTTACAAAATTATTCATTATTGTATACCATTTCGTTTATATATTATAATATGTATTATCGTTATTCAGAATTGAGCGAGAGGAGACGAGACAACTGATAACGAGGCGAGAACGAGACTTAAACGATACTTAATTTTTTGGGAATTGGCGAGAGTGAGACGAGATTTTTTATACTCTCGTCTCGTGTGAAGCCCTAGCAATGCTTATGCTCTCAAAATCACACACCTCACACTAAACACCACAGAACACTAATATATAAGAAGTGAAAGCTTAGTACTAATCCGAGGCAACAAAGATGGCGTCAACGCCGCCATCTTTTTGGGTTGTGAGATAATTCAAACGGCAGGAATTTTGAATATACGCATGTCCTCAAGGTACCTTATACCATACAATTGCACTTTCTGCGGAATTGTATTTATTAATCTACAATGTAAATTTCGAACTATGTTTCATTAAATCTGATCAACTCAGTATATCCATGAATAATTGTGAAAATTATATTGATGATACATAAACTGAATAGTTGAATCAGACTACACGTCTGATGCAACAATAAATTTCAAGAATGTATTTATTTATTTTCAAATTCAATAATAATAATCATTTGCAATCATATATAGAATATACATACAACAATAAGGCTTTGACAATAAAACAGTGTTTGTTGCAATCAGGCATTGTCCAGTCCTATTCTCATCGAAAAAGTTCTTGAAATAAAAGCAGTATCAGAATTAATAAAAAGCAAAACATTGGAATGTGTTAACAATTTTACGTTAGGAATGGCATAATTTATCTCGGTCACAGCATCTCCATCTCAGGAAAACAATTGAAATCTTCACCTACGATGTTGTCATTAGTGATTGCAAATTTTTGAATGAAATACCCAAAATTACCTAAATGTTGATTGGAATAGTTTCCACATTTATATGATTTTAAAATAGAAGAGGTGAAATTATTTATAACAATAACTTTCAGAGCTGCAAACTCGCTTCCAAGCAGCTGATCGAGATGTATCCCCTCGAAATCGAAAAGATTTCTTCTGATTGAAACCTATGGAAACATCGGAATAATATGCATTCTCTCATAAGGGAGACTTGCCAGAATAGCGATCAGAATAGGCTATAATCCTAGAACATGGAGATACAACTGTAGCTTTTGACATTTTATATGTAAAATAGAAGGAATAGGAATAAAAATGAGCAATAATGGTTGTAATCACCCAATTATACGAAACAATAGAAATATGATACCTTCTCCTTATCTAGTGGACTCTCATGGCACTTTGAAAGTGAACTGGAAATTATTTCTCTAATTAAAAACAAATGTATCACTAATTAAAAAGAAGTATTTAAAAAACGGCAAAGCATAACGGAAGAATCAAATGAATAGAATATACTTATATCAACAAACCCACCTTTAGACACTTAATGATTCCAGATTTTTTTCTCGAAATCTTCCAAAAATATTCTATTTGTAAGATGGCTGAACCGCTGAATGTTTATTTTTTACCTCGATAACTTGTGAATCGGATATCTTCGGTTTATGCCGAAGAAGGCGAAGTTTCACCCCCCTGCTAATAACGGACTCTTCAACACTGGTGATTATGGACATATCGCAGCTTCAATCCACGCATGCGCGGACCCTCCTAAGGGATTCTATGGACGAGTAGCATACTGCACCTCAAAACCCCAATCCTCTCAGACGAAAACTCCAGCAGTTATGTCACTTCTCGTCTGCTCATACGCATGAAGAAAAATGACCGAAAGGGGTAACATGAATTTCAAAATTGGTTCCAGGATACTCCAACTCGGAAACAACGCTATTTCGCCCAAAACTGATTTTTCCGTGCAAAGAATCACTTGAAATTTCTTTTAAAACCTCACAATATCGACTCAGCACCAGACCCATGACCGATAGTCCTAAACAACTCCCAACATAACCTATACAACCCAAAAGTAGTCATTTCTCCTCTGCGCATGTACAATCCACTTGTGACAGGAACTCCTCTCAAAATCACACATCTCACACAAAACGCCGATTCTGCAACACCAGTGTTTCAGGAGATATCGCATCTTCTATCTACGTATGCGCAGACCCTCACAAGGAGATTTTATGGAGGAATAGCATCCTCCACCTCAAAACCCCAATCCCCTCTGACGAAAACTCCAGCATTTAAATTATTTCTCGTCTGCTCATGCGAATGACGAAAAATGCCAGAAAGAGGCAGCATGAATTTCAATATTGGCCCCAAGGATTATGTTATGAACACTATACCTCGGACACTAAGCTATTTCCTTGAAACTAGCTTGCAAACTCACAGAATTGACATTGGTGGTAATTTGGCATTCCAGTTCCACCCCCAGTCGCTCAACTTTCAGACAAATTTTGAAAACCAATTTAAAATTCCACACATCGTTCACCTACTTATTCAATTTGCCACGGTACTTACTTGTCCATATTTTAATCAGTTGCCCCCGTACATATCGCAATAATCAGATAAAGCAGGTCGAATATATTACCAGATGTTATTTTCCACGAAGGAAACAACTGAACACACCCCAAAAGGTCATTATTGATCAGCGAAGTGCCAAAATTAAACTCAATCCGATATTTGATTTCGGAATTTCAAGCAAAATATTCCGCTAATAGTTCCGAAACTATTTGGCGGTCGTTAACGAACCTGTCCGAGATATTTACGCTTCAAAACTACCCTGCTAATTTCAATCCTCTAACCCCTCTCGTTCAAGAGTTACCGTGCTAACGGCCGGCCGGGCGGAAATAATTGAATTTGACCCCGGATTATTCATCATTGTGTCGAACCCAATCGTTTGAGACCATTTTTGGCAAAAATTTCCAAAAATACAGACATCCGTGTGAAATGATAGCACGCTGTTCCTTGCGGAACACGCGCGCAAAAATGGTATTAAGGATTCTTTGGGAGGTATATTCATTATTAAATGGTTCCTTTCTCGGTTTTTCCTCCCAAAGTCAGTGTTTTAATTAGCAGACGAATTTTAAAATTATTTTATGTAAAGCACAAGATATTTGTCAGAAGCAATGTATCGAACAATGTTGCCTAACAAACAATAAGGAAACAACACCAACGTTAAAACAACTATTTCGTAACGTTTCGGAAACTATATCAGACTCCTTCGTCAGACACGAAGCGAAAATCTTCAGAATTATTTTTTGTTGATATCTATTCTGAAATTTGAAAATTGTCACATTACTGCATTAATTAAAGTTCTTTGACAATTTTCGAATTTCAGAATATGTATGTAACATATACCGGGTGCCCCAGTATATATGTTCCAATGGATTATCTCAGCCATTTCAAAAGATAAAAATTTGAAAATTTTATGATTTTCAATTCGTTCAAGGAACCTTCCACTGAGAAAAATGAAAATTGATAGTCACTTTCGTTTTGACCGGAAATAGCACCCTATATATTTTTGGAAATTTTTTAAATCTATGCAAAATTACCTTTCCAACGATGTATCAAACTTCGTATTTTACAATTGATTTGAGGGAGAAAACGTCAATTGAAATATCAAATTTAAGGAATTGCAGTAGGCTACGATATTTTGTGTAATCTTGATTTTGACGATGTGTGCCGATCCATCTATCTTCAAATGGACCGTTAAGATGGACTGCAAAATCTCCAGATTTAACACCACTATATTTCTTCCTTTGGGGATATTTGAAAGATCGTTGTACCAGACCCTTTCTATTGATTTGGAAGATTTAAAAAACAAAATAAGGTATATATAGAGCCCTTAATGCTGAGCTGAAAGATGTGTAGATGCAGATGGTCAATATTTCGGGCATATGCTTTAGTTTATATTATAGGTATTTTTTTTACCCTTTTTTGTAATTTTTTGTTTCTTTTACTATTCATTCTTTGTTTAGCGTTCGGTGAAATACATAGTTGATTTCAATTGAGGAAGGTTTTTATTTATTGATCTCGATTTCATTTTTCTCAGTTGAAGGTTCCTTGAACGAATTGAAGATCATAAAATTTTCAAATTTGTATCTTTTGAAATGGCTGAGATAATCCATTGGTACATGTATAATGGGACGCCCGGTATAATTATATAACATGTATGTTATGTGTTTTAGTATATCCAGGAGGATCAGTATAATAATAATAATAATAATAATAATAATAATAATAATAATAATAATAATAATATCCAAGTAATTCCAAATATATCCGACCATATCCGCAATTAGTACAATAGTATCCCTCTCGGAATTTACTTATTGCGAAAATGGTTTTACTATTTCCGAAATTGGTGTTACTTATTCAGAAATTGGTTTTTCTCAGTTGAAGGTTCCTTGAACGAATTGAAGATCATAAAATTTTCAAATTTGTATCTTTTGAAATGGCTGAGATAATCCATTGGTACATGTATAATGGGACGCCCGGTATAATTATATAACATGTATGTTATGTGTTTTAGTATACCCAGGAGGATCAGTATAATAATAATAATAATAATAATAATAATAATAATAATAATAATATCCAAGTAATTCCAAATATATCCGACCATATCCGCAATTAGTACAATAGTATCCCTCTCGGAATTTACTTATTGCGAAAATGGTTTTACTATTTCCGAAATTGGTGTTACTTATTCAGAAATTGGTTTTTCTCAGTTGAAGGTTCCTTGAACGAATTGAAGATCATAAAATTTTCAAATTTGTATCTTTTGAAATGGCTGAGATAATCCATTGGTACATGTATAATGGGACGCCCGGTATAATTATATAACATGTATGTTATGTGTTTTAGTATACCCAGGAGGATCAGTATAATAATAATAATAATAATAATAATAATAATAATAATAATAATAATATCCAAGTAATTCCAAATATATCCGACCATATCCGCAATTAGTACAATAGTATCCCTCTCGGAATTTACTTATTGCGAAAATGGTTTTACTATTTCCGAAATTGGTGTTACTTATTCAGAAATTGGTTTTTCTCAGTTGAAGGTTCCTTGAACGAATTGAAGATCATAAAATTTTCAAATTTGTATCTTTTGAAATGGCTGAGATAATCCATTGGTACATGTATAATGGGACGCCCGGTATAATTATATAACATGTATGTTATGTGTTTTAGTATACCCAGGAGGATCAGTATAATAATAATAATAATAATAATAATAATAATAATAATAATAATAATATCCAAGTAATTCCAAATATATCCGACCATATCCGCAATTAGTACAATAGTATCCCTCTCGGAATTTACTTATTGCGAAAATGGTTTTACTATTTCCGAAATTGGTGTTACTTATTCAGAAATTGGTTTTTCTCAGTTGAAGGTTCCTTGAACGAATTGAAGATCATAAAATTTTCAAATTTGTATCTTTTGAAATGGCTGAGATAATCCATTGGTACATGTATAATGGGACGCCCGGTATAATTATATAACATGTATGTTATGTGTTTTAGTATACCCAGGAGGATCAGTATAATAATAATAATAATAATAATAATAATAATAATAATAATAATAATATCCAAGTAATTCCAAATATATCCGACCATATCCGCAATTAGTACAATAGTATCCCTCTCGGAATTTACTTATTGCGAAAATGGTTTTACTATTTCCGAAATTGGTGTTACTTATTCAGAAATTGGTTTTTCTCAGTTGAAGGTTCCTTGAACGAATTGAAGATCATAAAATTTTCAAATTTGTATCTTTTGAAATGGCTGAGATAATCCATTGGTACATGTATAATGGGACGCCCGGTATAATTATATAACATGTATGTTATGTGTTTTAGTATACCCAGGAGGATCAGTATAATAATAATAATAATAATAATAATAATAATAATGATAATAATAATAATATCCAAGTAATTCCAAATATATCCGACCATATCCGCAATTAGTACAATAGTATCCCTCTCGGAATTTACTTATTGCGAAAATGGTTTTACTATTTCCGAAATTGGTGTTACTTATTCAGAAATTGGTTTTACTTTTTCCAAAAATAGGTTTGTTTTCGCACCGAAAAAAGGATTTGCGTTCTGCGGTTAAAACACTTTGGTCCATCACTTAAATTCAGCTCTTGTGTTTATAATGACTGAACCTACTCCTGAAAGTTCCCTGAAACTAATGTTTATAGAGGCCGCAACCCACCCTTGAATCGCGAATATGATTCCATAAAGTTGACCTCAGTTTATGGTTTCCGTTTGCCACATTTCACCCGGGAAGTCCCGTATATTCTTAATCATATTAAGAATTGATCAAACCTAAACAGTTCAGTAAAGGCCTCAGTTTATTCTTGCACCAGGTCCCTTGGATATACAGGGTGAGTCTTTGAGCACTGCCTTAATTTTAACCAAAGATTCCTGTCATCAAATGAAACACTTTTTTTATTTACCATTTTTCCAGATTCGGCTCAGGTAAAAAGTTACAAGCGTTTAAAGATTTCACAATGTGCTAATACACTCCCGCATATAAATTATCTATGACATTGTTGGCGGACGAGAATAAGGCATGGTAACGTGGTTTACAGCTTGATTCGGGATTCCAACGCTCAGGGACGGATCCATAAAAGTAGTGAAATTTCTGGAGTTTTCCATTTTAAAACATTCAAAAAAGAATTTCTCGAAAACGGTGCGTTTAAGGAGAACTGATGAAGAATAATATAATGTTCTAAAACGATGGAATATTCTTGAAATGACTCAAGAAAAACTTTATATGCTTTCTTTATGCTAATTTCGTTTAGTTTTATGAATCCACGAGTCCATAACTAGAAAACCAGTAGAAGTAGAAAATAACTAATATTTGGAAAATATGTATCATAGTTATAGGAAACTTTACGCCAACATTCATTTTATTCGAAAAAAGGATGTCAAAGCTACAAAATAAAAACTGATTTTTTTTTCAAAATTTCAACAGCCTGTATCTTTTTACCTGAGCTGAATTTGGAAAAATGTTAAATGAAAAAAGTGTTTCATTTGATGAGAGGAATCTTTGGTTAAAATTAATGCAGTGGTCAAAGACTCACCCTGCATAGCTACGTCTCTGCATGTCCGACTAAAAATTCAACAATAGCGCCTTGGAACAAGCCCGCAAAAATCGAGTATCATCCGGCATTGATCGTGACGGATTGACAATGGCCCACTGGGAACCGTCTTCTTTCTACATCTTGTTAGTCTCCACGACTGCTCATGTCATGTTGTCTCCTAATATTTACGATTATTCGAAATGAATGACCGCTCTATCTAATAAATCGAACAGACCACGAAATTCCCTAAAAGGCAGCTGAAGCCTCAACCCGCGCCACCAAGATCCGAGAGTTGAAATTATGAGGAATTGTCCCTGTCCCAGCGTGAATCCAAATTACTATTACGTGCCAGCCAGCAATCGTATATTTGTCGTGGATACTTTGAAAATATCACTTTACACTTTATTATGGCTTTTATAATCATTATTAATATTATGATTACACTTTATTCAGACTGTCGTTGATATTCGATTTTTATTCGCTGCGTTTGTTTATTTCTTCGGAATGAATGGCTTCTGGTTTTGCACCTCCTCGACCAGCATGCTAATTTTATGGTTGTGAAACGTGTTACAAGAGATTCTTAGCTATTACATGCCTTTGGTGATCGATCGTAATGATCTAGATTGTTTGCGATTACGTTCTTCGGTTGCTCGGGGTTAATTAAAAATTGCATGAAATGCTTTCATGTGAAAGCATTATGGTTTTTAATCGAGTTCAAAAGTCCAAACTATTTATTATTATTGCTCTTGGAAACAACGAAGAGAATTATGTTTAATCTGGGCTGAAATTCGAATGCGGTGTGATTATCTTCCAGAGAAAAAATATCTTAGACTAAGCATGATTAGTGGTAGCTTTGCCTTAAAGCGATATTCTCTTTGTATTAAGCATAAATACATAGGAAGGTACGTTTTTTGAGTATTTTCAGCATATATGGTTTTTCTATTAACTGGCCTATTACAATTATTTGGAGAGAATCTAGTGAATATTTCGTTCTGAAATTTTTAGTAGTGGTTTGGGAAAAAGGGAACTCTCTACTCAAAATATTTTCAAGTCGACAGTATTGCCACATCTATCAGAAACGCATATCTACTTTCTTATTACAAATAGAACACGTTGTATTTTGTTTATGCATCGACTTTATATTGAAGTTCCATCTCGATTATTATTTATGGGAACGTAACTAAATTCAGCAATCTTATAGTCAACAATCCCGCCATTCTTAAGACACATTCAGTATTTTGATATTTCGTAAGGTCTTTCGAAGATTTTTCTCCTAAAATATGGATTTTCAAATGGCAACCATTTTTTTTTTCACAGCATTCGGTCCAAAATGAAAAATAAGTCTTTTCTTACATCAATGCTCTTTTTGGCGCTCCTGTTCCTTAGAACAGAGTGCTTTTAATTTGCCCAAATGTCTGTAATTTTCGAATTTTTTGATGAAAATAGTCTTAAACGATTTGGTTCGACTCACTGATCTAGAATCCGTGGTCGAAATTTATTCTGTCCGGCCAGCCTGTTATATCACAGAGGCATTACATTTTAAACATCATCATAGATTATGACTGCATTTCGGAATATTTCAGGTTTTGGCGCTCTGGTTCCTCGGAACAGAGTTCTTATCAATTTGCCCAAATGTCTGTAATTTTCAAATTTTAGGCTGGAAATTGTCTCAAACGTTTTGGTTCGACTCAATGATCAAGAATCCATGGTCAAATTCGATTCTGTCCGGCCGTCTGACCGGCCGTTAACACGAAAACTCTCGAACGGAATGAGCTAGACAGTTGAAATTTTCAGAGTAGGTTTGGGAAATAAATACCTATCTCGGCTTAGTTCGTTATTGGGCAAAATCGGCCAGATGGTTTCGGAGTAACAAAAAAAATTTTTTTTTACATTACAAATTTCAAAATATTTTTTTTTCAATATGTAGTTTCACCATAAGAATCCATTGATATCATTTTTAACTCTAACAAGCTAATACTTTTGAAGATATGATTTTCCAAAATTTCAATAATAAATCGTACTCCTATGTTTTCACAGAATGCTATAATTATTCTATCTATGAATTATTATAATATGATCTGTGTTGATACATGTCAACTTATTTACCTGATAGTAGGGGAGCCCAAGCGGGGATTTTGGGATTTACTAAAGCGCGGCAGATTAATATATAGGGGGATACCCGGATACCTTGTACCTGGGTAAATTTTTCCGCCAAACATGAGCCATCTATATATGGCCGCCCGTCAAGGATAAAGCATCAGATTAGTAAAAAAAAGTTGATCATCGGAAATTCTCGAGCGCGTCAGATTAAGGTAGGGTGAGTTAGTTACATGCTAAAAAGTGTATGTTCCATTAATCTGACAATTTGAGAGTGACGTAAAGAAGGGGGAGGGTTACAAAGTTGTAAAAAAAAACGACATCTTGACATTCTCGAGCGTGGTAATTTTTTTTTTTATTTTGAAGGGAATAATGGAAGAATTACGAAAAATATATAATCTGACGATTTTCACAAGCCGAAGTAATAAAAATTCATTGATAAAGTTTAATGCGTGCAGCTATGCCATGCCTATATTCCCCTCTCCATGTTTCTATTCTCCTCTCACTCTTTCTCTATCTATTGCTCTCTCACTCCGTCCCACTCCGGTTTCTGTTGCCATGACAGCTGGTCACGCAGACTCGTTCGCGGTATGATCTTGTTTACAACGGATTACCAACGTATTAGGTTATTTTGCGATTTTAATAAAAGGTATGTGAATTATAGTTAATAAATAATTACTATGAGTGATTGAGTGATATTAATGTGAATTGTTTATTTTGTGGTGAAAGTACTTTACAAAAATGTATCATTACCTTGGAATATCGTCGGAGCTAACCGATTCTTCGAAAATCACGAAAAAATTAAAAATTAAATTTTGTATAATTAATATTTGTATAAATATTCTCCTCAAAACAACATAAGCTTTTTCATTTGCACGCTATTTCCTGAGCTTTTCGATTAATTAAGTTATGAATGATTTAAAAAAACTAAAAAAAAAAAAATTTTTATTGTCAGATTTAGCGAATCCCTCCAGACAATCGTCAGATTAGGAGACAGCAGGTCTAGGCCATATTGATGAACCACATATATCTTAATCTGACGCGCTTGAGTATTTCTAAATGGCAATTTTTTTTTGCATATTCTAATAATGACCACGAGTTTGCGTTACCTCCCAATCGTCAGATTATTATACAAGAGCATCTTTTAAGGTTCACTAAACGCCCCCTCATAAAATCAGACGAGCTCGATAAAATTTTTTTTTTTTTTTTCATTTTCAACCCTTACGTATGATCACCTCCATCATGGAAACGGTCAGATTAACATATGTACATGTTTTAAAATACGTAGGACACAGATGCTATCAATATCTGACGCGCTCGAGTATGTCCACGTAACGGTTTTTTTTTACATTTTTGAAAATTTATATCCGCTCACCCCACCGATGAACAGGTATATATTATATAACATTTTTTTCTTCTTATCATCTAAGCTTGACAACCCAATAGCTCTCTATGACGCTCGAGTAAATCCCGAATTAGCCTCGTGGGCTCCCCTACTATGAGGCGTGACATGTCAAATTCATTTCAGCAATCGTAGAATTATGATAATTATAATATGATATCATACTTTTTGGTTGATATTTAATGCCCATCGTATGGTAAGTACGTGGTATAATAATATTGAGTTCAGAATATCTCCAGTAAAAACAAAATTGAAATATTGGCTAAAGTTTCAATTGATATAAAATATGTAATATAATTTTCAGAGTGGATCTGAGGAAAGGATATATCGTCCATCATAGAATTGAGGAATGAATAATAATAAGTCGGATGAGTTCGTTGTTGGGTAGAATTGGTCTATTGGTTTTGGATTAATAATTTTAGGCACTCTTGTTGAATTTAAATTCTTTTATGATTGTTGACTTTAATTTCTGCTATAATGAAGTTCTATCTTAAGAATCCATTGATATAGTTCCCAACTCTTACCAATACTTTCGAAGATATGATTTGTCAAAGTTTGAACAAGAGCACCAAAGCTTCTGTCCACAGGGCTTGAACCAATTTTTTGGATAGGTTTCGAATGAGATGAAAAAACTGGAATTTTACGGAACACAGTCATAATCTATGGTCATATTATGTTGATAATAGAGATGAAAAGAATTACTTCGTGAGTAGGAATAGGTATGACAGAAACCTCTCTTCATCATGTTTTTGGGCGCATGTTCTAGGAGAACATCGTCCTATCATTTCGTCCAAATGTCTGTAATTTTCGAATTTCGAGCTGAAAATTGGCTAATAGACTAATTCGGACTCCCTGATCACGAATCCGGTGTCAGATCTTAGGGTGCCGTCCGGCCGGCCGGCCGGCCGGCCGGTTTCCCGGCCGTAAGCACGATAACAGGAGCACCGAAGGTCCTATCGACTTCAAACTTTCAGGGTAGGTTTCTGATCAAAATGCGACGGTTAAGTTCGTTAACGGGCAAAATCGGCCGTATGGTTTAGGAGTTATAGACATTTAAAATTTTGAGGTTATTTCCCTGATATTTCAGGAACTAAAGAAGATGTTGAATCGAAACTTGGTAGTCAGTTTGAGGATATAAACGCGCAACTTTTGGCAAAATTCTGTTATGATCGAAATGTTGGTAATTTTTAAAAAAATATTTCTTTTAATTTTTTCGAAAAAAAAATTTTTTTTTCGTGAACTATTCATCAGATTGCAACAAAAACTTGTACTAACGTCAATTGTAGTATTTTGCAACATTGTGCAAAATTTTGGCTCTATACGATTTCAATTTCTGGAGATATAAGACAAAATGTGTCAAATTTCCTGGGTCTCTCTCAGTATTTTCATCGATTATTATATAATAATCAATAATATTAAGGTATTCAACATGATACTGCTTTTTTTCTTTACTGGTCAGTACGGGCCACAAGGAAGATGAACATGCGCCCAAAAGCTCCTGTCCACAGGGCTTGAACCAATTTTTTATTTTATCTCAGTCTCAACATCGAAGTTAAGCTTTGCCCAACTTTGATGTTAGTCCTAGGAGGTTGAATGAGATTATTCTTTTTCCAATAAGATGTAATATACATTATTAAATCATTTTATATTGAAAAAACAACTAAAATTTTTAGTTGGAATTTGTACATCTCAAATTTGACATAACCCCATAAAAAATCTGGAGGTGTAAATTCTGATGATCGCGCATGGTCCCAAACAACATATCCATCGGTCCTAGAATAATTCCTCTAAAATAGACGAAACATTTCTTGTACAATGAGGTGGGGGCTCCATCTAAATGAAAACTGAAAATTGCAAACTGCCCCATTAATCGTTGTTTATCATAATATTCATAAATTCTTCTATGACAACCCTGATCATTGAGCAGTTTTTTATGATCTCGATAGCCATAGAGTTTATTTCCCTAAATACACTTGATATATCGTAGAGGCAATACATTATGAACATCATCATAGATTATGACTGCATTTCGGAATTTTTCAGTTTTTGGCGCTCTGGTTCCTCGGAACAGATTGCTTATCAATTTGCCCAAATTTTCGAATTTTTGGCTGAAAATAGTCTCAAACGTTTTGGTTCGACTCACTGATCAAGAATCCATGGTCAAAATCAATTCTGTCCGGCTGTCCGACCGGCCGTTAACACGATAACTCTCGAACGGAATAAGCTAGACAGCTGCAATTTTCAGAGTAGATTTGGGAGATAAATATCTCGGTTGAATTTGTTATTGGGTAAAATTGGCCGATGGTTTCGGAGTAACGAAAACAAAATTACATTACAAATTTCACGAAAGTACTTTTCCTTCGACCTCTATGAAAAGTAACATTTTATGTATTAATTTGCGGCCATAAAATCGACTATTATTGAAGGCAAGTACTTTGCGGATGAGAAAGTACTTTCTCGTCCGCTGTGGTCATTATGAATACGGCATTTTACGGTTCAATACAAACAGAAGTGTCTGCATGTAAGAATAACTGTCAGTGCTATGGTTACTATGGATACGGTTCAATACAAACATAAGTGTATGTGCCATTTGCTATTTTGAAATTATTGAAGAGGTCCGAAATTCATTAAAATATGTAGAGGTCGAAGAAAAAATGTAATATGCACCTCGGCGAAAAACTGTCTATTGTCTCGCCTGGTTGCTATCCTCGACTATAATAGACAGAGAGCCTTTTGATTCGTCAAAATGTCTGTCATTATTAAATTTTTGGCCGAGAATGGTCTCAAACGATTAATTTCGACTCACTGATGAAGAATACGAGGTCAAAATTGATTCCCTCTGGCCGTCTGGCCATCAGCTCGATTACGCTCGAACGCAATGAGTTAGAGAGTTGAAATTTTCAGATTTGGATTCGGCTAAATTCGTTAATGGGAAAAATCCACCGAGTGGTTTCAGAGCTATATCCATCTAAAATTTTGTTTTCCAAATAACTCGAAAAATACCTGATAATAAAAGCGTTACTTGAAAAATATCGGCACGAAGACTTATAAAAAATTTTGTGAGGATCGCCTGACTTGAAAATTATTATTATTATAATAATTATTATTATTATTATTATTATTATACTGATCCTCCTGGGTCTTCCACAAGGAGACCCCTCATAAGCTCTAAGAGCTTGACCTGAGTTAGGAGAACCAGTTGTGTTCTGTGTAGGCTTGGTTACTGTGTCCCTGCGCCACCTTAGGCACAGCACTGTTAATTTTTGACCCAACAGCGAATGGTGGCGATTACCGTGACTAGAAAATTTCTTTCCTAGCCTCGAAATTGAACTTGGGGCTTCCGCTCCCAAGTCAATTACTCTACCACTGAGCCAACCGCACTACTACTATTGAAAATATACTTTAAAAAATTCTGTATCTCAGAAACTATCCATCAGATATCGTTGAAATTCTTTGAGATTCTTCAAAACCTTATTTTACAGTAAAGTTCTAGCTTAGAACTCGATCGGATCTATATTGGTGAATATATGCAGTTGGTCGAGCTCTGGGACTGAAGAATAGATTGCTTAACACAAAGTTCAGAATTGCTTCAGATATGACCAAATTACAGTAGGAACAAATGAAGAGGGTTCAGGATGAGCTGAGGCAACGTCGGGATCGAGGTGAGCAAAATCTCACTGTTAAATATAGAAAAGGTATTCCTGTTATTGAGGAATCAAAAAACTAAGAACATTCTCTTGCCAAACGATGAAGATATACTACCAAAATGTTGGTGGTTTAAGAACTAGACTTGAAGAATTTAGAACCTCTGTCCTGTGCTGCGATTATGATGTTATTATATTGACTGAAACATGGCTGACAGGGTCCTTTTGTGATGCTGAAATTGGATTAATCAACTATAATATTTTTAGAACTGATCGAAGTATGAACACGAGTGGCAAGTCTCGAGGTGGTGGAGTAATGATGTGCTTCAGGAGGGGTCTGAGCGTGAGAATGCTGGATGGGGCTAGTCCGGATGTTGAACATTTGTTCGTTCTTTTGATGGATACAAGTGTAAGTGTTATTTTCGGGGCTGCCTACATACCACCATGTTCGGGTTCCGATTTGTATGTGAGTCATTGTACTTCTGTCAAGCGAATATCTGAGAAATTCGGGACATCTCAATGCTATCTCTTTGGTGATTATAATTTGCCATCGACCACGTGGGAATCTTCGGAGGAGCATGGACTTAGCGCTCGTTGCCCCCCAGGATGTCCAGCCCAGATTATTTGTGATTATTTTTCATTTCTTAATTTTAGACAACTTAATGTGGTTCCTAATGATCATAATGTATATTTAGATCTAGTTTTTTCACAGAATGTTTTTGTTCAAATTCAGGAGGCTGCTGATCTGCTGTTGCCTAATAATTTCCACCATAAGGCCTTTACCGTCGAATTGGAACTATTAGTTAGATTCAAACCTCTTCTATTTGATGAGTTTTACTATGACTTTAGGAATGCGGACTACGTTGGTTTGAATAATTATTTTGCGGCGGTGAACTGGGGGCTTGTATTCGATGGTCTGGATATTCATACTATGGTTGATAGATTTTACCAAATTGTCGGGAATTCTTTTGCGTGCTTCATTCCTAGGAAGAGAAGTAAACCAACAACATATCCTAAATGGATTACCCGCGAGCTGAGGGTACTCATAGCTGAAAAAAATGGGTTCAAGCCCTGTGGACAGGAGCTTTCTGGCGCTCTAGTTCAATCAGACAAATTATATCTCCGAAAGTATTGGTTTCTCTGAGTTGGGAATTATATCAATGTATACATATGATAGAGCTGCATCATAAAGGAAATTCAATTCAAATAATAGTTTATTTATCAAGATTAAATGAGCAATCATGAGAATGAGAACTGCACCATTAAGAAATCGAATTAAATCTGGCCAATTTTGCCCAATAACGAACTTATCCGAGATATTCATCTCCCTAACCTACTCTGAAAATTTCAACTACCTAGCTCATTCCGTTCGAGAGTTATTGTGGAAAAACTTTTTTTAAATTTTCAAAATTTTTTTTTAAACTTTGCGGTAATCTGGTCAATACAAAACTTCACATGCGTATAAAGGTCATGATTCTACAATTTGATGCTAAATTTGTCCGAGATATTTACGCTCCAAAACCACCTTGCAATTTTCAATCCGCTAACTCCTTTCGTTCGAGAGTTATCGTGCCTACGGCCGGTCAGCCGGCCGGACAGAATCGATTTCGCACTCGGATTCTTGATCAGTGAGTCGAACCAAATCGTTTGAGACCATTTTCAGCCAAAAATTCCAAAATTACAGACACTTGGGCAAATTGATAAGCACTCTGTTCCGAGGAACTAGAGCGCCAAAAAAACAAGTTTCGTATGACAATTGCCCAAAACAGGTTTAAAGTACCTACAAATAGTAGGTATTCCATAAAACAAATATGAAAGAAGATAAGTAATAATAAAAAATTACCTTGTATCGATCAAAAATTTCCTGATCTACGTTCACCAAATTTTCTCCTCTCTCGAACTACAGAATTATGCTTTCGATATTTACGTAATATTTTCAAACATTTTCGGGTGAGGTCCCCGTTGCATCGCTAAAATACGAGTATTTCAACCCCAATATTTTTGAAGTTACAATATTCCCTTCTGTCAAGTTGACATTATGAGAATTAATACATAGAATAATAATTATATCAATCTGCGAAATACGATTTACATTGAAATTTTAAAAAATCATATCTCCGAAAGTATTAGCTTGTTAGAGTTGAAAATGATATGAATGGATTCTTATGATAAAACTGCTCATTAAAAAAAATTTAATTTGGAATTTGTTTCCTAAAAAAAATTTTTTTTTTTGTTACTCCGAAACCATCTGTCCGATTTTCCCCAATAACGAACTTAGCCGAGATATTCATCCCCCAAACCTACTCTGAAAATTTCAACTGTCTAGCTCATTCCGTTCGAGAGTTATCGTGCCTACGGCCGGCCGGCCGGCCGGACAGAATGAATTTCGACCACGGATTCTTGATCAGTGAGTCGAACCAAATCGTTTAAGACCATTTTCATCGAAATATTCCAAAATTACAGACATTTGGGCAAATTGATAAGCACTCAGTTCCGAGGAACTAGAGCGCCAAAAAGGAGGCTCATGCGCATTATAAGTCGACTCGTTCTGATCAGGATTTTCTACTGTTTTCCGGTCTGAGATCTCAATGCAAGGATCTATGAAATTTTGTTAGGATGCATATTATTATGCAATATGTATCTTGGCATTCCTCAATATAGGAGTAAATGCCCTCAGTCTTAATTCAAGGCCTTCCTAGAAGCGCCGCTCGACTCTGAGTACTTTTGTGCAGTCAGCATTTTCATTCCAGTTTCCCGGCTTTCTGATTTAATAGAATATAATTCCAATTCATTATTGTATTAACCAGCTCAGAATAAACTTGCTTCTGAATAAATATTTGTTTTTTTAAAAAGGTGATTCAAAAGAGTAAATTTATAAATGGCGACGAGGATGGGATTGTTGCTAGTATAACGAAAAAAAAAAATAAGTATACGTGAATTTCAATTCTTCGAGCAACATTCCAAAAACCCGAGTTTCGAAAAGTGCGACGATAAGTTCGAAGTAAAGTTCCGACCACGAGAAGCTCAAACGACTGCAGTAGAGATAAGCCACGAAGGTGTGTTGAATCCCCGAAAACAGAGTAAGGAGAACCATTCCCGACTTGATCTCAACTGCAACCCTTGAGAATCACCCTGAGGAGGTTTGGAGGTAGCAGCCCGGACACCAGGTTTAAAACGAGAAGTAAGTTGAGGCTATCCCTTACAATAATCCCAGTTTTTCCTATCCCTGGCCCAAAGGATATTTTCAATTTAATTTGCAACTCATTTTTTCATATCACCGATAGTGTAAACAAGCACATCGAAATCTTTCAAAATAGAGTCCTTATTGGAAAAATTCAATTCATTGAATATCAACGTAAATAATAAAAACTTCAATATGACTTCTAATGGAGAACATTCCAATCGCATGGTAATAGATTTAAGCACAGTTAAATATTTCGGTGAGTTATTACCAAGATTTAATGGTAACTCACAAGAACTACAAACCTTTTTAATGGAAACTGAAAATTTCATAGATCGATTTGGCACAACTGATAATGATTTAATAAATCAATATTGCTTTGCAACAGTAAAATCGAAATTAATTGATCAAGCGAGAACTATCGTGTATTCTGGACCATGTTGCAATTCATGGCCTGAATTAAAAAGATTATTGAACAGTAAATTCGGTTTTAAAATTAACTTTGACGTTCTACAAAGTGAATATCAATATATGAGGAGAAAAACGAAGGAATCACTTTCTGAATTTATTGAAAGAATCAAAGAAACTAAATTACAATATGATTACCAAATACAATTATTAGGATTATCGCCCCCAGAACTGAATGTTTATCGAAACCTTTCAGAGAAAATTGGCATAACCGTCTTATATAATAATGTTGACGAAAATTCTAGGAATTTACTTGATCTCCAACCAAAATCTTTCGACGACACTTGTAAAATGCTAGAAAACCGAGAAATAAAGAGACAACAGCTTTATTTACAACCACCAACAATACCGACACCTAGGACAACGTACTCCCAAAATTTAAATTCCCAACCTACTGTTAGAAGAATTTATACAGACCCACAATTTCCATCAACTAGTAGACAATTTCCTGCAAACAGACAATTCAATTCGAATAGTGGAGAATTTCCTTCACAACCGGTACATTTGAAATTTAATAATAAAATACCAGAAACTAAATTTGCGACAAGCAGTCAAGTATTCGGAAAACCGCAAGACGTATTTAAGCCCAATCCAAATCATCGTTTGGTTCAACCCAAACCTGAACCTATGTCGGTCCGAACAAGAATACACCCTGTAAAAAGACCAGCTAGCAGTCAAATCCGACAAGAACCACCCAATATTAGACAAAATTACAGAAGAAACGGACCTAATGACTTTATATTTGAAGAACTCACTAATACAGAACAAATTGAACAAGAATTAGGAGAGGAAGAAGAATTTTATTATGAATCCGAAAATATAGATGACTCTAAATTAATTGAGGAATTTGATGAAAATTTTCAGAGAATCTCCGAAGACAAAGACATGACCTAAACTTTACACAGGAACATCTAGCATCATTACCATATATAGTATTAGATTATCCACCCTGCAAATTATTGATAGACAGCGGAAGTTCCATGAGCATTATTGATCCATCTGTAGCATATAATTTACTATCAGAAAACATTTACGAAGAAAAAACCTATTTTAAAACTGCACTAGGTAAAGATTTCAGCACGAATAAAGTTTCATTTCCTTTAAATTCTTTTGGCTATAATACAACATACCCCTTTGTGATCTATAAATTTCATACACAATATGATGGTGTAATAGGATCCAACCTTTTAAGATATTTAAAATTAAATTTCAATTGGGAAAGTCATGAATTAGGAAATACCATCAGAACACATAAATTCTTTTTACAAGAAACCAGTCCTAATGAACCCCTACCCATTAAATTAGACCATTTGGACAAAAATTTTCGAAACCAACTTACAAAAATTATTCAAAGTCACAAACAAGCCTTTCATCTATCAAATCAACCTTTGAATGCCTCAAACAGAGTTAAACATAATATTAGGACCATAGATGAAAATCCCGTGTATATTAGACGATACAGATATCCTGAGGTACACAAACAAGAGGTAAAGAATCAAGTACAAGATTTATTAAGTAAAAACATTATAAGACCAAGTATTTCTCCCTGGTCATTCCCTATAGTAATCGTTCCCAAAAAAACGGACCAATCAGGTAACAAAAAATGGAGAATAGCTATCGACTATAGAAAACTGAACGACAAAACAATTGATGACAAATTTCCGATCCCCAATATTGACGAACTTTTGGATCAACTGAATAAAGCAAAATATTTTAGCGCCCTTGATTTATCAAGTGGTTTCCATCAAATAGAACTAGACGAGCAATCAATAGAAAAAACTGCTTTCGCAACCGACGAAGGACATTTCGAATTTTTAAGAATGCCCTTTGGATTGAAAAATGCCCCTTCAACATTCCAACGTTTCATGAATAGAGTCTTAAAACCGATCATTAATAAAATATGCATAGTATACATGGATGATATTCTCATTTTTTCAGAAACACCCGAAAAACATTTGGCAGACATTCAGACAGTTCTTCAACTCTTAGAAAAAGAAAATCTCAAAATTCAACTAGACAAGTCATACTTCTTTCAGACCGAAATTGTATTTTTAGGCTACAAAATATCTGAAAAAGGTATAGAACCGAATCCTGAAAAAATTGAAGTCGTAAAAAACTTTCCCATTCCTAAAACTATTAAAGAAATTAAATCTTATCTCGGAATGATAGGCTACTATAGAAAATTTATTCCTAATTTTTCAAAATTAACGAAACCCATGACTAAATACCTGAAAAAAGATGTTAAATTGAATATTAATGACAAAGAATATGTAGATGCATTTCATGCCAGCAGAAACATACTCATTAATTATCCGATTCTCCAACATCCGGACTTTAACAGACCATTCGTACTTACAACCGACGCATCACAATATGCTATAGGCGCAATTTTATCGCAAGGGACACCCCCAAACGATCTACCTATCGCTTATGCGAGCCGAACATTGAACGAAGCTGAAATAAAATATTCAACTATCGAAAAAGAACTTCTAGCCGTTGTATGGGCTACAAAATATTTTAGACCTTACTTATTTGGTCAGAAATTTACGATCTACACGGATCATAGACCCTTGACGTGGTTATTTTCTTTGAAAGATGCATCATCTCGACTAATGAGATGGCGAATCAAATTAGAAGAGTTTAATTTCGAAATAAAATACAGGAAAGGAGCGTACAATAACGCAGATGCAGTATCCCGCATAAAATTTGACGAATTAAATTTAAATGAAAATTCAGATGACGATCTAGACTCAATAATTCCCCAAATTACTCATGAAGATCTGGAAATATCTCAAAAGGAACTAGAAGATATTACGAAATCGTGTACGGAAGAACAAGCAAATCCATCTTCTTCCCAAACTATTCATAGTAATGTCGAAAACCCTATATTAGAGATACCATATTCAGAACGCTCTCTGAACACATCAATCCATCAAATAATTTTCCAAAAAGCTAATGTGTTTAAAGTAGAAAAATTAAAACTACATAAGAACAGTCGATTTAGACTCATAGTTTCTATAAAAGAACCAGACGACTTCACAAAATTTTTAAAGGAATACGTCAAACCAAATAATCATTACGGCATATATTTCAAAAATAAAGATTTGGAAATACCATTTTTGAATCTATCACAGAATCTCTTCAAAGCTAACGCTTTTTCATTCAAAATTTCAAATACATTTTTAGAAGATATCGAAACGGAAGACGACCAACAACAGAAAATTAAATTATTTCACGAGACCAAGACCAGACACCGAGGTTTCCAGGAAAACTTAGAAAGTATTAAAAGACGTTTTTATTGGCCGAACATGAATAAACATATTCAGTCCTATATTAACTCCTGCGAAATTTGCCAGAGTCAAAAATATGAACGACAACCTACTAAATTAATATTTAAACCGAATCCAACAGGTGACAAACCATTTTCCCACTTGTATATCGATACAATAGTCATGAATAGAACACCCTGTTTGACTATAATTGACTCCTTCTCAAGACATGGACAATGTTACATTCTAAATAGTAAAACTTCAACAGAAATTGCAAATCAATTAACTCAATATTTTTCAAACCACGGTATACCACAAAAAATAACCTTCGATAATGGAACAGAGTTCAAAAATCAAATTATTCAAGATTTAGGCGATACCCATAAAATTTCCCTTCATTATATCACAAATTACAACCCTACCTCCAATGCACTAGTGGAGAGATTCCACTCTACCCTTATTGAGCAAATTAGAGTAATTGATGACAAGAATATATCTTTGTCAGAAAAGATGAATAGAGCGCTTTTGAGTTATAATAACTCAATTCACTCGTCAACTTCCTACACACCCTTACAAGTTATAAAATCGGATCTAAATTACAATACGCCAGTCGAACAGTCTACTCATGAAAAAATTTCGCAATATATTAAAGAATATCGCGAAAACATGAAGGAAATCTCAGACCATCTAAATTCACAGAAGGAAAGACAAAAAGAGAAACTAGATAAACTCAATCAGACACGACAAGAAGACAAAAAACTCGACGAATCTAAACCATCTTATATTGCCATACCAAAAAAGGCAAAACTTGACCCAAAATTTAAGAAAACCAATATCAAAATTATAGATAATATATTGATAAGGAACCCTGACTCCCAAAAAGTATATCATAAAAATAAAATTAAACAGAGAAAGTAATAATCTTTAATTTTCTCTTTTCAGAACACAAAAAAAAATGACGAGAATCCTATTGCTATTTCTCAATCTAATTTTCGTCCCAGCTTTGCATTCATTAAAATTTAAGGAGATCAAACACAATATTCTTCCCTTTTTCGTAGAGAAAACATACATCAGTGTATCAAAGCATGTATTGATGTACCACTATAATTTAACCGATATTGATAAAATTTTACATGATCATTTTGTTTTAGTTGATCAATTAAATTCGGTCAGTTCCAACGTTATGGTTTCAAACTATGTTGGATCGATCAAAATCCAATTGAGACAAAATGAAATGCTTCTCAATAACTTATACACTACCCGACAAAAACGAGGTTTATTAAATATAGGCGGACATATAGCAAAAACACTATTCGGAACTCTTGATAGTGAGGATGAAACACTTTACTTGAAATATTTTGAATCTTTTAAGAATGAAATGCAATCGGTAAAAACCGAACAAAATCAAATGATCAGTATCCTGAGATCTATGACATCAAAGTATTCCAATGTCACTAGTCACATTATACAAAATTATAATAAGTATCGATTGACACAAAATGATATTAATCGACTTATTCTTATAGAATTTGAACAGTTAACAATAAATAGAATTCTAAATGAAGTCAATACAGCCATCAGCTTTGCAAGGCTTCATCTTTTGCATGAAAGTATTTTACCCTTAAATATATTCCATGATTTTGTTAATAACACCGATTTCATGAAACACCTCTATCATTTAAAAGACTTTTATTCCATTTGCTACACTTCTGTAAAGTCCAGAAATAATGAGGTGATCTTTATCATTGAAGTACCCTTAACATCCCCAAATTCCCTAGACACATATTATGTCCACTATATCCCGTACCAAAACGTTACCCTCACCCAACAGCCCAAATACTTATTGGCTAAAGAAGAACAAATCTTGTGGTCCATTGATCAAGAATGCCCAAAGGTAGAAGATTGGTGGATCTGCCCACAGAATTTGCTACGACCAGCACCCAGCTGCATGAAGGACTTAATTTCCCACAAGAAAGAAAATTGTGAAAGACAAAGTGCACAGTGTAGTGACGATCTACTGAAACTATCATCGAGAAAATTTTTATCAATCGGTAGTGTACAAATTGGGGAACTATGTAATGACCATACAGAGTATTACAAACTCAATGGAATTTTCCTGATTGAAACCTTTTGTAACATTACCAATAGCTTTAAGTATTTTTATAAGGAAGAAATATCCACAATTTTTCATAATGTTCCTCTCCCGAATATGAAACCTGAAATAATTGAAAACTTAACCATTTCCAATTTTTTACTTGATAATTTTACTGTTCAAGAAACAATCTTTAATTGGAAAATCCACCCTAACCATGTATCATCAATCTATTTTATACTAAGTCTCACCATTATAACCATATTTGCCTGTTTGTTGTATAAAATATTCATTTTAAAATTCACAAATATCGTGAAGAGTTATAAAAATAATTCAGCCTCTTCAGCCGAAGTTATTTCTTAAAAAATGGGGAGGTATTATGCAATATGTATCTTGGCATTCCTCAATATAGGAGTAAATGCCCTCAGTCTTAATTCAAGGCCTTCCTAGAAGCGCCGCTCGACTCTGAGTACTTTTGTGCAGTCAGCATTTTCATTCCAGTTTCCCGGCTTTCTGATTTAATAGAATATAATTCCAATTCATTATTGTATTAACCAGCTCAGAATAAACTTGCTTCTGAATAAATATTTGTTTTTTTAAAAAGGTGATTCAAAAGAGTAAATTTATAAATATATACAGCAAGTATTGACGACCAGGTAGTCAATAATTCAAAATATATTTGGAATTCTATAAACTCATTACGAAAGAACCGCGGATTTCCAAATAGTATGCATCTTGATGATCAAATAGCTGACACGGGGGAGAATATTGTTGATCTCTTTGCTAAACATTTTTCAAAGGTTTATGTTGGAGGGGGATTGCATGTGAATGATGTCGCGAACACGGTTGCGGCGTCGGCGGTTGACATTCCATTCAAAATATTCAGTATTGAAGAAGTGTTTGAGGGGTTGAGTAAGTTGGGGGATAATTTGAGTTGTGGACCAGATGGGATCCCTGCTTATTTCCTTGGAAGATGTGTTTATTCATTAACTATGCCACTCTGTACAATGTTTAATTTATCATTGAAGCTTGGAATATTTCCTTGCCAATGGAAGAATTATTCTGTCACCCTCATTTTTAAAAGTGGCAAAAAAGACGATATAAGGAACTACCGACCAATTAGTAAGCTTTCAGCCATTCCAAATCTTTTTGAATCACTACTTGTGCGCTACATTTCGTGGCATTGCGAAAGTTTGCTAATTGAGAATCAACATGGATTTGCCACCGGTAGATCAACAACATCAAATCTATTGGTATATCAGCAGGACATTGTCGTGGCCCTGGAGAAGGGTTTTCAGGTTGATGCAATTTATACTGATTTCAGTAGTGCCTTCCACAGGGTCAACCACGATTTGTTGATTGGTAAATTACATGAATCAGGCTTTCCAACATGGTTAACGAGTTGGCTGAGTGGTTATTTATCTAATAGAAGGCAGATGGTGAAGATTCGAAACCACATTTCCAGGGTTGCGTTCGGAATCAACGTCGGACGTTGCCAGGTGCGTACCCAACCCGTTCGGAATCGACGTCGGGTGAACCTACACAATGACTAACCACAGAAAACAAGCAATCGCGCTCTACATCGGACGCATCCGACGTTGATTCCGAACGCAACCGCGGAACCAGATGTAATATGAATATCCCTATTCATGTTACATCTGGTTCCGCAGGGGTCACATCTGGGACCGCTCCTATTCAATATTTTCATTAATGATGTAGCCCTCAACTGTTGCTACTGTAGATGCCTCTGTTCGCTGATGACCTCAAAATTTATATGCCGGTCGGCTCCAGCACGGACTGTGAGTGCCTTCAATCCGATTTGAACGCGTTGATCAATTGGTCACGAAGTAATGGAATGACGCTAAATGTTGAGAAGTGCTGTTGTATCTCGTTTTCTAGGTCGAGTTATCCTGTTCTGTTCAGCTATCAAATTGAAAACAGCCTGAAACGGGTTTTTGAAGTTCGCGATTTGGGAGTCATATTTGATCATCAGTTAAATTTTACATCTCATTTTAATTCAGTTGTCAGTAAATCTTTTCAGCTGTTGGGTTTCGTTACTAGAAATAACAAAAAATTGTCCGTTACGGCTTTTAGATCATTGTACCTTTCGTTAGTGTGTTCGGTTGTTCAGTATGCCTCACCGGTGTGGTCACCATATTATCGATCTCAAATCGATCGGGTGGAAAGAGTGCGAAGGAAATTTCTGAGGTATGTAGCATTCAAAATGAATCTACAACGTGGTGAATATGATTATGTGGAGGTTATGCAAAGTTTGAATGTTGCCACCTTGGAAGGTAGTAGAACAAGATCTGACTTGATCACTCTTTATAAGTTACTTTCGGGAGATATAGACTGTCCTTCATTGCTCCAGTTGATTGGTTTTAGAGTACCGAACAGGCCTATTCGTGGCTCTCAGTTGTTTCGGGTTCCTTGCCATCCCACAAATTATGGCAATCATACTGCTATGACACGTTTTCTTAGATTGGGTAATGAATATTACGGTAAAGGTTTGGAATTTACTGGACAAACTTAAAGTTCATTTAGAATCAGTGTGGAAAGGTTGATTGTATAAGTATTCCAATGTTGCTGTTGTACTGCTGAAGTTTTTTATTTCTTGGTTTATGTTTACTGTAAGTGTATATTTGTATTATATTTCATATATAAAAAGGGGATAACCCGTGTATAGTAATAAATAAATATCGAAATATTCCAACAATCGAGATGTCCTGGTCCACTGGTTTAACACTCGACCAACGAAGTTGTCAACAGTTTTTTATTTTTGACGTGCCTGGAGAGAATTTAATGAATTTTCATGTGCCGATCGGCCGAAGTCAAATTTGACAAGTCGATACGTCAGTAATAACATTCGTACAATACCTAGTGAGAATTGATATATCTTGAGTATAATATGTAGGTATCTTATTATTCTTATTTTACAGCCAATAAGTTCTCGATTTAAACTTGATCGAATAATATGTATAACATGATGATATTTTTCTGAAATTAGAAATTTGAAAACAAGGTATGAAAGGTCAGTAGTAACATTTGTTCAATTAACGGAATTCAACTTATATGTCCAATGCTTCTCTTACTTAGTTGTAGAGATTCTTCTTCATACCAGGATCGATTCTTTTAGCCGAAATTATTGATCTTTCTCATTTTTTTTTCCAATTCTATCGAAATAATAACTTTGAGAAAAGGGTTATGGACGGAATTAGGTCGATATTTTCATAAAATTACGTGACTATGTCCGTATATTATAAGATATTAAAATCATTAATGCTATACATACGATAAAATGTCAATTCATAGTTCCTCATGGCACAACTGTACGATTAGAATGATTTGTGCCATAGGAATAATTCTAGGAAAAAGCAATCGAAAATGAACAACTGATATACAGGTGTTTTTAAAGGGTTTTCCACTAAGAGGTGTTATTTTGATATTCAAAGAAAAATGCCATTTTTCAATATAAATGATCGGATGTTCATTTCATTATTAAGAAGAAGCTATGCCGTTAATAGTGGATTATAACATCAGGCAAATGACCACCACGACCACGCTTACAGGACCATATCCTTTTAATGAAATTTTCCATAACCACATCGCAAAGTGGCTGCCCTATGTCCTCGATAGCCTCACGAATTCCATCTTTGAGGTCTTGAATCGACGCTGGGCTATTGGCGTAGACCTTCTCTTTCGTGGCCCCAAAGGAAAGAAGTCGCAAGGTGTTGAATCACAAGATCTCGGTGGCCAATTGTGATCACCTCTTCGAGAGATAACACGGTCCGGAAACTTTTCCCGCAAAAGATCAATGATTTCGTTGCTTGTGTGGCTGGCACGTAGCGCCGTTTTGTTGAAAGTAAACGTTGTCCAGATCAATACCATCCAATTCCGGCCATAACAAATCATTAATCATCTCTCGATAGCGCAATCCATTCACCGTAACTGTTGCTCCAGCCTCATTTTCGAAAAAGTAAGGTCCAATGACTCCGCCGGACCATAAACCGCACCAAACAGTTACACGTTGAGGATAGAGAGGCTTTTCAACAATAACTCTTGGGTTTTCCGAGCCTCAGATGCGACAATTTTGCTTTTTGACGAAGCCACCGAGGTGGAAATGGGCCTCATCACTCAAGATGATTTTTCGATGGAATTCCGGAACATTTTCATGAATTTCAACGACCCAATCAACAAAGACACGACGTTGTTGATCGGCCGGCTTGAGTTCTTGTGTTAACTGGACTTTATAAGCCTTAAGACCCAAATCTTTATGCAAAATACGGTGTAATGACGTTTGTGGAATGCCTTATTCCAAAGAAAGACGAGGAATGGACAAACCTGGGTTTTCTTCAACACTTTCGGCTACAGCAGCAATATTCTCGGCTGTTCTTGAGCGACGTGCACGGGTTTTATTCTTCACATAACTAACTTGTCCCAACAGCTCGAATTTTTCTACCAATTTCTTCATTGCGGTCCGACAAGGTGCTTCACGACGACCCAAAAATGTTCGAGTTTAACGAACCGTCTCTGCCAAATTTTCACCATTTTTATAGTGAATTTTAATAATTTCAATGCGTCCTTGAAGTGTATCGTTCCATTTTTATTAATGACTTGTCAAATGTCAAAAAATGACAGCTTCAAAAGTGACATCTACCTAAATAGCGGGCTATTCAAAATAACACCTCCTTACTGGAAAACCCTTTATTTCATGGCATAAGTGTATGATTGCACTAATTTCCTTAGGCCACCACAAACAAAGCACTGTTTCTTTTCGACCCAACAGTGAATGTATGTATTCGAGTGGATCCTTACGCCACCACAAACATAGCACTTTTTATTTTTGAGCCAACAGTGAATGTAAGTATATTAACAGAGATCTAACTCCAACACAAATACAGCACTGTTCATTTTCGAACAAACAGTGAATCTATGTATTCGAATAAGACCTTACGCCACCGCAGACACAGCACTGTTCATTTTCGAACCAACAGTGAATGTGTGTATTTGAATGGTTCCTTACGCCACCACAGACCCAGCACTGTTTATTTTCGTCCAAACAGTGAATGTATGTATTTGATCCGAAACTAATCGTTTGAGACCATCTTCGGTCAAAAAATGGACCAGTTTTTTTTTTGGACGGTTGTGTTTTGCAGTCAGATCTATAGTCTTGGAAATAATGGGGATACAGCGCGCCAAAGCTCCTAGCTACAGTGCATTTGTAACTTGTTAGTAACTAAATTCCGCTTATGAAATTATCAACAAACTCAAATGTCTGAAGGTTAATGATTTTGAAAATATTTCACATCCAAAGTTGTCGTACGAGGAATTTCTTTATTGAAATTAAAAACTCTGAAAATACTTTTTGTTTGGATGGAATACGCACCCATCAGTATAAATAAATATATTTAAACAAACACTGACGTGAAGTCAGGAGCTTTTCCGTGCATGTTCTATTGTCTACTCATCTCTATTGAATACTCTCAATCGAATTTAGCATCGATATATACCGTTTTCTCAGCTTTTATAATATATGAATACATTTCATGCTATTTTAATGACATACATCTGTAACGAGTGAATCTTCTATGATCACAGAATTTTTAATTCTGACATATGTATTCTATTGGTATTGAAATACGAAAAAGTTACGACTCAAGTAACTCCAGGATTATCACGAAAATCCGCAAAAATTAGTGGGTCGCCATTCTACAACTAATCACCAAGTTTTAATTAGATCAGTTGTGTATATTTTGAGTTATAAAGGAAATAAAAACAAGATTTCAGATGAGTATAACTCCAAAACCATTTGATCAATTATACCATTTAATTAAAGAACATAAAGGTCGCATTCGGATGCGCAACCTACACTGAAAATAGCAAGTCGCTATCTCTTTCCGTTCTCAAGTTATCGAGAGATACATAATATTTTTTCGCAATTTTTTTTTAATTCTCCAGAGGTACGGCCGTCACGAAATTTCAGATCCGTCCTTATGTCAATATTCTACAACTAGGTACCAAGTTTCAACTCGATCAGGTCTGTATTTTTTGAGTTATCGCGAAAATAATATTCCATCCCTATCTTTCTTTGTTCGAATGTTATTGAGGCAACAGTCACCCATCCAGCTCCTGAACTCATTTTTTAATTTTCTAGTGATACGATCCTCACGAAATTTTGCAACGATTATCGTGCCAGCATTCTACAACGGATTACCGTGTTTGAATTCGATCGGATTTATATTTTTCGAGTTATTGAGTATATAACAACCATATTTCAGATAGGTATAACTCCAAAACTACCCTAAAAATTGCAAGTAGGTATCTCTTTCTGTTATCAGATTATCGTGACAGAAATAATATTTTTAAAATTTGTTTGTGATATGATCGCGAGAAAATTTCACAAACTTCTTTGTGTCCGTATTCTATAACTAGCTACCAAGTTTCAATTCGATCGGATCTATATTGGTTGAAAACAAAATTATTACTCGGAAACCATTGGGCCGATTATGCCCATTAACGAACTTGTCCGTCCTATTGAGATGCGCCACCTACCCTGAAAATTTCAAGTCGCTATCTTTTTCAGTTCTCAAGTTATCGTGGCAACGGCCGCCCAGACAGAATCCAATATAAGCTCAAATTCGTCATCCGTGAGTTGAACCTAATCGTTTGAGACCATTTTCGGCAAAAAATTCGAAAGTTACAGACATTTTGGCAAAATGATAACGCGACGTTCCCCAGAACATACGCGCAAAATGCAAAGGGATTTTAAATTATTATGAATTTATTACATACGAATTTGGTATATGTGTTTGAAATAGGAATTTTCAATAAGTGTGATCATTTCTCCAACAAACGCATCATCAAAAGGCACTTCTATCAATACAAAAGTGTCGTATGATGAAGTGACATCTCAGACCACACAGCAACATTTGCAATTGAAGGGTATGGTGCTTGCAGGGGACCCCTTAATTGCACCTGACCATAATAATATAAAATTGGTTCATGGTAAATTCGAATTAAGTGTCCAATACAGGAGAATGGACAACATAATTTACCATGGTAAATTCGATTAAGGGTGTCCAATACAGAAGAATGGACAATAGAACATACGCGCAAAAGCTTCTGACTTCACGTCAGTGCTTGAACCATTTTTTTTTTTCGTGATTTTTTTTAAATTTTCTAGGGGTGCGGTTCTTGAAATTTTTTTTTTCGTAATTTTTTTCAAATTTTCTAGGGAGACGGTTCTTACAAAATTCTAAACACGTCTTTATGATGATTTTCTACTACTAGTTACCAAGCTTCAATTCGATCGAATTTTTATTTTTTGAGTTATCAAGGAAATAATATTCCAGGTGGGTATAACTCGGAAACCGTTTGACCGATTATGCCCAAAAACGAACTCAACTCTCCCTTTCGGATACGCCACCGACCCTGAAAATTGCAAGTCCCTATCTCCTTTCGTTCGAAAGTTATCGAGGCAACGGTCACCCATCTACTGAACTTGCACAAGAATGCTCGAATCTCCAACAATATTCAACAGATCGTGTTAAAACTTAAAACTTGGCAGTAGAGTTAGGTTATGAAAGCTCTTGCAAAATTTCAGCAATTTCAAACGAATAGTTACTGATATATAGAATTTTTTTTTTTTCAATTTTCAATTATTTTTTTAAATTTTTTTACAGATACTATCCTCACGAAACTTTGCAAGAATTTTCGCGTTGGAATTCTTCAACTAATTACCATGTTTGAATTCAATCGGTTTAGTATTTTTCGAGTTAATGAGGAACAAAAAACAACCAAATTTCAGATGGCTATAACTCTAAAACCGTTTGGCCGATTATGCTCATAAACAAACTGAAATGTTGCGTTCTGGTGCACATTCTAACCTGAAAACTTCAAGCCGCTATCGCTATCCGTTCTCAAGTTATCGTGACAACAAAAATATTTTTCAATAATTTTTTTAAAATTTTCTAGCCATACGATTCGCACAAAATTTCACGAAGGTGCTAAGGTTCATATTCTACAACTGCTCACCAAGTTTCAATTTGATCGGATTTATATTGGTTGAAAACAAAATTATTACTCGGAAACCACTGGGCCGATTATGCCCATTAACGAACTTGTCCGTCGTATTGGGATGCGCCACCCACCTTGAAAATTTCAAGTCGCTAGCTCTTTTCGTTCTCAATTTATGGTGGCAACGGCTGGACGGACGGCCGGCCGGACAGAATCAAATTTGACCTAGAATTCTTCATTGGGGAGTCGAACCAAATCGTTTGAGACCATTTTCGTCAAAAAATTCGAAAGTTACAGACATTTGGACAAAACTATAACGCGATGTTCCCCAGAACATACGCGCAATAATAGTAATGTATTTTTATGGTGAGTAGGTCCTACCGCTTGATTGATTTAAATATTTCAAGTCCTTCAATATATTAATGCAGGTCTCATTTTGGCCAGCCGAGGAGGATTTCACTTTCTAAATACACTTTTTGAGCTGATTACACTGTCTAACTAAACCAACTTCTAACCAGTGGGAAATTATTATTTCCAATCTTTCCACTTTTTACGCGCATGTTCTTGGGAACAGCATGCTATAATTTCGCCTAAATGTCTGTAACTTTCGATTTTTTTACTGAAAACGGTCTCAAACGATTAGGTTCGACTCACTGATGAAGAATTCGAGGTCAAAATTATGTCCGGCCGGCCGTTGCCACGATAACTTGGGAACGGAAAGCGAGCGACTTGAAATTTTAAGGGTATCTAGGTGGCGCGGCCAAATACGACTGATAAGATCGTTAATGGGCATAATCCGACTCACGGTTTCCGAGTACAATTATCGGCCAAACGGTTTCGGAGTTATACCTTTTTGGATTATTATTTTCTCGATAATTCAAAAAATACAGACCCGATCGAATTGAAACTTGGTCCGCCGTATTCACATAGCATTGTTAAGTGTTTGAATCTCCGTTAAGTCCTAACTGAGGTCCTCAGTTAAGGATAAATATGAATCGCAACCTCAGTTAACGTATTTAACGGTGGTGAAACAGGCCTGTTTTACCACCTTTACCCCTTATTGTCCCTTATTATCCCCAGTTCATCCTTAACTGAGAACCTCAGTTAGGATTTAACGGAGATTGAATGCTTTGTGAATACGGCGGGGTATCTAGTTGTAGAATATCGAAATGAGAACGGATCTGAAAATTTGTAAGGATCTTATTACAAGAAAATTTTAAAAAAATAATGAAAAAATATGATTTATCTCACGATAACTTGGGAACAGAAAGAGATAGCGACTGAAATTTTTAGGGTAGGTTGCGCATCTGAAAGCGACATTTGAGTTTGTTGATAATCGGCAAAACAGTTTTAGAGTTATACCTATCTGAAATTTTGTTGTTACTTACTCAATAACTCGAAAAACTCGAAACCGATCCAATTCGAACATGGTTATCAGTTGTAGAATGCCAACGCCTAAATAAGGCGAAATTTCGTGAGAACCGTATCACTAGAATATTTAAAAGAATCATTGAAAATCGTTTGAAAAGAATTCTATATGTCAGAAGCTCTCCGTCCGACATCGCTGAAATTTTGCCTAACTTTACAGCCAAGTTCCAAATTTGAACGCGATCGGATCTATATTGTTGTAGATCCGAGCAGCCTTGGGTGAGTTCAGTAGCTGGATGGGTGACCGTTGCCACTATAACTTTCGAACGCATATACCGACTTGCAATTTTTAGGGTAGGTTGCGCACCCGAATGCTATATTTGAGTTCGTCAATCTAAGGCAATGGTTCGGGAAGAGCCATTAACACCTAGGTGTTAACGGAAGAGCACAGGGGGTCTATTCTCGACCATTCGCAATTTTAACGATAGGTCGCATATGCTATATATTGCTATAGAGATGCGCACGATTGTGCAAATTGCGAATGGTCGAGAATAGATCCCCTATTCTCGACCATTCGCAATTTGCACGATCGTGCGCATCTCTATAGCAATATATAGCATATGCGATCGATCGTTAAAATTGCGAATGGTCGAGAATAGACCTCCCGGGGATCTATTCTCGACCATTCGCAATTTGCACGATCGTGCGCATCTCTATAGCAATATATAGCATATGCGACCGATCGTTAAAATTGCGAATGGTCGAGAATAGATCCCCAGGATCGTTGTTTCGTGCGGCTGCTTCTAAGATCAAAGTCGCCATGATGCCAATCTTGCGATAGGAGCGGCACTAGAAGAAGAAGAATAGGCTTAATCGACCGAACGGTTTTGGAGTTATACATAGGTATGAGAGGTAAGATTTTCCGTATATTATTAGATATTTAAATTTCATTTCGATAGGATACATATCTCAGAATTAAAAATTCTGTGATCATAGACAATTCTCTCATTACCCAAGTCTGTTTGACTGGTAAATTCGATTAAGAGTTTGAACACGATCGGATCTATATTGTTGGAGATCCAGCAGCCTTGGGCGAGTTCAGTAGCTAGATGGGTTACCATTGCCTCGATAACTTTTGAACAGAAAGATATAGGGACTTGCAATTTTCAGGATATATTGCGCATCCGAATGCGACATTTGAGTTTGTTAATAGGCAAAATCAGCTGAACGGTCCTGTATTTCTGTTGATGCTTTTACTGCTTATAATACCTGCTCTGCTCGCTATTCTCACCTCCGCAATCACCGTTAACATTCACTGCTGTAGTATACCTAACATTGGATGTATCATTTGCCTTTGACTGTGTATAGTGTATATATTCTTTTGTGGTCAGTCAGTAGCAAGCTTAACATCAAGTAGAAACTTTCGATCATAATTTCACCTGTCTTGCACATTGCATACATAATTGTATATACCTAGTTTATTATAATGAGTTTTATTACAACCGTATTATCCGAAAGAAACTGGTACCAATCAATCGCTTACACCTTAGATTGTAGAGAACCCTTCTCCAACTGTGTAAATTCTACCCAGGGAATAAGAGAAGTGTACGACAAGGAGTTGCAACCTTGGATTCAAAATTAGCAACTGGCGCCCGTGGAAAAGTCCGAAGGTTAGAAAAGATCGTACTTATCTGAATTCGACAGTTGTTTGAGAGGATATTTAGAAAGATTTTCTCAGGTTGGTCATGGAAACGTGAGTTATTTCATATCATATCGTATAATATACATGATGAACGGATTGCTTCGATGGCAAACGAGGTGAAAATTCAAATTATAGCAGAAGTTCAAAATGCGATATATTGTTCCATTATTGTTGATTCCACTCCGGATATAAGCCATTACGATCAGCTCACGTTCATTTTGAGCTATGTATCTAAAGTAGGTGATATAATAAAGGAGAGTTTTCTGTTTTTTTTTTCGCAATAGATCATCATGTTGTTGAATATTTATTAAAAACTGACGACAATAACAAAATGTTGTTATTGCCGTTTTACAAATCTTCATTTATTGTGTTCAGTATTTATGTTTATTTACACCCAAACTATATTTCATGTCTCAAACATCTATATTCGATATTGATGTACATATGTATATATTTTCAGTTATTCAAATATTTTCCATTATTTAGGCGAGTACCTATATATTTTATCTTGATCGTTGTTACATAAATAAAATGTAATTATCTTACTTCATCCTTAACCTGGTGTTATGAAAATTGAACCGATTCTTAATTATTAGGAAAATCGGTAACCTTGATCTCGATCGGACAAAAATGTCCTGCAGCACGGCACATTCTACCGAGTAGGAGCCTTGCGCCAGGGGTCCCCGGTTGGGTTAACCCGCCCCTGCTTATAGTGGAAGAATTGTTGGTTATTGTATGATAAGTTGAAGTTCAGTGGTCTTATATAATATTCCGCGGAATATTTTTTAATGGTGCTTTATAAGAATCGAGTGAGTAAATAAGTTTCTTCAAGCAATTTCATTGATATTCAAGCATTCAAGCATTCAAGCAACAGTTTTCTGTTACTGTTGAACGGGTAGGTAAAAAAAGTGCAGGAGTATATTAGCCCATTGTGAAATCTTTAAACGCTTGTAACTTCTTACCTGAGCCGAATCTGGAAAATCTGAAAAAAGTGTTTTACTTGACAAGGGGAATATTATGGCTACAATTAATGTACAGCTTAAAAACACACAAGTGAACGAAATGTAATTTCAGATCACCATGTAAACTCTCAAATTTTTTATCACATTCAATAGCTAAGGATCGTATTATAGATTGATAAAACGGAAGTAGTTAACCTCTCCTTAGGAAGTACAACGTCCGCAGGACACGTAAATATGAGAATTTCTTTACATGGCCCCATGTGTGAGCCCATAAATATTCCCATTAAAGGTGAGGTTGACCGGCAGGCGGTCCTGGGTCTCCCAGTGTGAGAATTACTACCTAAATGAATAACGTTATTTTTTATTATAAACTAATAACATGGTCATTGGTCATATTAGTATATCTCTTTGTGTAGATACTGTTTGGTTCTCTTCTGGATATTTTAGACGAAAATAATAGCGTAAGTGGCAAAAGAAATTGATTTTTAACAGATTTCAAGGGAAGTGGGTTAGGTTCAGTGATAGGCACAATCGAATAGTCCCAACGATTGAAATGTCACTTATCGAAAGATTCCAACAATGGAATGAATTTCTGAGGGATTATTATCTCGATGCTCACTTCTGGTCTGCCGAATTTACACCAATTTATGCATAGATAAACTACAGAACACAAATAATAGAGAGATAAACTAACTAACTTCCCTAAGATGTCCAACGCACCTTGTCGCGCATCCATCAACGCCTCTGGTGTTTGGTCGCTGAACTGATCGTAATATGGCGGGAATTCTAATGATCTCTGACAGCATGATCCGATTAAAGGCGGATCACAGGTTTTAACCGTTTTTTTTTGTATTCATAAACTTCATAAGCGCGTCTTTGGTTATTAGTGATTATTATTTAATGATATCCCTAGCCCTCCGCTACGTCATGAATTCAGATTTCCATAACCAGTAAATACCTAGCTTTCAAGCTGGGTTATGAACGATGGTTATTTCATTCGACATTGAACAGTCAGAACCTGAAGTTGTTATCACATTGTTGTTTACTGTTTGCTGAAATAATGACCACCCAACGTCCTACCAAATTCCGTTAAATTTCGAAGGAAATGATCATATCGTGGAGATGGACGACTTAATAGTAGAAGATCCGAACCTAAGTCGACCTTCACCGAGCTGATAATAGAATGAAACATATTATGTAATAAATTTACCATATTAGATAATATACTAAAAATGGGTTGCCTGAAAAAATTCTGGACAGACTATTTTTAATTTTTAAAAAAATTTCTAGTGATACGATCCTCACAAAATTTTGCAAAAATTTCCGTGTTGGCATTCTTCAACTAATAACCATATTTAAATTGGATCGCTTTAGTATTTTTCGAGTTATTAAGGAAATAAAAACCAAATTTCAGATGGCGATAATCCCAAAACCGTTTGGCCGATTATGCTTATAAACAAACTCAAATGTCACATTCAGATATTTTCGGCGAAAAATTCGAAAATTACGGATATTTGGGCAAAATGATAACACGATGTTCCCCACAACATACGCGCAGAAATAATAAAAAATAGTCTGTCCAGGATTTTTTCAGGCAACCCATTTTTAGTACATTTTCTAATATACAAAATTCATTATAAAATATGTTTCATTCTATTATCAGCTCGGTGAAGGTCGACTTAGGTTCGGATCTTAGACTATAAGGTGGGATTTCGTAGCGACGTCCAACGTTCGCGGCCCGGTTTAATTTCAGGCCAGCCAGTTCTGACGGCCGGCCGTTAACACGATAACTCTCAAACGGAATGAGCTAGATAGTTGAAATTTTCAGAGTAGGTTAGGGAAATAAATATCTCAGTTAAGTTCGTTATTGATCAAAATCAGCCCGACGGTTTCGGAGTAACGAAAAACATAAATATTTTTGGCGCTCTAGTTCCTCGGAACTGAGTGCTTATCAATTTGCCCAAATGTCTGTAATTTTCGAATATTTCGATGAAAATGGTCTTAAACGATTTGGTTCGACTCACTGATCAAGAATCCGTGGTCGAAATTCATTCTGTCCGGCCGGTCCGGCCGGCCGTAGGCACGATAACTCTCGAACGGAATGAGCTAGAGAGTTGAAATTTTCAGAGTAGGTTTGGGGGATAAATATCTCGGCTAAGTTCGTAATTGGGCAAAATCGGACAGATGGTTTCGGAGTAACAAAAAAAAAATTTTTTTTTTACGAAACAAATTCCAAATTAAATTTTTTTTAATAAGAAGTTTTATCATAAGAATCTATTCATATCATTTTTAACTCTAACAAGCTAATACTTTCGGAGATATGATTTTTCAAAATTTCAATAATAAATCGTATATCAACGTTGTCACAGAATGATATTATTCTATGAATTGTCATAATGTCAAATGATGTTCCTGAGACATTATCTAATCAATCGAAGAATTGTGAGCGAAGTGAGAAAAATCTCAGTTGTTTGCTCCGAAATTAGTTTTTCTCAGAAAATTCTTACATTTCGGAACTGAACATGAAGTAAGAGATCTGAGAGTAGTGAGACTGCTTTTCATCCATAGACATAGATATAACTCTCGAACGGAATGAGGTAGGTAGTTGAAATTTTCAGAGTAGTTTAGGGAGATGAATATCTCGGTTAAGTTCGTTATTGGGTAAAATTGGCCAGATTTAATTTGATTTCTTCCATGGTGCAGTTCTCATTCTCATGATTGCTCATTTAATCTTGATAAATTAACTATTATTTGAATTGAATTTCCTTTAGGATGCAGTTCTATCATATGAATACATTGATATAATTCCCAACTCTGAGAAACCAATACTTTTGGAGATATAATTTGTCTGTTTGAACTAGAGCGCCAGAAAGCTCCTGTCCACAGGGCTTGAACCCATTTTTTACACTACAAATTTCAAATTAAATTAAATTTTTTTTTAGATTCAATTTGATCATAAGAATCCATTTATATCATTTTCAACTCTAACAAGCTAATACTTTCGGAAATATGATTTGTCAAACTTTCAATAATAAATCGTACTCCTATGTTTTCACAGAATGCTGTAATTATTCTATCTATGAATTATTATGTGATCTGTGTTCATACATGTCATAAATCTACCTACAAGAGACATGTGCAATTTATTTCTGGTTCGTTACTCATGATATAGATGAATAGAATCACAACCTACTAGATCTACTAGCCTGGAAGATGATAAAATGGCAACACAGCTCCGAGACGTACTCTCTGTTGTTGTTGTTGTTTGTAAAAATGGACGATTATCTCTGATTCTGGAGTTAACCATTATTGTTTTTCGCGGGCATTTCGTGGTATTTTTTGTGCACAACGGTGTATAATGTGAATTAATGCAATGCAGTGATAAATATGGTCGGATATTTATATGTTCTGTGATTAAACTGCAGTGTGTAAATAGTGAAATTTCCTTTGGATTATTTCTACTTATTGGAGATGAGTACATTCCAGTTCAGACTATAGACAACAAGATGGACTAGAAATATGAGTGAAATAGAACTTTCATTTCTTCCGATTTTATAAAACATTTTGATGACCTTTCTAATAATTTTTCAACAAAAATTGATACATCTGGATAGGAGATCAAGAAGCTAAAATAATCTATTTATTTTTATATATATGTATTCAATTTCCAAAAGTCTGCATCTGTAGATGCTTCAGTTGAAATCAATATGGACCTTATTAATCATTAAAAATGTTCAGACTTTCTGCAGTGATTTGAAATGGATTCTTCCTTTCGATCTTACCTTTACCCGAGCAGATGGTCTCAACCTCAGATCAATAAGTAAACATTTCCCGCTACAGAAATATAATTAATGGGGATTCAGATTCGGAATTTATCAATTTGTTTTATCAACATTTTTACACAGTTCAGATCAAAAAATAATGTGAATTTACTCTTTGTAGCATTGAATTGATATTCTGAATTCACATAGACTTGCAGCATCCCATAACTGTCTAATCGTCCTGAAAATTTACTCACTTGCTAATTTTAGGTTTTAGATAACGAATCTGAAGTTGAAAACTCGTGCTCTCTTCTAGTTTTTTTTTTTTTTTAATCCCAAAGTGTCCAAAATCACAACACTTCATCTCGAAATTACATTGTTTTAAACTGTTTTATCGGTAAATATTCATCATAAATAAGATCTTATTGTAGTCCTCATCATTTTTCGACAGTAAATCATTTGAAAAATGATGAAATAGTCGAAATTTCATCAAAATCCAGCGCTACCGCATTGAAGGAGTATGCCTCTAAGAGACGATTAATTGCGGCGTTGTCAGACTGTGTTCCAGGCTATCTCTATAGTGGGCTGTGATAGAATACATGGTGCGGACACTCTTTGACTAAGATTATAGAAGAGAGAGGACGGATAGCATATTCCCTGACATTGAAACCAAATGTCCACCAAATAACCAGGCTCCTTGTTACTGCTATGACTTTTACATCCGTAAGCTGCACATCCTACCATTATATGTAACACAGTTTTATACCAAAACAGTCCATAAAAGCTCAGATAAAAACAAGAAATGAACGTCCACCTCATCGCTTGGTGTCCACCAAACTGTCAAAGTTTTGGTTTCAGACCGATAGCGTTGCGTAGTATACGGCATGCGGTATCCCCTCTCTTCCCTGATCAAAGCTCTTTGGCATATTTTCGGCTTAAATGCGGTCCAAATACTGTTAAAATACAAGGATATTGTTCTACTTTTTTCGCCGATAGATGCCGGCAGTAGAAATGATATGGACAAAATTACCGACATGTCAAATTGAATTTGAATCATTGTTTTTTCTAGTTTCTTGTGGAAAGTCGTACCGTTTGCTGAAATTCAGTATTTGGTTGAATAAAATGGTCCGTTATTGCGTTATTTGTGGATATGATCCAAAGATCTAGCTAGATCATTCAACGTCCTTATTGTTTTCCATGCCAAAAGTAAGCCAAATGATTGCTGTGTGAACTCTGAACGAGTATCCAGAACCATTTTCATCACATACTATTTTCATTTCGAAAATCCTTCGGTTTTTAGCGAATACAGTTTTTCTAACAATTATGCATTGTTTATTCTGACCGGATCAGGGGCGTAAGATAGGTAGCAATTTATAATATTGAAAGATCGCTGATACCGGTGTTAATAAGGGGAGAACGCTCAGACTTGTTGATTTATTATAATCTTGCTTTTTGTTCCATAGTTCATAAATGCCCGTTGATGAACATAAACTGTTTTAACAGTTGAAATATTGAATTATAACTCTATTTATAATTATATTCATAATACAATTCAAAGATATACACCTCGTGTTCTAGAAAACAAAGTATGATTGAATGCAAAATGACCAATGAAATAACCACAGCTATTGTAGCATTATGAGGATGATAATATATTATACTTTTAAGCTGATAATATAATGCCCGTGGATAATCCATATGATGATGGAAATATAATATTTGGTAAGATACATAATCAAATTGGGTTCAGAATATCTCCAGTAAAAACAAAACTGCAATATTGTCCAAGTATTAATTGATATAATATATTCAACGGTTTTTTTTTCTGGGTTTTCTCTCCCAAACTCTGAAAAATATCTATAAAATAAATATTAATTATTTTGTGATTTGCTTCTGCGTAAGAAACACAGGATATTTGTCAGAAGCAATCAATTGAACAATGTTGCCTAACAAACAACAACGAAACAACATCAACGAAGAAACAACTATATCGTAACGTTTCGGAATCTATATCAGACTCCTTCGTCAGACGCTCAATGAAAATCGTTGGAATTATTTTGTTGATAGTTATTTTGTGAAATTCAAGAATTGTCACATTGACAGTATTTAAAAATCATAGCTAACATAGTTTTACTTCGCATAGAAATTTCCAAGTTCCAACTCCTTTTTCAATAAATTTAGCCAAATATGGTCAATACCAATTGAGCAATTTGCAAAATTGCATTCTCTGTTCAATAAAATACAAGTTGACTCCTTAAGTTTCCTTTTCATAAAATCAGGTTCTGTCATTAGAATCTTTGTATTACTCCAATCCTTCATGTGATCTCCTTGGATTGTACATACATGTTCTGCTATTTTTGATTTATGTATGTCTCTATTTCTCAAGTTATTCTTATGCTCTGACTTTCTTACCTCTAGTGGTCTTGATGTTTCTCCTGTGTATGATTTACCACAAATACAAGGAATATTATATACACAGTTTTTTTATTTTTGTTTTTCATTTATGGGTTTTGTTTTCGTTAATAAAAATAATTAATTTTTATTTTATAGATATTTTTCAGAGTTTGGGAGAGAAAACCCAGAAAAAAACCGTTGAATAATGAGTATACCTCCCACAGTATACTTTAATGATTATTTGATATAATATAATTTTCAGAGTAGATTTGAGGAATGAATATCTCGGATAAGTTCGTTATTGGGGAGAATCGGTCTGTTTGAATTTAATTTCTTCCATGATGCAGTTATATCGTAAGAATCCATTTATATCATTCCCAGAGTCCTATGATCTCAGAGATATGATTTGTCAATGTTTTAACAAGAGCGCCAAAGCTCCTGTCCGCAGTCCACAGTCCACTTGAACTAATTTTTATGTTCTCAGGAATGACGATTAGATTTCAAAATATATTTGATTTAATATTATTCAGAACTAGGTATATTGACGAAATATCGAAAATCATTCAATTGATATACTAACCAAATAGAGGGTAGTGCACCACGTTTCAATCTCTTCTTTAATACCTATACATATATTCGGTAGAAAAATGTTTTGAACTTAAAATTATTCCAATTTTCAATACCTTGCCACCTGCCACTGCCATCATATTTCCATCATATTTGCCATCATATTTCCATCATCATATGGATTATCCATGGGCATTATATTATTACCTTAAAAGTATAATATCATATCATATCATAATTCTAAGATAGCTGAGGTTATTTCATTGGTCATTTTGCATTCAATCATACTTTGTTTTCTAGAACACGAGGTGTATATTGAGAAGGAATGAAAATGAAATATTATGAAAACTATAGCAATATTATTTGTTTCAAGATTATTGTTACTCGACAAGTGGCAACTGGCAGTGGTAAGTGGTAAGGTATTGAAAATTGGAACAATTGTTTGTTCAAAAAATGTTTCTACCGAATATATGTATATGTATTAAAAAAGAGATTGAAACGTGGTGCACTACCCTCTATTAACTATTTGGTTAGTATATCAATCGAATCATTTTCGATATTTCATCAGTATACCTAGTTCTGAATAATATCAAATCAAATATATTTTGAAATCTAATCATCATTCCTGAGAACATAAAAATTGGTTCAAGTGGACAGTCGACTGTGGACAGGAGCTTTGGCGCTCTTGTTCAAACTTTGACAAATCGTATCTCCGAAATCATTGGTCTCTGGGAATGATATAAATGGATTCTTACGATATAACTGCATCATGGTAGAAATTAAATTCAAACAGACCGATTCTCCCCAATAACGAACTTATCCGAGATATTCATTCCCCAAATCTACTCTGAAAATTATATTATATCAATTAAAACTTAGACAATATTGCAGTTTTGTTTTTACTGGAGATATTCTGAACCCAATTTGATTATGTATCTACCAAAGAATATATTTCCATCATCATATGGATATCCACGGGCATTATATTGTCAGCTTAAAAGTATAATATCATATCATCCTCATAATCCTACAATAGCTGAGGTTATTTCATTGATCATTTTGCATTCAATCATACTTTATTTTCTAGAACACGAGGTGTATTTTATATCAAGAATAACGAACCAGAAATAATTTTGACATTTATCTCTCATAGAAAAATAGGATGACCTGTAAGAACACAGATCATATAATATTTCATTGATATGATAGTTAAGTAGGTACAGCCTTCTGTGAAAACATAGAACTACGATTCGTTATTGAAATTTTGAAAAATCATATCTTCGAAAGTATTAGCTTGTTAGAGTTGAAAATGATATCAATGGATTTTTATGTTCGAACTGCATCTTAAAAGAAATTTGAGATTTGTGATGTGAAAACAATTTTTTTTTCGTTTCCCCAAAACCGTCATGCCTACTTTGCCCATTAACTTAACCGAGATATTTATCTACCAAACCTACTCTGAAAATTTCAACTGCCTAGCTTATTATGTTCGGGAGTTATTATGGAAACAAAATTTAAAAAGTTTTATATTTTTTTTTTCGAAACCACTCGATGGATTTCACCCATTAACGAACTCGTCCGCGATATTTACGCTCCGAACCTACCCTGCAAATTTTAATCCTCTAACTCCTTTCGTTCGAGAGTTATTGTGCCTGTGGTCGGCTGCACCGGCCGAACATAATTCATTTAGACCACGGATTCTTGATCGGTGAGTCGAACCAAATGGTTCAAGACCATTTTCATCAAAAAATTTGAAAATTGATGATGGTTTGCATACTGTGGATTCGCTTCCTCAAATTTTTAAGGGGCAGAAATGACAGATTTGATTTTTGGTGCGCCGTTCAGGTGAACAGAGTTCATATAAATTCGTCCAAATGTCTTTATTTTTAGAAACATTTGGCCGAGAATGATCTCAAACGACTGGTTTCGACTCACAGATGAAGAATCCGAGGTCCGGCCGGCCATCAGCACGCTCAAACGCAATGAGTTAGAGAGTTGAAATTTTCAGAGTAGGTTTGGAGTCTAAAAAAAAAAGCACTGACGTGAAGTCAGTACTCTTTGGCTCGCGTGTTCACGGTGGCTAATTTGAATTGAATGATGAGTACTTCAAGCTCAGTGGATAGAGCGAGCCGAAGATCTACCCAAAGGATAGTGGACACCATTCACTGTCGGTTCAAAAATTAACAGTGCTGTATCTAAGCTGCCATCAGGATAGAGTAACAAAGTTGGAAAAGAACACAACTGACTCTCCTTAGTCGCACAAGTTCCTAGAAGATTTGGGAGGGTCAGTATAATCCTAATCATGTTTATAGCACGCGCGCCAAAGCAGATTGACTTTTTACACTTTTTCTTTCATTGTTAAGTCAATCTGCTTTTGCGCGCGTGCTATAAACATGATTAGGATTATACTGACCCTCCCAAATCTTCTGCTTTTTTTTTTTTCAAGTTCCTTTAACAAATATAGCTATCAATACAGTTTGGCTGTTAGCTTTACCGTAGATCGGAAAAAAATGCGGTTGTGGGTCCTCCGTTAGGGACGCAATTGCATCTTCTCCAAATCCGAACGTATTTTAATATAGATCTACCGAATATAGTTATTTATAAATTCGCCTCAGGGCCACCATACAGACATTTCAAATCTGAAACAACGCTATTTCCCCCAAACTGACTTGTGTCCGTGCACTGAATTGACATTAATATTCTTTTAAAACCTCACAATATCGGCTCATTACTCCCAACATAACCCAAACAACCCAAAACCATTCACTTCTCGTCTGCGCAAGCGCAGTATACTCGTGGCTGCAAGTCCTCCCAAAATTACACACCTCACAAAAAACTCCGATTCTCCAACACTAGTGGTTCAGAAGATATCGCTTCTTGAATCCACGCATGCGCAGACCCTCACCAGGGGATTCTATAGCGGAATAGCATCCGCCACCCCAAAACCCCAATCCTCTCTGACGAAAGCACCAGCAGTTAAATCACTGATGGTCTGCTCATGCGCATAATGAAAAATGCCCGTAAGGGGTTACATCAATTTCGAAATTAGCCCCAGGGCCACGGTACGGACACTTTAACTCTGAAACAACGCTACATCCCCCAAACTGACTTGTCCTTGCACTGAATTGCTATGAATATTCTTTTAAAAGCTCATAATATCGACTCAGCACTCCCAACATAACCCATCCAACCCAAAAACAGTCACTTCTCTTCTGCGCATGCGCAATCTACTCGCGGCTAAAAGTCCTCTCAAAATAACACACCTTACAAAAAACTCCGATTCTCCAACACTAGTCGTTCAGGAGATATCACATCTTTAATCCACGCATGCGCAGACCCTCAACAGGGGATTCTATAGAGAAATAGCATCCGCCACCCCAAAAACCTAATCCTCTCTGACGAAAACACCACCAGTTAAATCACTGATGGTCTGCTCATGCGCATAACGAAAAATGCCTGTAAGGGGTAACATCAATTTCAAAATTAGCCCCAGGGCCACGGTACGGACACTTTAACTCGGAAACAACGCTACATCCCCCAAACTGACTTGTGCTTGCACTGAATTGCTATGAATATTCTTTTAAAACCTCATAATATCGACTCAGCACTCCCAACATAACCCATCCAACCCAAAAACAGATACTTCTCTTCTGCGCATGCGCAATCTACTGGCGGCTAAAAGTCCTCTCAAAATAACACATCTTACAAAAAACTCCGATTCTCCAACACTAGTGGTTCGGAAGATATCGCATCTTTAATCTACGCATGCGCAGACCCTCATCAGGGATCTGAATTCTATGGAGGAATAGCATCCGCCACCCCAAAACCCCAATCCTCTCTGACGAAAACTACAGCAGTTAAAGGACTTCTCATCTGCGCATGCGCAATACGGAAAATGCCCGGAAAGGGCAGCATGAACCTCAAAAACATATGTTTCGGCATTAAAAGCAATGTATTCCGCAAAATAGTAGTAATTTTTTATTTTTTTTCATATCACGTGATCTTCACGAAATGTTGCAAAAGTGTTTGCTTTGGTCTTTTGCATCTAACTACTGAGTTTCAATTTAATCAGATCAGTATTTTTCGAGTTATCGTGAAAACAACATTTTCAAATTTTCAAAATTTTTTTTTGCCACTTTAGGGCCGTACGTTCAACACAAAACTTCGCAGGCATATAAAGGTCATGATTCTACAATCTGATGCCAAATTTCAAAAAGATCGAGTGATCGGTTCCGGAAATATTCATAAAAAACCTTTTTACTAAAAACTTTGCAAATTTCAACGCTCTAAGTCGTTCCGTTCGAGAGTTATCGTGCTAACGGCCGGACCGGCCAGCCGGCCGGCCGGACCGGACGGACAGAATTGAATTTGACCTCGAATTCTTCATCAGGGAGTCGAACCCAATCGTTTGAGACCATTTTCGAAAAAAAATTCGAAAAATACAGACATTGTGACGAAATGATAGCACGCTGTTCCTTGCGGAACACGCGCGCAATAAGCCGGCTAATTTCGTTAATTGGCAAAATCCAGCGAGTGGTTTCAGAGTTATAGTACTGATCTGGTCGAATTAAAGCGATATTACAGTGATTGAGATGTACTGGTTCATTTCTTGCGCGCGTGTTCCGCAAGGAACAGCGTGCTATCATTTCGTCACAATGTCTGTATTTTTGAATTTTTTTTCGAAAATGGTCTCAAACGATTGGGTTCGACTCCCTGATGAAGAATTCGAGGTCAAATTCAATCCTGTCCGTCCGGTCCGGCCTGCCGGCCGGCCATTAGCACGATAACTCTCGAACGGAACAACTTAGAGCGTTGAAATTTGCAGGGTAGTTTTGTAGCGCAAATATCTCGGACAAGTTCGTTAACGGGCGAAATCCACAGAGCGGTTTCGGAGTTGAGGCCGTTTTTAGTCAAAACGTTTTTTATGAATATTTCCGGAACCGATCACTCGATCTTTCTGAAATTTGGCGACAAATTGTAGACTCATGACCTTTATATGCCTGCGAAGTTTTGTTATGACCGGACGGCCCTAAAGTGGCAAAAAAAAATTTCAAAAATTTTAAAATTTAGTTTTCACGATAACTCGAAAAATACTGATCTGATTAAATTGAAACTCAGTAGTTAGATGCAAAAGACCAATGCAAACACTTTTGCAAAATTTCGTGAAGATCACGTGATATGAAAAAAATAAAAAAATTACTAATATTGTGCGGAATACTTTGCTTAAAATGCCGAAACCTATTTTTTTGAGGTTCATGCTGCCTTTTCAAGGCATTTTTCGTTGTGCGCATGCGCAGATGAGAAGTCATTTAACTGCTGTAGTTTTCGTCAGAGAGGATTGGGGTTTTGGGGTGGCGGATGCTATTCCTCCATAGAATCCAGATCCCTGATGAGAGTCTGCGCATGCGTAGTTTAAAGATGCGATATCTCCCGAACCACTAGTGTTGGAGAATCGGAGTTTTTTGTAGGGTGTGTTATTTTGAGAGGACTTTTAGCCACGAGTAGAGTGCGCATGCGCAGAAGAGAAGTGACTGTTTTTTAATTGGATGGGTTATGATGGGAGTGCTGAGTCGATATTGTGAGGTTTTAAAAGAATATTCATAGCAATTCAGTTCAAGGACAAGTCAGTTTGGGGGATGTAGCGTTGTTTCCGAGTTAAAGTGTTCGTACCGTGGCCCTGGGGCTAATTTTGAAATTGATGTTACCCCTTACAGGCATTTTTCGTTATGCGCATGAGCAGACCATCAGTGATTTAACTGGTGGTGTGATCGTCAGAGAGGATGGGGTTTTGGGGTGGCGGATGCTATTCCTCCATAGAATCGCCTGTTGAGGGTCTGCGCATGCGTGGATTAAATATGTGATATCTCCTGAACCACTAGTGTTGGAGAATTGGAGTTTTTTGTGAGGTGTGTAATTAACATGATTAGGATTATACTGACCCTCCCAAATCTTCTAGGAGCTTGTGCGACTAAGGAGGGTCAGTTGTGTTCTTTTCCAACTTTGTTACTCTTTCCTGATGGCAGCTTTGATACAGCACTGTTAATTTTTGAACCGACAGTGAATGGTGTCCACTATCCTTTGGGTAGATCTTCGGCTCGCTCTATCCACTGAGCTTGAAGTACTCATCATTCAATTCAAATTAGCCACCGTGAACACGCGCGCCAAAGAGTACTGACTTCACGTCAGTGCTTTTTTTTTATACTCGACCAATGAAGTTGTCAACAGTTTTTAATTTTTGACGACGTATCTCAAGAGAATTTAATGAATCATGTGCATAGATCGGCCAAAGTCATATTTGACAAGTCGATACGTTAGTAATAACATTATTTCAATACCTAGTGAGAATTTGTATATCTTATCTATGATATGTACCCTATTTTACAGCCAAGTTCACGATCTAAACTCGAATCGAATAATATACAACATGATGATATTTTTCTGAAATTAGAATTTGAAAATAAGGTATCAAAGATCAAAGGTGAGTAATAGCATTCGTTCAAGTTACTGAATTCAACATAGATGATAGAGGTTCGTCTTCTTAGCACGTAAGTACCGGGATGAATTCCTGTAGCTGAAATTATTGATTTCTTTTCCACTTCTATCGAAATAACAACTAAAAAATTGCTATACAGACGTTTTTGATAAAATGTCAATTCATAGTTCCTCATGGCACAAATGTACGATTCGACTGATTTGTGTCATAGGAATAATTCTTGGAATAAGCTATTGAAAATAAACCACGGCTACACGGGTGTTTTTTATCTCATGGCACAGTTGTGCGATTGAACTGATTTGTGTCCTTACGCCGCCACAAATAAAGTATAGGTACTGTTCATTTTCGACCCAACAGTAAATGTATGTATTCGAATGGGTTCTTACGCCATCACAAACACAGCACTTTTTATTCTTGACCCAAAAGTGATTGTATCTATTTACATAGAGGACTTGCGCTACCACAAACACAGCACTGTTCGTTTTAGTATTTGAGTCGAAACTAATCGTTTGATACCATTCTCGGCCAAAAAGTGCACTAGTTTTTTTGGACGCTTGTGTTTGAAGTTGGATTTATATTCTTTTTCCTAGAGCTGAGCAGCTTCGGGCGAGTTCAGTACCTGAATGGGTGACCACACTGGCTATAAATTTGAACAGCGCGCTAAATCTCCTACCCACAGTGGTTTTCCAACTTGTTTCATTTTCATTCCAATGTTGTATAGAAGTCGTGGAATTCTTAGAAATATTAGTTGAAAATATGCAAATCTCACTGGATTTTAAAGCTGGAATTCTGTAAACTCTAAATACTTCTATTTTATTTTCTAGTTGTATACTTTTCCTTACATTATTTCGAGAAGAAACCTTTCAATGATTTTTTTCACGAAGAGCTACCTACCTAGGAAGATATGAGGAGTAACTTTTCAAAACGCATTGTGTCCAATTTGGGCGAAATTGAGTTTGAAGCGGATTCAGAAATGATTTCTATTGCTCTATAGCCCTATGTAAACAAAATCTTCCAAATGGCATTATGTCCCTGTGTAATTCAAATCCAAAGTATGTAAGCTGCATTGCAATGAATTATGATTACGTTTGTATTTTTAAAAATTATATAATATAACCAAAAACATTTTTTATCGATTTACTCATGTTAATTAGGTTACAGGCCAACACTTACTGTGCAGAATATTTTCTATAAATGTATAAAAAATCGCAACAAACAGCATTATTTTCAATTTCAACCACATCAAAAAGCATTATATACAATAAGATGAATCAAAACGCATTAAGTCCAAACGTTTTTTACATTTTCTGTGTATGGGTCAGAATCAGAGAGGTGAGCATTTTATGTTTCCAAATATCTGAGAAATTAAGTTTTCTTTTGAAGAAAACTAACAAGTGGAGTCCGTTGTGTCATTAGTCATGAACCTTTCCTGTGAAGAGGCACGCACAAAATTATATATTTTAGAAATTATACCTGTCAAGAAGCATTAAACCAAGGCCAAAAGTCATTTTGGGAACACTTTTAAATATTTTTTTTAATAATAATATAACCAATGCATTTAAGAATCACCTTCAAGAAATTGTAATTAACCAGTTCCTAACACGGAAAATGTTAATATTTTGTATATTTTTATAATAAAAACACTTATTTTGAAAATTACTCTCCATAAATTTTCCATTGGTGTAAATTTCGCTTCAAAAATTTCAATTTATTGTATTCATTTTTGTACTTCGTTAGATATTAATAATATAAATACAAAAGTACAAAGATCATTTCATGTTGTATATATAATATTTAACTATAGCTTTACTCATTAGTAATTTATTTGCTGTTTCTGTGATGTTCCCGAAAATGATGGGGTGTTCCCTAAATGACGTTGACGTTCCCTGAATGAACGCAACGCCCGGTTTTGCCCTATTTTATGCATGAAAATATTACACATATACAGAGTATTATAGTTACCTTCATTTGTACTTAAGGAATGAGGACAATGAATATAAAAATTTAAACTCGAAATCGGTGTTTTTCATATGGTTTCCACTTACGTATTTTTGAAAAACCTCCCGCTGTTTAGAATTTTTCGGTAATTCATCAACGGTGTCTTCTAGTTGTGTTTTTCCACAACCTCACCAAATAATAGTTATTTACGAACGGGGTAACAGAACATCCTCTTATTATTTCATCAACTTTACGAGTAGGCGTATCAGCACTCTTTTGGAATGCTCTTTCTTCGCGTCTTCTGCTTCTCTGAACTTTTTTCGCAACTGATCTATAATTCCTTGCATTTTCTGTATTTTATGTTTCTGTTTTTTAATAGTTTGGTAAGCCTGTACTTTTTCTTTTTAAACCTGTTTTCATCCTAATTTCTTCCTCGACACGCGATTATAGTTTTCTATCTCATATTCGGAATATGGGAGGCTGTTAGCTAAAATATTTGCCATCATAAATTTTTTTTTTTATATACTTTTGGGAATTTATTCTCCATTACTTTCTCTGTTTCCTCTTCTGTCTTTCAGTCATATAACTTACAGTCTTAACTTTATTTTCAGCTTTCTTCTTTTGGTAATATTCCCTATCTTTCATACTCTTCATCTCTTTTTTTTCCGGTATTATTTTATTCAAAATCTTGTGCTTCCTTGCATTACCCCTTTCACGATATTTTTTTATAAGCTATACTGTCTTTTTCCCTGATACTCGTACTAAATGGATACCTAAAACCAAAATTTTGCATGGTTATGCTTTTAAAAGCATTAGAGTATCATGTTGCCTATGAAACATATGTCATTTCAGAAACACCGGGTCATTTAGGGAAAGCCCTTCATACGAGAACGATCCCGAAATGACCGTTCCCGAAATGACTATTCGATAAATATTTTCATGTCACACTTGATGCCGCCATGTTAGATATTAGTTTTAGAGGTTATGAACAAGTGAGCTGTAATATTTATAAGAATTTCACAAAAAGTATGCAAATTTTCGAAAACCAAATCACCAAACAGCGTTCCCGTAGTGACAGGGAATTGAAGTACGCTTCACACATATCAAATTAAAAGGTACCTACTTTTCAACAAAATCAATTATTTTTTTCCGTAAACAAAACACACGCCTTTTACTTTGACTAGTGAAGTTCACACTGAAGCTCACTAACGTCACATAACGTGTATTGTTTTAATTACATGGACCGATATCCACCACGTTCACGGAATGATTTGATAAACGTCAGACAGCATTTGAATAGCCAAAGTATGAAGAAATCAAACTGGTATTCATTCAATTTATACGTATATTCTTAATCAGATGATTTTCAAAGCTTATATTCAAATATGGCATTTGTAAGTCGTAATTGTACATATTTTTGACTGGTCTGATCTATGAAACATGGTATAAGGACGCATTCCCGGAATGACTATTTAGACCTTTTTTTTTAAATCAATTAAAATATTATTATTGAAAAATAAAAATTCTAACTGCCTCGTAATTAAGCACAGAACCTTTATTTTAAGTTGAATATTTTAGTAATATCATGTTATTTTATTAAGAAAATCTTTGTCAGAAGCGTAATGCTCACCTCTCTGATTTTGACCCGTATATCTGATCAATATTGATTTAAATGAGATTAGTTATTACCTTTAGATGTAAATTTCTATCAAACAAACTCGACATATTCAAATTATAAGCCAGGGTGGAAGAAAAAATCGTTTTTCGTTGATTCCCAATAAAATAGTTTTTGGACTTAATACGATTTGAAAAGTTGCTCCTCATATGATCCTTCGAATGTGTTCGCTAAAAATTTGATATTGAAGGCTACTTTGGAAGCAATGGAATTGGAATTGCATTGTGGGAAAGGTAGGCGTATGGTCCCCAATGGATCTCACAACGATCCTTACATGACTTTCCGTGAAATTTTTCGAAATTTCAGTTTTTGTATCAACAAATGAAGGAAAAAGTTTCGATGATATAACATCGGAATTCACGTAATAATGTATACATTGTGGTGAAAACTTATCACCTCGATTTTCCGGCTTTAAAAGGAAAATGTGTAAATTCAAAATCACTCGGACCGGTCAATTTCTGATTCGAGGAGGAACAACTTTTCCACTATTTGCATCCCCCTGACGGGAGTGAGCACAACCCCTTGATTTTGAATAGAGATAAGGGGGGTTGCGATACTTCTTTTTGAAGGTCTTATCGAGTACTATATGATGCTGAAATTTCGCTCCAAAATTTCCATCGATAACGAAATGAGAGGTAAAATAGTGGAGGAGTACTTACTTTTGTGATTAGTTTATTAAATGCTGGAAATGGGCACCATTCACTTCCATGCAGTTATATAGATAATAGATTACTCAAGATTTCTGGTGTAATTTAACGGCATTCATTAATGATCCGAGTTTGCAAACAATCCAGTGACTCGGGCTGGGTAGCATAAATCTTGGATTTCAGGTGACCCCGTAGAAAATAATCCAGTGTAGCCAGATCAGGTGATCTGGGTGGCCACTCAATATCCCCTTCTTCCAATCCAGGCGTGAGGAAAATTTTCATCCAAGAACTCACGCACCGGTTGAACGAAATGAGGTGGTGTGCCATCTTGTTGGAAAATTATCGTTTGATGGTTTTCTGCATTCTCCAATACTTGCACGAGGGCTGGATAAAAAGCATTCTCCAATAGATCTGAATAAATTTGGCCAGTGAGATTACCGGGTATAAAAAGGGCCGATTATGTCATTTCCATGTACCCGCCCAAACATTGAATTTTTGGGAATGCTGAGTATGCACCTCACGAAATAATCTTGGATTTTCATCTGACCAATACCGACAGTTATGCCGCTTTACAAAGCCGTTAAAGTAAAATGAACACTCGTCCGAAAAACAGATATCGAACAAGTAGTTTTGATTACCGTTAATCATTTCACTGACCACTTCACAGAACAAAAGTCGGCGATCGGGATCATCCTCATTCAGTTCCTGAACCAATCGTACCTTATAAGTATTGAATTTATGTTGTTTCAGGATTCTCATGATTGTTGTGGGTGAGACACCACATCGGACAATTTCCTATTACTCAAGGTCGGATCCATTGCTACATGACCTAAGACAGCCACGTCCCTAGCTTCGTCTCTTTCATGCACACTCTTTTAGTGTCAACGTAAGCAGCGGATATATTTTTTCCAGGATGTCGTTCGTTAAATAAAGTCGCTGTTGTTCGCGCAGAGTCGCTATTCCTAGAGAATCATTTTAGCATTTCTATTCTTTCTTCTACGGAATACACCACTTTAATTCTACTACAAATTTACAATCACTTTGACACACTTGTAACTATCTTAAAAATTCAAGATAGACTAAGGTGAATAAAAACATGGTCCATTTACTTTTTGGCGCTCTTGTTCTTCAGAACAGAGCGCTTATCAATTTGCCCAAATGTCAGTAATTTTCGAATTTTTGATGAAAATGGTCTCAAACGATTTGGTTTGGCTCATTGCTCAAGAATCGGTGGTTGGAATTTATTCTGTCTGGCTGGTCCAGCCAGCCGTAGGCACGATAACTCTCGAACGGAATGAGCTAGACAGTTGAAATTTTTAGAGTAGATTTGGGAGATAAATATCTCAGCTAAGTTAGATTATTGGGAAAAATCGGCCAGATGGTTTCAGAGTAACAAAAAAAAATTGTTTACATTACAAATTTCAAATTAATTTTTTTACAAGATTCAGTTTCACCATAAGAATCCATTAATGTCATTTTTAACTCTAACAAGCTAATACTTTTGGAGATATGATTTTTTTAAATTCCAATTATAAATCGTACTTCTATGTTTTCACAGAATGCTAAAAATATTCTATCTATGAATTATATAATATGATCTGTGTTGATACATGTCTTATTTTCCTCAGACATGACATGTCAAATTCATTTCAGCAATCGTAGAATTATGAGGATTATAATATGATATCATACATTTTGGGTGATATTTTAATACCCATGGTTAATCCATATGATGATGGGAATGGTAATGGTAAGTAAATAATATTGAGTTCAGAATATCTCCAGTTAAAAATAAAACTGGAATATTGGCTAAAGTTTCAATTGATCTAATATAATTTTCAGAGTGGATTTGAGAAAAGAATATATCGTTCATCATAGAATTGAGGAATGAATATCTCAGATGAGTAGGGTTGCCAACCGTCCTTTATTTCAAAGGACAGTCCTTTATTTTAAAACTATGTCCTTTGTCCTTTTGAAAGGTGTCAAAGGACGGCAAATGTCCTTTGAAATCATCCGAAGATATAAATGAAAAAAAATTTCAAAAAGTTCCATACACCATGATACGCATATATACTCTATATTCACGCTAAATGCTAATAAAATGTAAAAAAAAACTATTCAACCCTGACTTAGGTCCTAGGACCGAAGTCCTTGATGTCCTTTATTCCAATAGCTCGGAGTTGGCAACCCTACAGATGAGTTCGTTGTTAGGTAGAATTCGTCTATTGGTTTTAGATTAATCATTTTTGGCACTTTTATTGAAATGAAATTCCTTTATGATGTTTGAATTTTATTTATGTTATGATGAAGTTCTATTATAAGAATCCATTGATATAACTCTTACCAATACTTTCGAATATATGGTTTATCAAAGTTTGAACAAGAGCACCAAAGCTCCTGTCCACAGGGCTTTCCCACTTTTCAGATTTTTTGGACAAGAAATTAATACTCTTCTGGACAAAAGTTTAACAACATAACTACTAAATATCTTTGAAATGTGTCTGATACGAATAATATGCTCGAGATAAATTCCACATTTCCTCTTCCACTATTTTCGCTGTTATTTTATTATCGATGGATATTTTGAAGCGAAATTTTAGGGTCAGATAAAACTCGATACAATCTTCAGGATTAGTTATCGCAACATTCCTCATCCCTATTCAAAATCAAAGGATTGTGCTCATCCCCGTTAGGGGATGAGCACAATCGAATCAGATATTGACGGGTCAGAGCAATTTTCCACATTTTCAATTTAAAATCGTAAAATCGAGGTGTTAAGTTTTCTTTGGACCACCCTGTATATAAACCATACTGTATGAGATTGATTGTTGCAACCACCTGAAAATTTGGTAAAATTTTGGATAAAACCATCCGAAATTATAATATCTTCCGGTTTTCCATCGGAAAAGTCCAAACGTTTAATAAAAAAATGGGTTCAAGCCCTGTGGACAGGAGCTTTCTGGCGCTCTAGTTCAAACAGACAAATTATATCTTCGAAAGTATTGGTTTCTCAGAGTTGGGAATTATATCAATGTATTCATATGATAGAACTGCATCCTACAGGAAATTCAATTCAAATAATAGTTTATTTATCAAGATTAAATGAGCAATCATGAGAATGAGAACTGCACCATGGAAGAAATCAAATTAAATCTGGCCAATTTTGCCCAATAACGAACTTAACCGAGATATTCATCTCCCTAAACTACTCTGAAAATTTCAACTACCTACCTCATTCCGTTCGAGAGTTATATCTATGTCTATGGATGAAAAGCAGTCTCACTACTCTCAGATCTCTTACTTCATGTTCAGTTCCGAAATGTAAGAATTTTCTGAGAAAAACTAATTTCGGAGCAAACAACTGAGATTTTTCTCACTTCGCTCACAATTCTTCGATTGATTAGATAATGTCTCAGGAACATCATTTGACATTATGACAATTCATAGAATAATATCATTCTGTGACAACGTTGAAATACGATTTATTATTGAAATTTTGAAAAATCATATCTCCGAAAGTATTAGCTTGTTAGAGTTAAAAATGATATGAATGGATTCTTATGATAAAACTTCTTATTAAAAAGAATTTAATTTGGAATTTGTTCCGTAAAAAAAAAAATTTTTTTTTGTTACTCCGAAACCATCCTTTCGATTTTGCCCAATAACGAACTTAGCCGAGATATTTATCCCCCAAACCTACTCCGAAAATTTCAACTCTCTAGCTCATTCCGTTCGAGAGTTATCGTGCCTACGGCCGGCCGGACCGGCCAGCCGGACCGGCCGGCCGGACCAGCCGGACAGAAAGAATTTCGACCACGGATTCTTGATCAGTGAGTCGAACCAAATCGTTTAAGACCATTTTCATCGAAATATTCGAAAATTACAGACATTTGGGCAAATTGATAAGCACTCAGTTCCGAGGAACTAGAGCGCCAAAAATCACAAAGCTCTTGTACAGGGTGATTCACTTATATTGGTAACCCCAAATTTCTCCGAAACGGCCGAATATATTTTAATTCTGTAAACGCCGTTTTGTACAAGTCAACGTTGACTTGGGATGCGTGTAGAAGTTGGCGTAAGAAATAAAGATGGCTGGCGTCGCGGCACCGTTAAATTTTTTTCCAGGGACATACCTTATTTATTATGCCATTCGAAAGATGATTCAATTCAAAATTTTATTTCCAAATACCATTTTTCCCATTTTAAACCGTTAGCAATCTACAGGGCGTTTTATGTTAATTCTATTCCATTTTTGCGCAATGTCTGTAATTTTCGAATTTTTGGCCGAAAATGGCAAATTTCACAAACGTCCTTAGGTTTGTATTGTACAACTAATCACCAAGTATCAATTCGATCGGATTTGTATTTGTATAAAACAAAATTATTACTCGGAAACTATTGGGCCGATTATGCCCATTAACGAACTTGTCCGTCGTATTGGGATGTGCCACCTACCCTGAAAATTTCAGCAAGCTCTTTCCGTTCTCAAGTTATCGTGGCAACGACCGGCCGGCCGGACAGAATCAAATTTTACCTCAAATTCTTCATCGGGCAGTCAAACCCAATCGAAACGAAAATTACAGACATTTGGGCAAAATGATAACGCGATGTTCCCCAGAACATACGCGCAAAAATGGAATACACTGTAGATCGCTAACGGTTTGAAATGGGAAAAAAACGGTTTGGAAATAAAATTCAGAATTGAATCATCTTTCGAATGGCATAATAAAAATTGGTTCAAGCACTGACGTGAAGTCAGAAGCTTTTGCGCGTATGTTAAATTGTCCATTCTTCTGTATTGGACATCCTTAATCGAATTTACCATGTTAAATTATGTTGTCCATTCTCCTGTATTGGACACTCTTAATTCGAATTTACCATGGTAAATTCGAATTAAGTGTCTAACTGACTTCACGTCAGTGCTTGAACCAATTTTTTTTTTCGTGATTTTTGGGCGCATGTTCTAGGGGAACATCGTCCTATCATTTCGTCCAAATGTCTGTAATTTTCGAATTTCGAGCTGAAAATTGGCTAATAGACTAATTCGGACTCCCTGATCACGAATCCGGTGTCAGATTTTTGGGTGCCGTCCAGCCGGCCGGCCGGCAGGCCGGCCGTAGGCACGATAACAGGAGCACCGAAGGTCCTATCGACTTCAAACTTTCAGGGTAGGTTTCTGATCAAAATGCGACGGTTAAGTTCGTTAACGGGCAAAATCGGCCGGACGGTTTAGAAGTTATAGACATTTCAAATTTTGAGGTTATTTCCCTGATATTTCAGGAACTAAAGAAGATGTTGAATCGAAACTTGGTAGTCAGTTCGAGGATATAAACGCGCAACTTTTGGCAAAATTCTGTTATGATCGAAATGTTGGTAATTTTTAAAAAAATATTTCTTTTAATTTTTTCGAAAAAATTTTTTTTTCGTGAACTATTCATCAGATTGCAAGATTGTACTAACGTCAATTGTAGTATTTTGCAACATTGTGCAAAATTTTGGCTCTATAGGATTTCAATTTCTGGAGATATAAGACAAAATGTGTCAAATTTCCTGGGTCTCTCTCAGTATTTTCATCGATTATTATATAATAATCAATAATATTAAGGTATTCAACATGATACTGCTTTTTTTCTTTACTGGTCAGTACAAGCCACAAGGAAGATGAACATGCGCCCAATAGCTCCTGTCCACAGGGCTTGAACCAATTTTTTTTTAAATTTTCTAGGGGTGCGGTTCTTAAAATTTTTTTTTTCGTCATTTATTTCTAATTTTCTAGGGGTACGGTTCTTACAAAATTTTGAACACGTCTTTATGATGATTTTCTACTACTAGTGACGAAGCTTCAATTCGATCGAATATTTATTTTTTGAGTTATCAGGGAAATAATATTCCAGGTGGGTATAACTCGGAAACCGTTTGACCGATTATGACCAAAAACGAACTCAACTCTCCCTTTCGGATACGCAACCTACCCTGAAAATTGCAAGTCCCTATCTCCTTTCGTTCGAAAGTTATCGAGGCAACGTTCACCCATCTACTGAACTCACACAAGAATGCTCGAATCTCCAACAATATTCAACCGATCGTGTTAAAACTTGAAACTTGGCAGTAGAGTTAGGTTATGAAGGCTCTTGCAAAATTTCAGCAATTTCAAACGAATAGTTACTGATATATAGAATTTTTTTTTTCAATTTTCAATGATTTTTTTTAAATTTTTTACAAACATTGTCCTCACGAAATTTTGCAAGAATTTTCGCGTTGGCATTCTACAACTAATTACCATGTTTGAATTCAATCGGTTTAGTATATTTCGAGTTAATGAGGAACAAACAACAACCAAATTTCAGATGGCTATAACTCTAAAACCGTTTGGCCGATTATGCTCATAAACAAACCGAAATGTCGCGTTCTGGTGCACGTCCTAACCTGAAAACTTCAAGCCACTATCTCTTTCCGTTCTCAAGTTATCGTGACAACAAAAATATTATTTAATAATTTTTTTAAATTTTGTAGCCATACGATTCGCACAAAATTTCACGAACGTACTTAGGTTCATATTCTACAACTACTCACCAAGTTTCGATTCGATCGGATTTATATTGGTTGAAAACAAAATTATTACTTGGAAACCACTGGGCCGATTATACCCATTAATGAACTCGTCCGTCGTATTGGGATGCGCCACCCACCCTGAAAATTTCAAGTCGCTAGCTCTTTTCGTTCTCAAGTTATCGTGGCAACGGCCGGATGGCCGAACGGCCGGCCGGACAGAATCAAATTTGACCTTGAATTCTTCATTGGGGAGTCGAACTAAATCGTTTGAAACCATTTTCGGCAAAAAATTCGAAAGTTACAGACATTTGGGCAAAAGTATAACGCGATGTTCCCCAGAACATACGCGCAAAAAGGTATGTTCCTGGGAAAAAAAATTGACGGTGCCGTGACGCCTGCCTTCATTATTTTTTTCGCCGAATTCTACACGCATCTCAAGTTAACGATGACTTGTACAAAACGGCGTTTACAGATTAAAATATATTCGGCCGTTTCCGAGAAAATTGGAGTTTCCAAGATAAGTAGATCACCCTGTACCTGTTTAATTTGTAACCAGTATCCTGATAGACAAGACTGATCGTCAGATCTGTGCATAATTATAGAACACCGGTAAATATCGGCGGCCGTCCAACCGCGGCCATTCTGTATTACGGTGCAGAACCACCTAGAATGGCATCTCAATTTATGTCGGCTTTATGCAGAGAGAATTGAGGCGTTTATTCAAAAGTGGCCCAAGCTGCATTTTTTCTAAAATTGTGTAACTAGCAAGAACGACCCACAAATAAATCAAATTTTCTGATGCAAACCGACCCAAGCCTATTTCGACCATTCAACCTCAAGATGTCGCACATAAATTAAAAAAATTGGTTCAAGCACTGACGTGAAGTCAGGAGCTTTTGCGCGTATGTTCTATTGTGCATTCTCCTTTATTGGACACTCTTAATCGAATATACCATAGTGAATTCTATTGTCCGTTCTCCTGTATTGGACACTCTCTTAATCGAATTTACCATGTTAAATTCGATTAAGAGTGGCCAATATAGCAGAACGGACAATAGAATTCACCATGGTAAATTCGATTAAGAGTGTCCAATACAGGAGAATAGACAATAGAACAAACGCGCAAAAGCTCCTGACTTCACGTCAGTGCTTGAACCAATTTTTTTTCGTAATTTTTGTGAAATTTTCTTGGGATACGGTTCATACAAAAAAATTTTTTTCGTAATTTTTTTGAAATTTTCTAGGGGTACGGTTCTTACAACATTTCAAACACGTCTCTATATCGATATTCTGCAACTAGTTACCAAGACTCAATTCGATCGAGTTTATATTTTTTGAGTTATCGAGGAAATAATATTCCAGGTGGGTATAACTCCGGAAGCGTTGGACCGATTATGCCCGTAAACGAACTTAACTCTCCCATTCGGATACGCAATATACCCTGAAAATTCCAAGTCCCTACCACCTTTCGTTCGCAAGTTATCGAGTCAACGGTCACCCATCCATCTACTGAACTCACACAAGGGTGCTCGAATCTATAACAATATATATCCGATCGTGTTCAAACTCAGAACTTGGTAGCCGAGTTAGATTCTGAAGGATATCGCAAAATTTCAGCGATATTGGATGAACTGTTTTTGATATATAGAATTTTTTTCAATAATTTTCATGATTTTTTTAAATTTTCTAGTGATACGATCCTCACGAAATTTTGCAGGAACTTTTGCGTTGGTATTCTACATCTAATAACGATGTTTGAATTGGATCACTTGTATATTTTTCGAGTTATCGAGGAAATAATAACCAAATTTCAGATAGGTATAACTCCAAAACCGTTCGGCCGATTATTCTTAAAAACAAATTCAAATGGCGCAATCAGATGTACAACCTAACCTGAAAATTTCAAATTGCTTTCTCTTTCCGTTCTCAGGTTATCGCGTATTAAAGAATATTTTTTAATAATTTTTTTAAAATTTTCTAGCGATACGATTTTCACGAACGTGCTTAGGTTTATATTCTACAACTATTCACCAAGTTTCAATTCGATCGGATTCATATTGGTTGAAAACAAAATTATTACTCGGAAACCGTTGGGCCGATTATGCCCATTGACGAATTTGTCCGTCGTATTGAGATCCGCCACCTACCCTGAAAATTTCAAGTCGCTAGCCCTTTCCGTTCTCAAGTTATCGTGGCAACAGCCGGACGGCCGGCCGGACAGAATCAAATCTAAAAAATCTCAAAGTCTTCATCGAGGAGTCGAACCAAATCGTTTGAGACCATTTTCGTCAAAAAATTCGAAAGTTACAGTCATTTGGGCAAAATGATAACGCGATGTTCCCCAGAACATACGCGCAAAAACTTATAAAATCGCCTCTAATAATTACCTGATCAAACATCAAAAATGTGCAAAATTTTCTGTTGCTATTTTCTCTATGATGAATATTTTGGGCTTGAGCCACTCCTATTGGTTGTACCGATCGGAACAACCAATGGGAGAAATCTTTCTTAGAGTCAAGTTCCAAGAGCTATGTACCCAGAGCTATGTACCCAGAGCTAAATTCCTCCTGCATAAACCCGGTATTACTGTCATTGATAATTCCTTAGCAACACAAGGACCTCCCAAAGATTTCTCGGCGAATTCTTTCCAGGATATTGTGACGCCTGTTGCGATTTCGCTGGGAGGTCGCCAAGAGCTCTCTATCAGCTCTAAATGTCCGCCACAGGGGATAAACCCAGTAACATCTCAGGGATATCGCATTGGGTTCCCAAACAGCTTACCCTAGGGAATAGTTTGAGAAGTTTACTGGGAGATCGTTGGGAGATCACCAAGATCTCAATATCTCCCCTAAATGTCCGCCACAGGGGATAAGCCTATATACTAGTAACTCTCAGAGATTCACATTAGGAAGTTCACAAACACCTCACCCTGGGGAATAGTTTGAGAGGTTTGCTGGAATCGCTGAGAGTTCAACAAGAACTCTATTTCTCATCCAAATGTCCACCACAGGAGACGAGCCCAGTAACATCTCAGAGATATCGCATGGGGAAGTTTCCGAACAGCACACCCTGGGAAAGAGTTTGAGAGGTTCGCTACTATATCATAAGGAAGTCGCCAAGAGCTCTATATCTCCTCGAAATGTCCGCCAGAGGGGATGAGTCCAGTAATATCTCAGATACATCACATGGGGAAGTTCTCAAACTACTCAACCTGGGTAGTAGGTAGTGAGAGAAGATCGCTGCGATATGGATGTGTAATCTATATTATGCCCTCCAAATGTGCTGTACTCGTGTAATGCCAGATAAGTCACTTCGATGAGTAGATGGAGATTCAACTCGGGTTATTACCGATGTGGTTTTTCTTCCAGGTACGGCGTAGACGATTGCGCTATCTACCGGTGGAAACGTGGAATGTGGCTAGGGATGGAGTAGATCCCTACAACACCCACCCTAATTTCCTATTCTTTTTGGCGCTCTAGTTCCTCGGAACTGAGTGCTTATCAATTTGCCCAAATGTCTGTAATTTTCGAATTTTTCGATGAAAATAGTCTTAAACGATTTGGTTCGACTCACTGATCAAGAATCCGTGGTCGAAATTCATTCTGTCCAGCCGGCCGTAGGCACGATAACTCTCGAACGGAATGAGCTAGACAGTTGAAATTTTCAGAGTAGGTTTGGGAGATAAATATCTCGGGTAAGTTCGTTATTGGGCAAAATCGGACAGATGGTTTCGGAGTAACAAAAAAAAAATTTTTTTTTACAAAACAAATTCCAAATTAAATTTTTTTCAATAAGCAGTTTTATCATAAAAATCCAAAGATATCATTTTTAACTCTAACAAGCTAATACTTTCGGAGATATGATTTTTCAAAATTTCAATAAAAATCGTATTTTTACGTTTTCACAGAATTATATAATTATTCTATCTATGAATTGTCATAATGTCAACTTATTTTCCTGAGACATGGCATTGTCTAATTCCTTGCTAATAGTTGGTTCGAGAAACGTCAAAATTGACTTAGAGAGACAAGGGTAAAAAACCGTCAAATAAACCCCCATGTGGCGATTTTATGTCGAAAAGTGAAAATTAAGAATATATATCCCAGGTAAGTACCGACGTTTTATTCTAATACCAGAGATCGACAAGATCGTACGAGGAGCCCGATAGCTGGTGTGTCTACGCCGTCGGGTTTTCGGTTTCGGAACGAGAGAAGGCGGGCTCATAAATCCTGGAAAGGGAATTACACTTTTTGGCGCTCTAGTTCCTCGGAACTGAGTGCTTATCAATTTGCCCAAATGTCTGTAATTTTTCAAACAGACAAATTATATCTCCGAAAGTATTGGTTTCTCTGAGTTGTTATTTAAGATGCAGTTTCACCATTAAAATCCATCGATATCATTTTCAACTCCAACAAGCTAATACTTTCGGAAATATGATTTTTCTAAATTTCAATAATGAATCGTACGTACTTCTATGTTTTCCCAGAATGCTATAATTATTCTATCTAAGCTTTATTATATGATCTGTGTTCATACTCGTACATTTCATCCTGTTCTATAAGAAAGAGTCAAATTCATTTCAGCTATTTTAATTTGATTTCTTCCATGGTGCAGTTCTCATTCTCAGATTGCTCATTTAATCTTGATATATAAACTGTTACTTGAATTTAATTTCCTTTATGATGCAGTTCTTTCATAAGAACACATTGATTTAATTTCCAACTCTGAGAAACCAATACTTTCGGAGATATAATTTGTCTGTTTGAACTAGAGCGCCAGAAAGCTCCTGCCCACAGGGCTTGAACCCATTTTTTATTCTCATTATACTTGTGATATGTTGAGGACACTACAAAAGTAACTACACTCTTGTCCACTACAGTTTTTGTCGTCTGACGTATGTTTCGGAAACAAAGTTCATAATAAGTCCACAGTGAACTCAAACTAGAATACATATATATCTTGACGATTTCCACAATAGGAATTTCCTGTTCTCGTTATACTCATGATCACTTGAGGAGCTCGTAATGGGAATGTCTTATTCTGGTTACACATGCAATATCTTGGCAGTAGGAATCTCTCATTCTCGCTGTACTTGCGATGGCTTGAGGAGCTAGCGATTGGAATGTCTTTTTCTGGTTACATAAGCGATATGTTGAGGATGTCCGCGATAGGAATTTCTTATTCTCGTTACAATTGCGATCTCTTGAGGAGCTCGCAACAAGAATGTCTTGTTCTCGTTAAGTATGTGATATCTTGAGGAACTCCGCACTAGGAATATCCTATTCTCGTTATACTCGCGATGAGTAGAGGAACTCACAATGGGGATGTATTATTATCGTTAAATATGCTATATCTTGAGGATATCCACAATAATCATTTCTTAATCCCGTTGCACTGGCGATGACTTGAGGAGCTCGCAATGGGAATGTCCTATACTTGTTACATTTATGCAATATCTTGTGGGCCTCCACAATAGAAATTTCATATTCTCGTTGCACTTGCGATGACTTAAGTAGCTCGATATTCTGAGGAACTTCACAGTAGGAATTTCCTATTGTCGATACAGATTCAATATCTTGACGATCTCAAAATAGGAGCTCACAATACATCCTCATTGTCACCTCCCAAAGATCTCTATGCGAGGTCTGTGTTACCTAGGTTACCTGTGTGGGTTATCTGTGTTACCAGTTACCTGGTTTATGATTTAATCCACCGTATTCACAAAGCATTCAATCTCCGTAAAGTCCTAACTGAGGTCCTCAGTTAAGGATAAATAAGAATCGCAACCTCAGTTAACGTATGTAACGGTGCTCAAACAGGCATGTTTCACGTTAATTTTCACTTAAACTGAGGTTGTGATTCTTATTTATCCTTAACTCAGGACCTCAGTTTGGACTTAACGGAGATTGAATGCTTTGTGAATACGGCGGCAAATCTATCAAAAGGCTGTTCTGTTCCTAATGTCGAGATTATGCAGATATAATTTACCTGTTAACTCTTGGAACTACACTCTAAAAACAAGCTCTCTCATTGGTTATTTATACCAATCGGCACAACCAATAGGAGAGCTTGTTCTTAGAATGCAAAAGCTAAGTGCTAAGAGCTAAATTCCCTCTGCATAAAACGTTGACATATTTACTTAACTTTTAAAGTTATAATTCCTTATTATGGAACAAGGGAATCATATCTGCCAGCATAAATTAACTAGGCAAACTTAGTGCTTAATTCTGTAGATTGTGGATTCAAAACGGAATATTCACAATACTCCAATCTCAAGTTACGTTCACAGCTCAGTTGTTCTTGAAACTTCGGATGAGTGAAGCGAGGGACTTTCGACATGGTGTGAACGCCATGAATTAGTGCCGATGTCATCCTGGTATAAGCTGTATGAGTGCAACTGTAAACAAATAGAGTTCACCATAGTTTTGGACATCTTCCACTTTCCCTCACTATAGTTTTAAACATATTAACCTCCATCAACAAATATTCCGCGTGGCCGGGCTAGATCACCTCCTCGCAGTGTTTCCCAAATAGGAATGTATCATTCAGGGGTAGACACAAACCCAAGGTGTCATGGTTATTAGTGTTATTACCAATCAGTGTGACTTAGCCGAACACTGAATGAATACTGTCGGCGTTCTAGGAAACTTATATATCCATCGATCGAGAACCGGTAAGGAAATAATTCCACCAGCGCCACGTACATATGAAGAATCCTTACGAACTCCGAAGCTCTGCGATGAAGAAACCTTGAGCGATGTTCAGCGACGTTCATTATTTTGCCGTAAGAGGGTCAAGGAATGTCAACGCCATCTACCTGTGAAGTGACCTTTACGAACTGAAAATGCCCGGTTCCGTGTGGTTAGATAAACCATCATGGATATATGTTTCCTAGAACGCTGTCCGTATTCATTCAGTGTTCGGCTGAATCACACTGATGATTGGTAGTAACCATGAAACCCTGGGTTTGTGTCTGCCTTTGAATTATACTTTCCTGTTTGGGAATCATTGAGCGATTAGGTGAACTAGCCCGGCCACGCTGGATATTTGATGATAGTTAAAATCAATAAATATTTCACCGTGTGTCTTGTTTTAGTTATTGGCAATTAGCCACAGTTCACCTCAATGTTCACTGGTTTGTGGTTTATCTAACCACACTGAACCGGGCGTTTTCAGTCCGTAAAGGTCGCTTCACAGTTAGATAGCGTTGCCATTTATTGACCCTCTTACGACAAAATAATGAACGTCGCAGAACATCGCTCAAGGTTTCTTCATCGCAAAGAGTCGGAATTCGTAAGGATTCTGCATAGGTGGCACAGATGGGATTTTTTCCCTACCGGTTCTCTACCGATGGATATGAGTTTCCTAAAGGAGTCAGTATTCATTCAAAGTTCGGCTAAGTTACACTGATGATTGGTTATAACCATGAAACTCTGGGTTAGTGTCTGCCCCTGAATTATACTTTCCTCTTTGGGAAACACTGAGCGATGAGGTGATCTAGCTCGGCCACGCGGAATGTTTGTTGATGGTTAAAATCAATAAATATTCCACAGTGTGGCTTGTTGGGCGTATGTTCTAGGGGAACATCGTCCTATCATTTCGTCCAAATGTCTGTAATTTTCGAATTTCGAGCTGAAAATTGGCTAATAGACTAATTCGGACTCCCTGATTACGAATCCGGTGTCAGATTTTTGGGTGCCGTACGGCCGGCCGGCCGGCCGTACTTCCGGCCGTAGGCACGATAACAGGAGCACCGAAGGTCCTATCGACTTCAAACTTTCAGGGTAGGTTTCTGATCAAAATGCGACGGTTAAGGACGTTAACGGGCAAAATCGGCCGGACGGTTTAGGAGTTATAGACATTTAAAATTTTGAGGTTATTTCCCTGATATTTCAGGAACTAAAAAAGATGTTGAATCGAAACTTGGTAGTCAGTTCGAGGATATAAACGCGCAACTTTTGGCAAAATTCTGTTATGATCGAAATGTTGGTAATTTTTAAAAAAATATTTCTTTTAATTTTTTCGAAAAAAAAATTTTTTTTTCGTGAACTATTCATCAGATTGCAACAAAAACTTGTACTAACGTCAATTGTAGTATTTTGCAACATTGTGCAAAATTTTGGCTCTATACGATTTCAATTTCTGGAGATATAAGACAAAATGTGTCAAATTTCCTGGGTCTCTCTCAGTATTTTCATCGATTATTCTATGAACTCTTTGAATTCCACCGAAAACAAATTCAAAGACATAAACATAAAGAATCAAGTCATAGTTTAGACGTCGAAAGAAGGACGATGTTGATCGACTTGAAAAGGTACCTATTTCAAGAAATGCAATAATGAAATGCTTAATTTTTTTTATGGTCACAGAAAATCGTCACAAAAATCTATTTACCTCATTTGACGGCTGTTTGTCAAATCAATTAATTCCAATAATTGATGTCAGATTTCCTACATACCAAGTTCAAACACATTTTATTATATGGAAAACACTTATTATGATCACGTTCTACAGGAATTGATACTAAATAGAAGCTAGATGAAGATTATTGTAATGGAAAATTTGTGTTCCAGAATAATATTAAGGTATTCAACATGATACTGCTTTTTTTCTTTACTGGTCAGTACGGGCCACAAGGAAGATGAACATGCGCCCAATAGCTCCTGTCCACAGGGCTTGAACCAATTTTTTTAGTTGTTGCTACAGTTCACCTCATTCAATGTTAACCTCCATGTTCCCTCAAATCGAATAGTCGCAAGCTCTTGGAACTTGACTCTAAGAACGACCTATTGGTTGTACCGATGGGTTCAACCAATGGGAGAGCTCATTCTTGGAGTCAAGTTCCAAAAGATACATTCTCAGTGCATAAACATAAACCCAGCATTAGTTGTACCGATCGGTTCAACATAGATGCATAGAATACTTGGGATCATCCAATAGGAGAGCTCGTTCCAAGAGGTAAGAGCTAAGAGCTACATTATATCTGGATAAACCCAGCACAAGAGTCTAAATTATCTCTGCGTAAACAGCAGGGGTATGAAACTCCTAGAGCTGTAGCAAACCGTATGTATTCGTTACTGAGTAACGGGTGCGACGTCTAGTACCGAGTAACGAAACGTTACACACAAATCCATTTCGTTACTCGCATTATTCCGTATTCGTAGTATAGGTACCTATAATTACTGTTCCGATCACGAAAGTAACGTTGATGCGTGTCTTGAAACGTTTACTGAACGTATGTTTTACTCATACGCGTATAACTTATAATCGATGTAGAATAGATTGCTTTGTTATTGTGATATACCATAAGCACACGGTTAATAGTTTTTCACTCTTACTTTCACTATTGAATAAACTAAATTTAGAATAACTTAAAAAAAGGTCTGGTTAAAAATACGGAACAGTAAAAAAATTCACCTTACGCAGCTTGGTATATAATGTATAAGTATGTTTTCTACAAATTACGAATTTTGCGTACTCGATACGATTCGATTCGCAGTGAGACTCGATTCGTTACTCTGACATAACATGATATGAGGTATCAAAAGTAACGAGTAACGTAACGATACGAAAGTAACGAGTACTAATTGCTGAAGTAACGAATACATACGGGTACGCTTTATTTCGTTACTTTTACACCTCTAGAAACTCCGACTAAAATTTGGAAACAGCACGGCACCTAACATGGCCGCCACGCATGCGCAGAAATTGTAGTGCCGATGACAGATGAACGTCACATGTCATTCAATCAGTATTCTTCCGTTTGTCGTTCATTAGTGATTGTTTCGTAAAGTTTTCGTAGAAATACAACGAAAAGTGAAATAGATGTCCAAGAAGTTTGATATGATTTTACGATGTAAGTAATCTCTGTTTCATTTGACTTATACCTTACAAATGAGGACCAAATTATTTCAGGTTTTAAGATCCTCCTACTGAAAACCAGGAATGAAATTTGCCCCCCGTTGAGCCATAGTGAACGTGATGGTGCTAATGGACTCTGTGATATATTGTGATATAGAGTGTTCTTGAAAGAATTACAATGATTTAATTCATAAAGCAGAAAGCTAACAGCAAATTTACATGTTTGATCTTCTTTGATGTAAGACAATTCATTACACATTTCAACCAATCTCCCTTTACGCCATATACATGTTTTCCTACTATTTTTTGATATATTAATGATGAAGTATACTCAGAACAACCATTTTTTTAGCTACCTATCCCTATATTATGTTAAAAATACTGTTTATTCATCAATACATTTATTTATAACAATTCTCGTTTCTCTTTGCAATCCTTTGGCTCATTTTGAGTTCAGTTCATAGTCAAAAGCCAAGAATACTAATAATAAAAGTAATATATTTATCTGTCAGCGGGAATAAATAATCAAGTCAAATTTGAATATTCCCGCCTTTCCCCCACTACTCTGGCACCTAACATGGCCGCCCATAATTGTTGCCAATGATTAGTAGGGAGTTTGCACTTCTTATTATTTGTGTTCTGTGGTAAACACGGCATAACTAATACCAAATAGAAATTTGTACCATTTATCAAGAACAACATCAACAAGGTGATAAATTTAAGGCATAGACGAAAACATCAGATGCTTATTGTTCTTCGTATATTTCTTAAGACTAATGAAGATAGACAATTTATATCTAGATAAATAAATCAATTATCTTCATATAAAATGTTCAAATAGTCATAGATGGAAGACAGTTCATCCATTGTATAAATATGAGGCGGATAGAAATCCTCATCAGCTAATAACCTCTTCATAGTATCCAAAGAGGCTTGAATTCCGAACTCCCTCATTTCCTTCTCATTGCCCCCCATCTTCTTGATTTGCTGTACCAGAGGATCAGTCGCGGGGACCTTACATAATTTTTGCAAGAAACAGAGATCTATAACAGATCGGATGATGTAAACGCCAGGTATGATTCCCATGTTGATGCCGTGCTGTCTGCAATTGTCCAAGAATTCTCTATATTCCTGGTAGGAAAAGCAAGCCTGGGTTATGATGAATTTGGCACCGGCGTCATTCTTCTCTTTCAAATATTTCATATCATCCTTGAGATCTTTAGATTCAGGGTGTCTGTAAGGAAATCCCGCCACGCAAAGTTCGAAATAGTCCCCGTATCTCGATCTTATGAAGTTCAACAGTTCTGGTGTGTGATTGAAATCGTATTTTTTGTTCAGAATATTGCACTCTGGACTCGCCCCTCTAACCACCATCAAATTTCTGATGCCGATCTCCTTAGCATAGTCGAGGTTGGCACTGCAACTGCTTAAGGTGTTATTTTTGCAGGGGAAATGAAGGACTACTGTTATTCCCTTGCGTATGAGTTCCTTTGCTAACAATAATGGCGCAATGTTTTCAGGAGCTTTGTTGTAATTTCCAATCCAGACTACGGAACAGAAAGTATATTTTATCTTGCTGAGGACATTGTAGTCTACTGATCGACTACTGGAAACTTCAAGGGAACAAAGTCGGGAATTATTCGTCAAAAGCTTGGATAAAGGAAGATTTGGATTTAGCATAATGGAGTCTTTAACATTTTGCTCGATTGAGTTTTGAGTCAAATTGACAATTAAGCAATAGAGCACTGTCAGCTGATGTCACGGCTGCCAAAGAAGCGGGGCAAACAAACCCATCTGCTATAGAATTTGGCACTGTTTGGTTTAACGTTGAAGTGAATTATAAGCGAAAAATAGCGTTTGAAGACCTTGTTTTTTGAACAATTGAGGAGTCTAGAATCAAAACCGGCAATCTCCTTTTTTTGCGAAAATGACATATATTTTAAAAGACGCTTAAGCGATTTGAATAAAGATACAGAACCAAATCCGGCAAAATCCGCTTAAATTTAAAATTGAAATTCAGGGTTATTCTTAAAACCGGCAATCTCCATGTGCTAGTTGGGACCAAAATCAATAATCCATCTAAAAATAACAGAAAATTACTTGAAAAACATTTTGGAGAGAATTGGAGAGACCTACAGGAGTTATCTTTTTACAACGATATTATTGTTGAAGGATCAATAATAGATGAACCAGGCGAAAATAATGACGATGAAGCAAACTGTGAATTTGTTGAGGAGTTACCTGTAGTTAAGATTTAAAATAGTATAACTGCTGATTTGTATAACCGTTCTGGTCACCTCAATAAATAATGTAAACAACCCACTCTTATTCTTAACAGTTAATTGCACACATATTTAGAATCAAATATGACAATCTCCTACATTTGGTTGCAAAAGCGGCAATCTTCAGATTTAAATTTTATTTATAAAAATAACCGTGAGGTATTATATGCGTCAACATGGTTCTTCAACACTAATAATCATATAGAAGTAAACAAAACAATCCTTAGCCTTTTCAGGAACAAAAAAACAGTTTTTCACAATTATCCAGAAACCTCGAAAATGGAGATTGGTGCCTTTGATTCTAGACCTCTCAATTGTCATTATTGGTCCATTGCAGTGGAGGCTGGTAACAAAATCGTATATATTTGTTGAATAGTGGCGGAAACCGAAATGTGAACGATTTTTGCGCTTATGTTCTGGGGAACAACGCGTTATCATTTTGCCCAAATGTCTGTAATTTTCGAATTTCTCGCCGAAAATGGTCTCAAACGATTGGGTTCGACACCCTGATGAAGAATTCGAGGTCAAATTTGATTCTGACCGTCCGGCCGTTGCCACGATAACTTGAGAACGGAAAGAGCTAGCGGACAAGGCAATGGCAATGGTTTCCGATTTATATTTTGTTTTTAATCAATATAATTCCGATCAAATTGAAACTTGGTGACTAGTTGAAGAATATAAACCTAAGCACGTTTGTGAAATTTTGTGAGAATCTACTCACTAGAAAATTTTAAAAAATTATTAAAAAATATTTTTTATGTATCGATAACCTGTGAACGGAAAAAGATAGTGTCTTGAAATTTACAGGTTAGGTTGTGCATCTGAATGTGACATTTGAGTTTGTCTATAAGCATAATCGGCCAAACGGTTTTGGAGTTATCTACATCTGAAATTTGGTTGTTATTTCCTTAATAACTCGAAAAATACCAAACCAATCCAATTTAAATATGGTTATTAGTTGAAGAATGCCAACATTCAAGAATTGTCACATGTGACAATTCTTGAATTTCACAAAATAACTATCAACAAAATAATTCTAAAGATTTTCATTGAAAGTCTGACGAAGGAGTCTGATATAGACTCCGAAACGTTACGATATAGTTGTTTCTTCGTTGATGTTGTTTCGTTGTTGTTTGTTAGGCAACATTGTTCAATTGATTGCTTCTGACAAATATCTTGTGTTTCTTCTGCAGAAGCAAATCACAAAATAATTAATTTTTATTTTATAGATATTTTTCAGAGTTTGGGAGAGAAAACCCAGAAAAAAACCTTTCAATACTCTTAATCAAATATACCATAGTGAATTCTATTGTCCGTTCTGCTGTATTGGACACTCTTAATCGAATTTACCATGGTAAATTCGATTATGAGAGTGTCCAACACAGGAGAATGGACAATAGAACATACGAGCAAAAGCTCCTGACTTCACGTCAGTGCTTGAGCCAATTTTTTTTCCTATTGTAAATATGGCTCCATCCATGTATATCTATGGCTATATCGCGCAGTAGTTGACAACAAAAACGTCAGACTTTATTGAGGTAATTTCAAATAAACGGAAATAATTATAAAAAACCCTGACATTTAAACTATGGTGAGAAAATGTGCTAAACTGGAGGAGAATTGGTCGCTAAATTATTATTATTATTATTATTATTATTATTATACTGATCCCCCTGGGTCTTCCACAAGGAGACCCCTCATAAGCTCTAAGAGCTTGCCCTCTGATTCAAGTTGGAATTAGAAGAAATCGCATCGAAATGAAGACAGTGCGCTTATCAATTATATTAAGGAGGAATATCCATTCGCAACTGCTGTTGAAGCGTGTCAATTCACTGATTTCCCTGGATCCGTAAGAACAGCGCGAAATAGAATCAAGGAAGTTAACTTAAAAAACTATTTTGCAGCAAAGAAGGCATTTTTAACAGAAGACCATAAAATGAAGAGATTGCAGTTCGCAAATGAATATTTAAATATGGATGACAATATTTGGAGCACCGTAGTTTTTCTGATGAAAAAAATGTTTCAATCGTGCAGCAGTGGATAACTTCGGGTTTATAGACCTCGAAACCGAAGGTATGACGAGGATTACGTCCACTCTGTAAGAAATAGTGGTCGCTTTTCAGTGAGGGCGTGGGCTTGGGTAAGCATCTATGGAACAGGTGTCTGCTGGAAAATAGATGGGAACTTAACAGGCAAACATTACAAAGAAATATTAGAAAATGTAATGATACCTTCGGTTACACAGGTGTTCGTGAAAACTTTATATTTCAGCATGATAATTCTCCTATTTACACATCGAATATAGTGTAACAATGGATGCAGAAAAAAATAGAATCGTATTACCTTGGCCTGCAAGAAGTCAGGACATGGACCCTATGGAAAATATTGGGGGGCATATGGCAAAATTAATGTATAATCGAAATTTCAGACCAGCAAATGGCCAAGAATTATGGGAATCCATAGAAAATGTTTGGGAACATAATATATCTGATACCGTAAAACCACGCAACTATATACCATGGTCCCAACTATGGTCCAATTGGTAATTCAAACTAAATCGCATTTATTTCGACCTGTCGTGATATCTAGTTTTGAATTCTAGTATTCTTTGTATGTAAACCTGGGGGTCTACAAATTTAATGAAACAATGTGAGATTGTTCCATATATTGAAATTTCCCAACCACGATAGAAATATCTATTTGATTTAACTATGATTAATCAAATAAGACACACTACTATTATAGTCGAAAGGGGGGAAATTATACGTTTTGACATGTTACACAACAATGATAATTATTATTTTTGAAAACGCTAAACAGCGTTCATGGCATTGAGAAGATACTGTCTGAGCTCTGTGGGACTCGTTCTTGATTTAATATCGAGTGAATGGTGGCATATGATTTCACGCTTCAAATATTCACTGGTGGGGAGAGGCTGATTTCCGTGTTTTGTTTCATAGGTGGCGTGGGCGATTATAATGATCGACCGAGCCGTCTCTGAAAGGCTTAACCCGGGTCAGTTTAGTTGAATTTGTCGGGAAAGCTACAGGGTACTGATGAAGGCCAAGAAGCCAGAAACGCGTCTGCTCTTGCTTTCTCGGCAGATCAATGAACCCTCTGGGGTCTATTTGATTTGTGAAATATATGCACAAGTATATTTATTATACGAAGCCATTCATGAAGGACCCGATTAGCAGGAACGCTCTTAACTTGTTGATTTTTTACACAACAATGGTCCAAGTCTAATTAAAAAAAAATTGCTAAATAATACCCAGCCTGTTATTGTTACTTAATGTAGGAAATGCATACCTCATGTTTAGTCCAGATCATCCATAGTATCAGGTATAACACAATATAAATTCATAATATTGTGGCCAAAGCACAAAGCTGAAATATGCAAGATGTGGACCAAAGTTGTGTAGTTTTACGGTACGTATCATACGAGATCATTAGTTTTATCAATGAGGAGTCGCCTGAAAGCTGTTATAGCAGCTAATGGTACTGCTAGAAAATATTGATCATGTTGTATCAATAGCTATATAAAATATTCAATCTCGGTGACTCGTTTTCATTCAGAGTTTAAATCAAGGATCGGCAACTGGCAGACCGCGGTCCGTATTCGGACCGCAAGAAATCGAAACCTGTTCCTCCAAAAATTTGAACCTATTCTTAAAATAATTGAAAAAAAAATTAAACAGATAAATATATGCCAGTACTATGTTTGTCAATGTTTCTAGTAGCGACCGAAACTTAGTCTAGATACATAATGGTTATTATAGTGTAGGCCTGGACGTCGCAGCAATTTACCCAATAAAAGTATTCGAGCTCCACTTCAAATTACTTGCCGACCCTGGTTCAAATGAACCTGCGAAGCGTTTGGGTTTGACACTTTCATGGACTAGCAATGCAAAACCACATAATAGAGCTATTCTGTCTAAGCCTCATTTAATCAACTAAATATAGCCAAATATGCTCTGTAGAGTCGTTCACTTTTCTGTTTCCGGCACTGTACTTACAAATGCCTATTTCTTGAAATGAAACTCCATTCTTCTGTTTTTGTCGCAAATGAACTTCTCGATCACCTTTTCGTTGAAGTCAGGAATATCTTTTACTTAATTTTCTTCGAAGGACAACATTGCGAGCGCCGTCAGTCTTTCTTCCGACATTGTATTTTTAGAAACGTCTTGATCAATTTTAAAGTAGAGTAACATCTTTCAGTTTCTGCGGTTGTCATTGGCATCGCTATTAAAATAACCAAATCTTTACATGTTTCACAAAACGTTGAATCTAAACCATACGACACTATTAAATTTAAAGTATGCAAGCAACCGGTCACGCTCACGGTTTCTTGTATTATTTCTGGCCGGGAGTAAAATACTGATAATTCCAATTTCAGGGCTTGTTTTTCAACCATTGGAAATGCATTGCAGAAAATATTCAATGTCCTATTCTGAAGGTAGTTTTTTTTCTATAGTGTTTATAATTTTCTCTTTGAAACAACTTTGCACCAGAGAGATGATTTTTGAAAGCAAAACTATCATCATGCATATTTTCTGTTGCAGAGGGTAGAGGTAGACTGTTTCAAAACTGCAAACCAAACAAAAAAACGCATTTTTTTCTTCACATCCGCACATCCATAAAGTCTTTCCGTAAACATTTGTGTCAAACTTCCGCGTAACCCATATTTCCATTTCAGAGGTCACAAGAGTTTGGACGCCTTTGCGCAGGTGGAAAGCGAATGGATTGAATCGTGCCAAGAGATTGAATAATTAATAGTTGTAATATGTATTCATACCGCTTTATTCACAAATCATTCAATCACCGTTAAGTCCTAACTGAGACCCTCAGTTAAGTATTAATTTGATTCGCAACCTCGGTTAACGTGAAGCAGGCCTGTTTCACCACCGTTAAATACGTTAACTGAGGTTGCGATTGAAATTTATCCTTAACTATGAGAACCTCAGTTAGGACTTAACGGAGATTCAGTCTAGTCAACAAGTGCTTTTTAGGTAAAAATTTTTGCATATTCTCCGAAAATTATGATTGAGGTGCCATTCGGTTCAAAATGGCATGTAGAAAGTTTTTGAGAAAATGCTGAGGCCGCTCGCAAAAATTGCAATAGTTATAAGCAATTAAGTGAAAAAAATAGAAGGAGTTTAGGTTTTTGCCAATATCTGAAAGACTATCTGAGATAATTCAAATTTGAAAAAAAAACAAATAGAAGAGGAAATTTCCTAAAAATAAAATTGGTTCAAGCCCTGTAGACAGGAGCTTTTTGGTGCTCTTGTTCAAACAGACAAATATTATCTCCGAAAGAATTGGTTTCTCAGAGTTGGGAATTATATCAATGGATTCTTATGATAGAACTGCATCCTGAAAGAAACTAAATTTTAAAAAAGTGACGATTCAAAAAAAATATTTCAAAAATTATCATTTAAACAAGAGCGCCAAGAAAAAAGAGCAATCTACAATGCTTCAAAAATTGTCATTTAATTTATTTATCAAGATTAAATGAGCAATTTGCAATGATTCAACCTCGTGGAATGGGTTGTTGCAACTTACACTCGGTGCATAGTTTTCACAACTTGAAATACCTAAGGAAAATATCATCGAAATGTCTAGCTAGAGCAAGGCTGGAGACAATCATAGCAGATTGTCCATTTATTCCTGATATTTGAGTAGGTAGAGGCTCACGAACAAATTATTTCAATAGTTCAAAATATATTAACTAGCAACATTATAAAAGTACTGTACATGTCTTACTACTTAAGGATGTAAAATGTAATATTAACCTCAGTGGTTAACGAACAATTTGTTTTGATGATTCCATTATGCTCTTCTTTCCTATTGCCTTCATAAATTACATCATTAAAATGATCCAATTCTAAATCTTCTGAAACATCATCCCGAATTTATACGTAAATTAGTAGTAAAACAAGGTGGGTTCTGGCTCACCATCTGATCAGAACCCCACTTATTTGTTTTCGCGCTCAGAATGATGACTGTCACCATGACAGTTGAAACTATCACAGCGCCATCTAGACTTGTGTAGTGAAATTTTTGGTAGTTTGCTTTTTACTACGGCGAAGCGCCATCTTGAATATTGTAGGAAATTATGAAAAAGTTCTTGGAGACGTCAGGATTCGAACCCGTAATATTTTATTATGAGTCGGGAGACCTAACCCCTGAGCCGCGACCTTTTTGGTCCCACATCAACCGCAGGTATATGACCCTTTTTCTAGCATTGTGCTGTTTGGATTGTTAATGGTGATGGGACTCGTATCGGTCTCAGGTATATGAAATTATTAGAGTATTATTCAATTGAATAATTCTATCCAAGTCATCATATGAAGTTTGATGCATTTGGAATGAGGTGTATCCGGCGCAGGTACTAACCCTTTTTTTCGGATTATTATTGGGGGCATTTATCGTTTATTTGAAAGGGAATACTTATAGCATGGAATGTGTATTATCTGAATCGAATAATTTTTGGTTTATGCAGACGAGAAATATAAGGGAACTAATTCTAGTGTTTTGTGAAACAATTTATGTGGTGATTTTCAGCAGACCCATTGTGAAGCACTGACGTGAAGTCAGGAGCCTTTGCGCGTATGTTCTATTGTCCATTCTCCTGTATTGGAATTGGATTGTTAATGGGGATGGGACTCGTATCGGTCTCAGGTATATGACCCCTTTTCAGATTATTCTAATAGTAAAATGATATTGATAGAATTTTCAGCATCTCTAGGCGATTGGAAATTATTAGAGTATTAGTCAATTGAATGATTCTATCCAAGTCGTCATATGAAGTTTGATGCATTTGGAATGAGGTGTATCCGGCGCAGGTACTAGATCCTTTTTTCGGATTATTATTGGGGGCATTTATCGTTTATTTGAAAGGGAATACTTATAACATAGTTATATAGTTGTTTCTTCGTTGATGTTGTTTCGTTGTTATTTATTAGGCAACATTGTTCAATTGATTGCTTCTGACAAATATCCTGTGTTTCTTACGCAGAAGCAAATCACAAAATATTTAATTTTTTATTTTATAGATTTTTTTCATAGTTTGGGAGAGAAAACCCAGGAAGAAACCATTCAATGATGAATATACCTCCCACAGTATCCTTTAATGTTTACTTATAACATGGAATGTTTATTATCTGAATCGAATAATTTTTGGTTTACGCAGACGAGAAATATAACTTTGGGGGATGATTGTGCGGTTTTGAAAATTTGTTGTCAAAACGAGTATGAGTAAAATCGATGGAAAGCGTGTTTGTCACCAAGCTGGGTATGTTAAATATGATTGTATGGATTTGAAACTTTGACATCCTAATGAACCGGAGTGAAATAGACGAAAGTTTACATTAGTTTTTATTCACCTTCTTTATTTTCAAGGGCAACAATTATTAACGAATAAGCTTTTCCCAAAGGAGACTGCACGGGTTCAGGCTCAATTTCGGTGATTTTTATGTGTAAATTCCTATGAGGATTTCTAAGCTTGATAGATCCTTTTTTCGGATTATTATTGGAGGCATTTATCGTTTATTTGAAAGGGAATTCTTATAACATGAAATGTTTATTATCTGATTCGAATAATTTCTGGTTTACGCCAGACGAGAAATATAAATTTGGGGGATGATTGTGCGGTTTTGAAAATTATTTGTCCTAACGAGTATGAGTAAAATCGATGGAAAGCGTGTTTGTCAAGAAGCTGGGTATGTTAAATATGATTGTACGGATTTGGAACTTTGACATCCTAATGAACCGGAGTGAAATAGACGAAAGTTTACATTAGTTTTTATTCACCTTCTTTATTTTCAAGGGCAACAGTTATTAACGAATAAGCTTTTTCTAAAGGAGACTGCACGGGTTCACGCTCAATTTCGGTGATTTTTATGTGTAAATTCCTATGAGGGTTTCTTAACTCGATTTTAGCAAAAATGGTTCCTTTCGAAATTTCTTTCAACATAACGTAGACGTGCAAAGGAGGTTTTCCATGGTCAAGGGGCTTCCAACGTGAGCACGAATATTTTCAAAAATAAAGCGCTGAAATACAGACAGTTTTCCCATTTGGATTTTTTTTTTGTGGAGCACCTCTTTCAACGTTCTTATAACCAGCTCCACTGTTGAAGCTTTCTTATCACTATACGTATTACGTATTATATTACATTTATATGTTGCTTTTTAACAAAATGTTCATGAAATTATCGGTTGAAGAATTCAGTTCCTTGATCATATTGCAAGTTGACAAGTATTCTGCCATTCTTGAGGATATCGAGAAAAGCCCTTATCACTTATTCAAATGTTTTCCTTTTCAATGCTGGAGCACATAATATGAATTTAGAAAAGCAATCAATTACAACGAGAACTAACATTACTTGTGGCAAGCTTATCAAGCTATCCTAACAACAAATCCATGTTATGCATTGAGGGTTGTATACTTTTGATTTGGCAGTATGGGTGAGCTTATCAAGCTAACAACAAATGCATGTCATGGTATTGGGTGGTTGTATACGAACAAATTCCATTTTGATGTATTATGGATTACATACTTTAACAGAACATAGTCGTTGAGACATATTTTTAATTCTGTCATTTCAACGTAAGCACAATTGTTTTCGAAAAAAACTTTGGGTACTCAATATAGGCATTTTGGAACATAGATTGGAATTCAAGTCAAAAAGATTGAATATTTGCTTGGCACTCAGAAGAAATATGCTCAATGTGAAATTTTGTATTCTTACTATCTGGAAAGATTACAGGACGAACCTAGTTATAGATGGTCATTTGTACTGAACATTGAGACAGATGCAGAAGTTTGTTTTATTGTATTTTCTAAATAAATCATTCATTACTCATATATTTTACAATTCGATAAGCCTAGCAGGGGGCATCGCATACCTACAATTCAATTTCAATGTGGATCTGCTCTTCTTTTTCAACTAATTTCAGATTGATATTATTTTTACAGATACTGTATACTGTATTGTAGCCAAATTATTTTGACTTATTTATTGCCTAATAAACAGAAGAAAGGTTAATTATGAGAAATGTGTTGGTGAACGTGAGAAAAGCGAATTACAAAAAAGGCAGTCAGGTATAAGTATCTTCTTCAAATACCCAAAATTTAAGGAATGCTATAATACGGCAGCTTGAATACAGGCTACCGACGGAGGTACAAAGGCAATTATGTTAGCATATTTATTTGCCCTTAGCAAGTAACATGATGATTATAGAAATGATTTGGTGGGAACTTGACCGCATCCCGATAAGAGGCCCTTTGCAGGGGGGGTTTTTTTTCTAAGCATTGTTGGGATCTATTGTATTGGATATTGGGTGATTTGCGAAACAATTTATGTGATATTTATTGCATGGAATAGTATTAAATATTCAGCCAAAAACATCCACAAAGATAAGAATGCGCAGAAAAAAAAGGTTGGGTATATTTCAGTAATATGTAACACCCATTATATATTTTTGAAGAATTCCTAGTGTAAATAACTCAAAGCAGAGGGGATTTTAGCATGTATATATATTCGAGTAGAAACCTCACTTCACAAAACAGAGTACTACGTCTGCTGAACCACTGCATCGACAAAGGTAAGAGTTTTTTAATTCGCAAAGATATTCTTATACTAAACTTTCTTATACTAAACTTTCATTATTCGTTCTAATAGGTGTCATATTCATTACATACCTTATCAGACTTGGGTTATGATATAGGAACATATCAATGTCATCATTATGAAGAGGTGATGGGGGATAATCAACAGGTAAGAGTTTTGTAATTCGCAAAGATATTCTTGTACTAAAAAATTCATTCTTCATTCTAATAGGATGCATATTCATCACACTAACAATTAGCTTTGGATAATGATATCGATACAGAGCACCAGTTTGATGATGAAGAGGCGACGGGGGATAATCATATGGTAAGAGTTTTGTAATTCGTAAAGATATTCTTATTCTAAAAGATTCATTTTTCGTTCTTATAGATACCATATACATCACGTTACCCATTAGCTTCGGATTATGATATCGATACAGAGCACAGGTTTGATGATGAAGAGGCGACGGGGGATAATCATATGGTAAGAGTTTTGTAATTCGCAAAGATATTATCATACTAAAACATTCATTTTTCGTTCTTATAGATACCATATACATCACGTTACCCATTAGCTTCGGATTATGATATCGATACAGAGCACAGGTTTGATGATAAAGAGGCGATGATGGATAATCACGGTATAAGGGTTTTGTAATTCGCAAAGATATTCTTGTACAAAAACATTCATTTTTCGTTCTTATAGGTTGCATATTCATCACACTACTAATTACCTTTGGATTATGATATCGATACAGAGCACCGGTTTGATGATGAAGAGGCGACGTGGGATAATCATATGGTAAGAGTTTTGTAATTCGCAAAGATATTCTTATTCTAAAATATTCATTTTTCGTTCTTATAGATACCACATACATCGCGTTACCCATTAGCTTCGGATTATGATATCGATACAGAGCATAGGTTTGATGATGAAGAGGCGATGATGGATAATCATATGGTAAGATTTTTTTAATTCGCAGCAAAGATATTCTTAAACTAAAACATTCATTTTTCGTTCTAATAGATACCATATTCATCACACAACCCATTAGCTTTGGATTATGATATCGATACAGAGCACTGGTTTGATGATGAAGAGGCGATGATGGATAATCACGGGGTAAGGGTTTTGTAATTCGCAAAGATATTCTTGTACTAAAAGATTCATTCTTTATTCTAATAGGTTGCATATTCATCACACTACCAATTAGCTTTGGATTATGATATCGATACAGAACACCGGTTTGATGATAAAGAGGCCACGGGGGATAATCATATGTATCATGTATTGTAGCCAAATTATTTTGACTTATTTATTGCCTAATAAACAGAAGAAAGGTTAATTATGAGAAATGTGTTGGTGAACGTGAGAAAAGCGAATTACAAAAAAGGCAGTCAGGTATAAGTATCTTCTTCAAATACCCAAAATTTAAGGAATGCTATAATACGGCAGCTTGAATACAGGCTACCGACGGAGGTACAAAGGCAATTATGTTAGCATATTTATTTGCCCTTAGCAAGTAACATGATGATTATAGAAATGATTTGGTGGGAACTTGACCGCATCCCGATAAGAGGCCCTTTGCAGGGGGGGTTTTTTTTCTAAGCATTGTTGGGATCTATTGTATTGGATATTGGGTGATTTGCGAAACAATTTATGTGATATTTATTGCATGGAATAGTATTAAATATTCAGCCAAAAACATCCACAAAGATAAGAATGCGCAGAAAAAAAAGGTTGGGTATATTTCAGTAATATGTAACACCCATTATATATTTTTGAAGAATTCCTAGTGTAAATAACTCAAAGCAGAGGGGATTTTAGCATGTATATATATTCGAGTAGAAACCTCACTTCACAAAACAGAGTACTACGTCTGCTGAACCACTGCATCGACAAAGGTAAGAGTTTTTTAATTCGCAAAGATATTCTTATACTAAACTTTCTTATACTAAACTTTCATTATTCGTTCTAATAGGTGTCATATTCATTACATACCTTATCAGACTTGGGTTATGATATAGGAACATATCAATGTCATCATTATGAAGAGGTGATGGGGGATAATCAACAGGTAAGAGTTTTGTAATTCGCAAAGATATTCTTGTACTAAAAAATTCATTCTTCATTCTAATAGGATGCATATTCATCACACTAACAATTAGCTTTGGATAATGATATCGATACAGAGCACCAGTTTGATGATGAAGAGGCGACGGGGGATAATCATATGGTAAGAGTTTTGTAATTCGTAAAGATATTCTTATTCTAAAAGATTCATTTTTCGTTCTTATAGATACCATATACATCACGTTACCCATTAGCTTCGGATTATGATATCGATACAGAGCACAGGTTTGATGATGAAGAGGCGACGGGGGATAATCATATGGTAAGAGTTTTGTAATTCGCAAAGATATTATCATACTAAAACATTCATTTTTCGTTCTTATAGATACCATATACATCACGTTACCCATTAGCTTCGGATTATGATATCGATACAGAGCACAGGTTTGATGATAAAGAGGCGATGATGGATAATCACGGTATAAGGGTTTTGTAATTCGCAAAGATATTCTTGTACAAAAACATTCATTTTTCGTTCTTATAGGTTGCATATTCATCACACTACTAATTACCTTTGGATTATGATATCGATACAGAGCACCGGTTTGATGATGAAGAGGCGACGTGGGATAATCATATGGTAAGAGTTTTGTAATTCGCAAAGATATTCTTATTCTAAAATATTCATTTTTCGTTCTTATAGATACCACATACATCGCGTTACCCATTAGCTTCGGATTATGATATCGATACAGAGCATAGGTTTGATGATGAAGAGGCGATGATGGATAATCATATGGTAAGATTTTTTTAATTCGCAGCAAAGATATTCTTAAACTAAAACATTCATTTTTCGTTCTAATAGATACCATATTCATCACACAACCCATTAGCTTTGGATTATGATATCGATACAGAGCACTGGTTTGATGATGAAGAGGCGATGATGGATAATCACGGGGTAAGGGTTTTGTAATTCGCAAAGATATTCTTGTACTAAAAGATTCATTCTTTATTCTAATAGGTTGCATATTCATCACACTACCAATTAGCTTTGGATTATGATATCGATACAGAACACCGGTTTGATGATAAAGAGGCCACGGGGGATAATCATATGGTAAGAGTTTTGTAATTCGCAAAGATATTCTTATACTAAAACATTCATTTTTCGTTCTTATAGATACCACATACATCGCGTTACCCATTAGCTTCGGATTATGATATCGATACAGAGCATAGGTTTGATGATGAAGAGGCGATGATGGATAATCATATGGTAAGATTTTTTTAATTCGCAAAGATATTCTTAAACTAAAACATTCATTTTTCGTTCTAATAGATACCATATTCATCACACAACCCATTAGCTTTGGATTATGATATCGATACAGAGCACTGGTTTGATGATGAAGAGACGATGATGGATAATCAACAGGTAAGAGTTTTTTAATTCGCAAAGATATTCTTATACTAAAACATTCATTTTTCGTTCTAATAGATACCATATTCATCACACCACCCATTAGCTTTGGATCATGATATCGGTACAAAGCAATGGTTTGATTATGAAGAGCCGATGATGGATAATCACAGGGTAAGATTTTTTTTTAATTCGGAAAAATTCCCCATACCAAAACTTTCATTCTTCTTTCTAATAGGTTGCATATTCAGCACATCTCCTAGTAGAACTCTTGTATCGAGCGGAGTGTTTGATATAGAGACATGGCTTGGCGATGAATTGAGGGACGGTGATGAATTGGAGTATTTCTCATACACACAGTGGTGAATTTGAATATTTCCCATATACTTAGGATTGCAAGAAAGAGGTTGAGGAAGAGATGACGTATGATAATAAAGATGCTGAGAAAGAGACTGCAATGGATACCGAATTTATCAACAAATCAGCTTTTCACAATTATTATATATTAGCGATGCTTCTTGTCTTAATAAATAACATGATAATTTGAAATAAAAATAAGAGTTTCGGTGCATTTTTTTATTTGAAAAGAGAAATTTTTTTTAAATATGATCATAATATTTCCCCCAATAAATAACTCCAGCCATTCGAAGTTGGTATGCCAAATATTGTATTCTTTCAAAAGTATCTAAAGTGAGTACTTTGGCATGCAGCAAGCATATCACGTCATCTATATTCTGTATATTACGCGTGTAGCCATTATCATTAACTTTATGAAGGATAGCTTTCTTTATGCAGCATCTCATGCTTACTTTATGTATGTTTTGCAACCACTTTATGTACAGTTTATATCAGTTTTGTGTATTGTCGTAGACATTCTAGTATCTTCGTATACATTCGTACATCTTCGTATACATTCATGAATCAATCAATTTTGCATAGGAGTATCAAGACTTGTTGTTTATATCCATTTCGTGTATTTTTCCTAGACATTCGAGTATCTTTGTATACATTCGTGCATCTTCGTATACCTTCATGAATCTATCCGTTTAGCATGGGAGTATCATGACATGTATTCGTTTTATGGTTTGGAATGTTTGGATATATGTATACACTCATGCATTCTTGTCGTACTTCATATGAATTCATCACGAACAAGATGGAAGAACATGCGAATTTGATTATGATTTAGGATGAATATACAAGGGGGCGTCCATAAATTACGTGAGGTGTTTTTTTAAATTTTCTTGGCGCTCTAGTAATATTATCGTAATATTTTATTATCAAATTGATTTGATTCGATAATAAAATATTACTGGTTCGAATCCCGACGTCTCCGAGAACTTTTTCATAATTTCCTAAAATATTCAAGATGTCGCTTTGCCGTAGTAAAAAGCAAACTTCCAAAAATTTCACTAGACAAGTCTAGATAGCGCTGTGATGGTTTCAACTGTCATGGCGACAATCATCATTCTGAGCGCGAAAACAAGTAAGTGGGGTTCTGATCACATGGTGAGCCAGAACCCACCTTGTTTTAACTACTTAAATTATTCAATATGCAACCAGTCAATATTATTTTCGGTTTCAAAACAGTCTTGTATATATTCACAAATTCAAGAATCAGATACTCGTTTTCAAACTACGAATTGACATGACTCTAATAGCTAGATAAGATGACATTTATGAACAGTGAACACAGACAGTGAATACATAGAAGTACGATGTATTATTGAAATTTTGAAAAATCATATCCCCGAAAGTATTAGCTTGTCAGAGTTGAAAATGATATCATTGGATTCTTATGATAAAATTGCATCTTGAAAAAAATTCAATTCTAAAGTTGTAATGTAAAAAAAAAATGTTTCGTTACTCCGAAACCAATAACACCCAATAATGCCAAATATCGCCAATGATTCCCAATAACAGACTTAGCCGGAATATTGATCCCTCGAACCTACTCTGAAAATTTCAATTGTCTAGCTCATTCCGTTCGAGAGTTATCGTGTTAACGGCCGGACAGAATCGATTTTGACCATGGATTCTTGATCAGTGAGTCGAACCAAATCGTTTAAGACCATTTTCAGGCAAAAATTCGAAAATTACAGACATTTGGGCAAATTGATGATAAGCAATCTGTTCCGAAGAACAAGGGCGCCAAAAAGCTCTACCTGCCGGAACTATAGAACCAATATTTATAATTTTAATAGAGGGTTGAAAATACGCCCGAAAACGCGTATTCCGGTAGAGTTATTTTTCAAAAGTCTTGGGATAGATTGCCGTTGGAAAATTTTAAAAATTGTTCATTTTCGTTTTGTCATGAACAATTTACTTAAGTGAATAATTATAAAGCTTCAATTTATAATATTACTATTGATTCGTTTTATTATGATCAGAAACTACTTAAAAATAATTTTTAATAATTATTATCTCCTATTGTTTAAAAAATTGATATAAACCAATGCGTTGTTTATGAGATAATTTAATTTTTTTTTAATCATAATTGAAGCATTATAATTTTTCACTCAATTAAATTGTTAATAACAAAACGAAAATTAACAATTTTTCGAATTTTCCAACGGGAATTTATTTCCAAGATCTTGGTAAAATAGCTCCACGAAGGGAAAAAATTCTCAGATTAATAGTTTAACAATTCTCGCACTTGCAATTTTAATGTTCGTACTACAAAAAATTGTTAATTAACTAATGAATAACTAATTGAAAAGTCGCAATAAACATTTTTGGACCACGGATTATTCTTCATTGATCTATACTGCAGACGCCAGAATTTTTTCAATTTTTTATTCTCATATTTAATAAGTTTAAATAATATTTATTCATGAAAGGTCCGAAGGGGGCGAGGCTCACGCAAGCCGGGGTACCCGTTTTTCGGGTTTTTGGGAGTATTTTCAAAGGTCTGAGAAATTTATAAATATTAGTCCGTGTTCCGGGAGTTGGGACTGTTTTTTAGGAAATTTCCTCTTCTTCTTGAATCTTTTTTCAAATTTGAATGATGTCAGATAGTTTTTGAGCTATTGGCAAAAAACCAAACCCAATGTTTTCTTTAACTTAATTGTTTATAACTATTGCAATTTTGGCCAGCGGCCTTAGCATTTTCTCAAAAACTATCTACATGCCATTCCGAATCGAATGACACCTCAATCATAATTTTCGGAGAATACGCAAAAATTTTGACTTAAAAAGCACTACTTGTTGACTAGACTAATTGAAAGCTTTGTGAATACGGCGGATAATGTGTTACTTTATTACTGAAAATGTCATAATAAACATATGACGACAACGTTTCCTTCCTTCAAGCGTATGATTGAATTGCTTTTTGGTGCTCTTATTCCTCGGAATGCTTATCAATTTGCCCAAAATTGGTCAAAATCGATGATGTCCGGCCGGCCGTAACCACGATAACCATCGAATGGAATGAGCTAGCTAGACAGTTGAAATTTTAGAGTAGGTTTGGGAGATAAATATCTCGGTTAAGTTCTTTATTTGGGCAAAATCGGTCTGATGATTTCGGAGTTACGAAAAACTAAATATTTTACATCACATATTTCAAATTTTTTTAAGATGCAGTTTCATCATAAGAATCCACTGATATCATTTTCAACTCATAGAAGCTAATACTTTCGGAGATATGATTTACCAGCGGACCAGCGCCTACTCACTGCGTCGGTACGAATCTCCTTAAGTGCAGAACGGGAGCTTTTCATGCTGCGATATTAGCTATTGCACAATACTCAATGCGTCACTACGAATTTCCTTAAGTTCGGAACGGATGGCGTGAGTGTTACGTGGGAATCATGGGATCAGTTATAGATCCCAGATAATGATGTAGTTCTATCATAAGAATCACTTGATATCATTCCCAACTCTGAGAAACCAATATATCAATACTTTCGGAGATATGATTTGTCAAAGTTGTATAATTAGTGGTTAGTAGTTTGACAAGAGCGCCAAAGCTCCTGTCCACAGCGCTTTCCCACTTTTTCAAATGGTCTGTGACTCTCCGCAGTATTTGTAATGCATTCAATCTCCGATAAGTCCTAACTGAGGTCCTCAGTTAAAGAGAAATGTGAATCGCAACCTCAGTTAACGTATTTAACAGTGATGGAACATAGAACAGGCCTGTTTCACGTTAATTTTCACGTTAACAACTTAACGGAAATTGAATGCTTTGTGAATACGGCGGTATAATGTGATCCCACTGCTAGTTCTGTTTACCCAATGTATATTAGATATTGGATGAAGGATGTTTATTATGCAAATCAACTTGGTGTTTCTTTTTTTTTGGTTCAGTGGAAGAAAGCATTTATTGTGTCCCCATTATAGAGCATGATCTACCTCTGCCGTTTGACACATTGAGGTACCTACTGTATGGTTATACAACATATTATTTCTTTTGGAATTCATTTTTGTATCATACATGATCTGTCAGTAAAAGCATGTATAATTATTATAAATACCAATAATGTGAAAAAATCAGATAGTTTTATCATCATGACACAATATGAATGATAGGGACAGATCTTACCATCAGGGCCGTATTAACCATGTGAGGGGTCCATAGGCAGTGCAATTTTCGAGGCCCCCTTTTCAAAACTCATTATATTTTTTCAAATGGGCCCCTAGCTATTGCAGGGTCCCTAGGCAGTCGCCTACTCTGACTAAAGGTTAATCCGGCTCTGCTTATCATTAGATATCTGCGAGTCCCCGATTAAATTCCATAGATCCTCTTCTGAGCGTTTAAGATCCAAATATGTTTCTAAGGATCCTGATATGGCTGCCTCGGTTCTGCAAACTTCCTTGGGAGCATTTTCTCTATCTGCATCTAAATATTCTAAATCAGCATTCCCGGGAGGAAATCGAAATCTCTATTTGCACACAATTACACAATTCTTAACCATATTGGCTGAATTTTATCTGAAAAAATGGGTTCAAGCCCTGTGGACAGGAGCTTTCTGGCGCTCTAGTTCAAACAGACAAATTATATCTCCGAAAGTATTGGTTTCTCAGAGTTGGGAATTATATCAATGTATTCATATGATAGAACTGCATCATAAAGGAAATTCAATTCAAATAATAGTTTATTTATCAAGATTAAATGAGCAATCATGAGAATGAGAACTGCACCATGGAGGAGGAGTTCCTATTCTAGCAAAATATCCCTAGTGTGTGACCTTTCTAATGGTATGTAACTTGCTTTTATAAAAAAATGGGTTCAAGCCCTGTGGACAGGAGCTTTCTGGCGCTCTAGTTCAAACAGACAAATTATATCTCCGAAAGTATTGGTTTCTCAGAGTTGGGAATTTTATCAATGTATTCATATGATAGAACTGCATCATAAAGTAAATTCAATTCAAATAATAGTTTATTTATCAAGATTAAATGAGCAATCATGAGAATGAGAACTTCACCGGAACAAATCAAATTAAAGCTGGCCAATTTTGCCCAATAACGAACTTAACCGAGATATTCATCTCCCTAACCTACTCTGAAAATTTCAACTACCTAGCTCATTCCATTGCGAATTGCGATATACATGATTTCATTATTATATTATATTATTATATTAGTTGTTCGTTCAAATATATTGCGATTGCTGTTAATTAAGAGTTGATACTCGGAGATCTGTTCAACAATCGATATGATATTATTATTTATAACAGCATCATCATTTCGTCGAAATGTCTGTAATTTTCTAAATGTTTGCCAAAAAAGGTTTCAAATTATTAGGTTTGACTCACTATGATAAAAATTCGATTCTGTCCGGTGGCCATCTGTTGCCACGATAACTTCCGAACGGAAAGAGATAGCGACTTGCAATTTTCAGAGTAGGTTTCGCATCCAAATGCAACGGTCAAGTAAATTAATGGGCATAATCGGCCGGACGGTTACGGAGTTATAACCATCTGAAATATTGTTCCCTCAATAACTCAAAAATACAGATCCGATCGAATTGAAACTTGGTACTTCGTTGTAGAATGCCAGCAAATTTGTGCAAAATTTGGTCTGATGTCTCAGTTAACTTCATTATTGGGCAAAATAGGCCAGGTGGTTTCGGAGTAACAAAAAAAAAATTTTTTTACATTCAAAATTTTAAATTCAATTTTTTTTAAGATGCCGTTTCATCATAAGAAACTATTGATATAATTCTCAACTCTAACAAGCTAATACTTTCGGAGATATGATTTTTCAAGATTTCAATAATTACTCTCAATTCTATATGATTTCATAGAATACTCTAATTATAATTTCCTGATGTATGTAAATCCAACATCAGATGGGTCATTGACCTACGTTTTGAATTTAATTACGAAAATTATTGGAAATTGACGCATAGAAGCCAAATTGAAAAAGTGGGAAAGCCCTGTTGACAGGAGGTTTGGAGCTCTTTTTCAAACTTTGACAAATCATTACTCCGAAAGTATTGGTTTCTCCGAGTCGGGAATGATATTAATGGAGTCCTATTTAATTTAATTCATTTTATGATGCAGTTCGATCATAAGAATCCATTGATATCATTCCCAACTCTGAGAAACCAATACTTTCTCAGATATGATTTGACAAAGTTTGAACAAGAGCGCCAAAGCTCCTGTCCACAGGACTTGAACCATTTTTTCAATAAAATCTCCATTAACACATCCAACCATACTTTAACAATCGACACCGATTGTTAAATTATGATAATTTACATGTTCTATGACATTTCATGGAAACCTAATACAAAATGTAGCTCAATATTCCCATTGGCATGAAAACTTTTTTTTAGGTAGACAAACATGTTATATTGTTTGATCGGAAATTCAACTCTCTTTCAATATATCCTATGATATCCTGTATATTACATTTGAAAAAACGCACTTTTTGCGCGTATGTTCTAAGGAACATCGCGTTATCATTTCATCCAAATGTCTGTAATTTACGAATTTTTGGCCGAAAATGTTCTCAAACGATTGGGTTCGACTTCCCGAAGAAGAATTCGAGGTCAAATTTGATTCTGTCCGGCCGGTCGGCCGTTGCCATGATAACTTGAGAACGGAAATAGCTAGCGACTTGAAATTTTCAGGGTAGGTGGCACATCCCAATACGACGGACAAGTTCGTTAATGGGAATAATAGGCCCAATGGTTTCCGTGTAATAATTTTGTTTTCAACCATTATAAATTCGACCGAATTGAAAATGGGTGAATAGTTGTAGAATATAAACCTAAGCACGTTTGTGGCATTTTGTGAGAATCGTGTCACCAGAAAATAAAAAAAAAATTATGAACAAATATTTTTAATGTCACGATAACCTGAGAACGGAAAGAGACAGCGACTTGAAGGTTTCAGGTTAGGTTCTGCATCTGAATGCAACATCTGAATTTGTTTATAAGCATAATCGGCCAAACGGTTATGGAGTTATACCCATCTGAAATTTGGTTGTTATTTCCTCAATGGGAGAGTTAATTTCGCTGTTGGCTATAATCGGACCAACGGTTTCGGAGTTATACCCATCTGGAATATTTTTCGATAACACAAAAAATATAGTCTCGATCGAATTGAAGCTTGCTCACTAGTTGTAGAATATCAACATGAAGTGTGTAAAATTTCGTGAGGACCGTACCACTGGAAAATTTTTAAAAAATTACGAAAAAATATTATGTATCTCACGATACCTTGAGAATGGAAAGAAGTAGCGACTTGCAAGTTTTCAGGGTAGATTGCTCATCTGAATGCGTCATTTAAGTTCGTAAATTAGCATAATCGACAAAATGGTATTGGAGATATATCAATCTGAAATTTGGTTATTATTTCTTCAATAACCCATAAAATACGATGCCGATTCAATTCAAACAAGGTAATTCGTTCTAGAATGCTGACGCAAGAATCTTTCGTCGAATCAAATTTACCATGGTAAATTCGATTAAGAGTGTCCAATACAGGAGTATGGACAAAGGAACATACGCGCAAAAGCTCCTGACTTCACGTCAGTGCTTGAACCAATTTTTTATCGTTTAATTATGTCTCGGAAACGCCTTGGATTTTGAACAGCCCTGTATGATTAGGGAGTATGTCATTTTACGTAAATGATACACGGGATATGGTAATCCATACGCGAAATTTTGGCTTTCTAGGATTCCAAGTAACGAAGTAATCAATGTTGATTTGAAGCTATGTTCTGCACAAAAATCGAAGCAAATTAATTAATTACTCGAAAACCGCTTGTAATGGGGAGGAGGAAGTTGGTACAGAATTAATCAGGAAGCTATGTCTATTCTAAAAAAGCAATAATATATAGGGTGTTCCATTTGAAATATCAAAGTTGTTAGTACTTTTTGTTATAAGCGGCAACACCGCAGCGCTGAAAATATTCTATGATTAATAGAGCAGTGGTTCCTAGGCAAGAACCAAATTTTCAATAAAATCGTACGTCCCTCGTACCTTCCGTAAATTTCCAGGGTACCATCGACCGTGGCTCACCCTGTATACCTATAGTGTACTAAGGCTTGAATTGAACTTATTGTGCGCATGTTCTAAGGAACAGCGTGCTATCATTTTGCCCAAATATCTATAATCTTCGAATTTTTTGCCGATAATGGTCTCGAATGGTTAGGTTCGACTCACTGATGACGAATTAGTGTTTAAATTGAATTCTGTCCGGCCGTCCATCTGTTGCCACGTTTACTTTCGAACAGAAAGAGATTTACAGGGTAGGTTGCGCATCCAAATGCGACGCTTGAGTACGTAATTATTTTGTTGGGCATGATCGGCCGAATGGTTTCGGAGCTATACCCATCTGAAATGTTGTTGTTATTTCCTCAATAACTCAAAAAATACAGATTTGATTGAATTAAAACTTGGTAATTAGTTGTAGAATGGCAATGCACAAATTTTGCAAAATTTCATTAGCATCGTATCACTAGAAAAATAATAGAAATATTTCTTCAAAACTAAAATAAAAATTTTTCTTCAAAAATTTAATATTTTTGATACTATTTGTCAGATTCCGCTGAAATTACGCACAAACCTTCAAGTCGAGTTTTATTTTCCTAATATTTTCAAAATACAGATCCGATCGAATTGAAATCTAGAACTCAGTAACGAATTGAACCGAGATATTTCTCTTCCAAATCTACTCTGAAAATTTCAACTGCCTAGCTCATTCCGATCGAGAGTTATCGGACAGAATCGATTTTGACCATGGATTCTTGATCAGTGAGTCGAATCAAATCGACCATTTTCATCAAAAAATTCGAAAATTACAGACATTTGGGCAAATTTGCGATAAGCGCTCTGTTCCGTGGAACTAGAGCGCCAAAAAGAACGAAAATGATTTCAATTTGGAAGCAACGTGTAACGTATGTATAAAAATAGAATGAAATAATAAAGTAAACTATATAAAAATGGAAAATTTCATGTAAATTACATTGCCCATTCAGAAGAATTATTCGATTAAAAATTATTTACTGCTCTATTTCTATTACCATAGAGGTTGGTCAATTGTCCACACTCTGAAAATACCCTTTACGATGAAACTGGTTCCGGATAATCGGAGTTTCAAACAGCTGGAAATGAATATGGTTTGTCTCTGTATAGAGAATCTGCGTGACCTTGAGATTCGACACTAGCGCTCATGGTGGCGAAATTTAACATTTATTAGGTGAGAGGAATACGATTTTGTACTGATTGCCATACAAAGTAATTATTAGTTATTATTAATAAGTATTATATCTAGTCTATGGTAATTATGAATTTTGAAAAATTTCAAACGTTTTAATTATTAAAAGAGGTTATCAAACAAAAAAGATGAAAATGTATTCAGAAGTAACCATGCGGAAAATGTATAAGAATGGAAGACAAACTACTATTAAACAACATTTGATTATTATTATTTATTAATATCATTTAAAATAACAAATAAAGATATGACCTTGTCAAAATACATTTAATTCTATTTTACTATTTTGAAAATAGGTTTTTGTAAGTTTACTAGTACACAGAATATATGAATAATTATATCGGCAAAGTGCAGCACAAGATCAATGTAATATACTGTAAATAATAGTGGTAGTGGCACAGTTTCTTACATATTCTCTTTTACTAGGCGAGAAAATATTTATTTTTTGTTTACTGTGCTAGTGAATCTAGATCTACATGTTGGATATACATAAAAAAATTAAGTACCATAAAAAATAGACCTGTCTTGATTTTAAGTATAAAAATTAATAATCTGTTTCCAGAGATATTTCGATGAGTATTTACAGATCTAAAAATAATTTAAAAACTTTTCCCCTTACAGCGGTAATAGCCAAAAGTTGTTTCTCATTTTTTATAGAAGTACATCCTTGAAATCTAGATAATGAAATTGGTATGTTAGGTCCACAAAACTCTGTTCGACTCACGATCAAAGTCGCATGAAAAAACAAAGTCATCATTTATGTGCTCAAATGACACCACTGGAATCGATTTATCGACTGTTGCATTGATCCTTGTAGCTAACTGAACACCTTCAGATTAATCATTTATTAATTTCTTCACTTTCATCACATGACACTTCACTTCAGATACTAATTTTCTTTTTTTCCAACGATTAAAACGATCTACATTGAATGTTTAACGCTCTTTAAATCTATAATTACATAGTTTGAAAAATCGTCGTATGATTTGCTGGATGACCTGGTGTTTCCGCCAATGAAATGATTACTGCATATTCTTCAGTTGTTTGTAGATAGCCATGGGGTACCATCGGCACAAAAAAAATAAAAAAATTAATGTGGTAATAGAGATAATGGTAATTATGCAGTTTAAGTCCTCCTCGTAAAAATCGACTTTTCCATGTTTTTCGAAGAAAATAAGCATCGTACAGTGATTTTTGATGATTTTCAATAGTGGCAAACTAGTTTTTTTGGAGATATCTAACGGAATGGGGAGTGAATAGGGGTGCTGGGCGGGGTAATAAATTTTTTTTTCGGTATTTTTTTTTTAATTTCCAGGGGTACTGTACTAACCTAACCTAACCTAACCTAACCTAATAGGGGTGCTGGAAATTTAAAAAAAAATTACGAAAAAAAATTTTTTATCGTCATTTTTTTCTTTAATTTCCAGGGGTACTGTACTATCCTAACCTAACCTAACCTAATAGGGGTCCTGAATATTTAAAAAAAAAATTACGAAAAAAAATTTTTTTCGTAATTTTTTTTTTAATTTCCAGGGGTACTGTACTAACCTAACCTAACCTAACCTAATAGGGGTCCTGGAAATTTAACAAAAAAATTACGAAAAAAATTTTTTACCCCACCCAGCACCCCTATTCACTCCCCATTCCGTTAGATATCTCCAAAAAAACTAGTTTGCCACTATTGAAAATCATCAAAAATCACTGTACGATGCTTATTTTCTTCGAAAAACTTGAAAAAGTCGATTTTTACGAGGAGGACTTAAACTGCATATTAACCTTTAACTCTATTTCCAATCATTATCACTCAATTATAATTTTACATGTTTGGATTTCTACGTTAAGTGACAGTTCAACATCACCTATGTACTTACGAAATTACCGAAAGAGGCGCCACTAGTGTTTACGCAGTTTCTCTATGGTTCCAAAATATAAAGGGATAATAAAAGCAGCTGACACGATAAAGGACAGAGACGAACACTGACCGATTAATATATCACAGATTACAATATATCGAGTGATCATTCGATTATTGAAACCTCTCTATAATTCAAATCATTCGATTATGCCCAACCCTAAATTAATTATTGGGAAATCACGTTTAAGGACATCCCTAGTAGTCATTGTGCTTTGTGCTCTAAACATTTCATTTTTGACGTCTGTCCGAAAAGAAATAAAGGTTGGTAATCTGTGGATTATCGGATTATCTGACCACAGAGCGAGAGCACAGAATGTGTCATAGATCACGTATATTTATTTAGCAAAAAATTGATATTAGCAGAGCATTCATTCTCAATTTCTCATTGGAATTTCAAGTGGTTATGATTAAAAATTTCATCTGTTGATGAAATAAAATGTATCAGAATACTTGCGGTGCTGCAGCCGCAAGTGCTGGGGGCTGTGCAGAAACAGACAGGGATTGTCATGGTTTAATTTCCAAAGAACCGCATATTCCAGTAATAGAACATGATTATAGTGGATTTGACATAGTTAAAGCCACCCAGGTAAACATGTAAATATCGCCAATAACATTTATACTATAATATAATTCTTCTAGTATGGAGCATTTGCAAGAGTTAGAGAACTCATTGATGCTGGGTATAATGTTAACAAAAGAGACAGTGAAAATGTAACCCTTTTACATTGGGCGGCAATCAATAACCGCAAAGAAATAATGACATTCTTTGTAGAGAAAGGGGCTGAAGTCGATGCAGTCGGAGGTGAACTCAACGCTACACCCTTACATTGGTCCACTCGACAAGGTCATTTAGAAGCAGTCGTTATTCTGATGAATGCTGGTGCAGATCCGACATTAAGAGATGCCGAAGGATGCTCCTGCATTCATTTATCCTGTCAATTCGGCCACACAGCTCTTGCTGCATACTTCATAGCACGAGGAGTAAGTCCAGATTTAGTTGATAGAGGAGGAATGACTCCTTTGATGTGGTCCTGTTGGAAAATTTGCAATTTGGATCCAACGAGATTGTTGCTGACCCTAGGGGCATCCCCTAATATTACGGATCATCAAGGAAATACTGCTCTCCATTGGGCTATATTAGCGAGGAACACCTCTGCTATAACCCTTCTTATTGTTCAGGTGAGAATTACTCTTTTTAATGATCATTTTCTATTCATTTGAGGTTTACAAGGAACATATGGAAATGTGAAAATAACAATCCCAACTTAGGAATAGATTATCTTAGAGAATTTGGGATGCAAATGTATATAAATGTAGACAAGCTGAACCCAATCTTTTACCACAATGTGCTACAACAGGGCACTAGGTGTTACAAAATGGCAAAATAGTCATTCTCTGAATTGGGTTACTCAGGTCTTGCATTTGCGAAACTCTGGCAGCTTGGCACTTAACACACTCGAATTATTGAGATCTTCATTATTGAGTTCCTTTATGAAATCACATTGAAAGATTTGGTGGTTTAGATTCTGACATCACATAAATTTCCAGGGAAATGCTAACTTAAATGCTTCCAATCTGAGAGGTGACACACCCCTGAACATGTTACAGTCTCAAATAGGATCAGTTTGGGTTGGAGCTAAAGTAACAGAAAAAATAAGAGAACAACTGAATACTAGTAGATCTAGAATGTTTTTATTCAAAATTACCAAAGATAAGGTAGGTGATATTCCGGAAAATTTTCTAGTAGATACTAGACATAGCATGTTGCTCCATATCGAACTCATCGCCTCAATCTGCTTGTCAATTATAGGTTAGGAAGATTTCCCTAATGTTCTAAATATAAATAGATGCGCTCTTGCCTCAGCGGGCCGTGCATAGCATTGACTCCAACATGAAAGGGTTATAGGCCATACCTATGGTGGAACGGACGGATAGGAAATTATCTTGTGACATAGAGGAGAAGATTCTAATTTAACATTACATTAGGTGTATAGAAGATCATTTAATTTTTCCAAATTAGAAAGTATCAAAGGGATTATTAGTCAAAATTTCGATTATCTAATGAAACAACTACATATTTATAATGGATCCATTTGGCATGATGATGAGTATGTACCTTAATCAATAAAATATTATGATTTTTCTACCTATGATGTTTTCCTTTACTCTCAAAGAACAGCTCTAATTTTTGTTGGGAGATATTAATGTATACTCAGGTAGCAGAGCAATCTGTTAATGGTTATGAAGTATCGGATGGAATAGGAGCACCTCTGCTTCATAATTTGAAAAACAATTGAAATAAAAGACTGAACCGTTTGATGAAAATTTGAAAAGTTTTATGTTTATCTATAAATAATTCGTATTTAGGTATTCAGAAATAAAATGACATTATTTGGCATAGTTGGTAAGCAATTAAGTCATTGCTATATTCATTCATAAAAACGTCGAGTCTATATTTCAGCAAATTGATACAGAAATATAAATCTATAGCTACAAGAAGAATTTTTTTTGTTCTGTTGGACTGAGGTTGCTGGATATGACCTTTGAATAGAAAACTGTGTCTATTGTACAATTGGCGAATTAAAATATGGGCAAAAATCTTAGGGAAGAATATTTTTTATTTAAACTACCGATATCAAAGTTACATCACAATATAATAATTGAACCTTATAGAGCAAAAGAATCATCATATTACATGAAATTCTTCAACCTCTAAGCAGCTTTTGTTTTATTTATTTATTTATTATCATACACGGGTTATCCCCTTTTTATATATTAAATATAATACAAATATACACTAACAATAAACATAAACCAAGAAATAAACAACTTCAGCAGTACAACAGCAACAGTGGAACACTTATACAATCAACCTTTCCACACTGATTCTAAATGAACTCAAAGTTTGTCCAGTAAATTCCAAACCTTTACTGTAATATTCATTACCCAATCTAAGAAAACGTGACAAAGCAGTATGATAACCATAATTTGTGCGATGGTAAGGATCCCGGAACAACTCAGAGGCACGAATAGGCCTGTTCGGTACTCTAAAACCAATCAATTCGAGCAATGAAGGACAGTCTATATCTCCCGAAAGTATCTTATATAGAGTAATCAAGTCAGATCTTGTTCTACTACCTTCCAAAGTGGCAACATTCAAACTTTGTATAACCTCCACAAAATCATATTCACCACATTGTAGATTCATTTTGAATGCTACACACGTCAGAATTTTTTTTTTTTTTGCGGGTTTCAGCACTTTCTTAACGCAATAGATATAAATTTGTGCTACAACACCAACAACTAATATGGTCAAAGTAAAAGACAAAAACAAAATTTAATTAAACTTATTTGATTCATGGTATAAGACAAACTCTAAATTACAAGCTTATTAAATGGTTTCTTCCTGGGTTTTCTCACCCAAACTCTGAAAAATATCGGTTATATAAAAATGTATTCTTTTGTGAATTGCTTCTGCGTAATAAACACAAGATATTTGTCAGAAACAATCAATCGAAAATGCTGCCTAACAAACATTAACGACACAACATCAACGATGAAACAACAAAATTTCGTAACGTTTTGGAGTCTAAATCGGACTCCTTCGTCAGACACTTAACGAAAATCTTCAGAATTATTTTTTGTTAATGTAGGTATTCTGAAATTCGACAATTGTCACTTTGACAGAAAGAATCCATTTAATAATAAATGTACCTCCCACAGTATCCTTTAATGATTATTTTGAACAAACTTATTAACTTATTTTTTTTTTTTTTTTTTTTTAATAACAATTATAACACATGTTTAATTTCAACAACTCAGAATGGACTACGATATAGGGTTCACAATACCATGATTTGTTTGTACATTTTCCAGATGTATATTTGAATTGGTTCTGGTATTATGAGTTTATTACTATAATGATTATGTATTTATTGAATTATTGTAATAACGATCAATTCAGCAGTTTTACCAAATTGATCTCAGTTTTTAGTAATCCCTGATTTCATTTGAAATACCTACTTACATCTCTCATTTTAGAATGTGTTTAAATTATTATTTCCCAAGCTGACCTTTGAAACGAACCATTTTTATTTTTATGAATATTCCGACAACCGTAGGCCGAACAGTACATCACCATTGTTTGATATACCGCCGTATTCACAAAGCATTCAATCTCCGTCAAGTCCTAATTGAGGTCCTCAGTTAAGGATAAATTTGAATAGCAACCTCAGTTAACGTGGAAATTAACGTGAAACAGGCCTATTTCACCACCGTTGAATACGTTAACTGAGGTTACGATTAATATTTATCCTTAACTGAGGACCTCAGTTAGGACTTAACGGAGATTGAATGCTTTTTGAATACGGCGGATAATCTATTAATCTGTATGCAAGTTTGAATTAGACAAAAACAAAACACTTCAAAATGAAATATTTTGCCCATTGTGCATCTCACTCTTTTGTTGGAGTCAATGCCTCTCTCTCTCTAGGCTCTATCTGGTTATTATTAGATCATTGGATTTCCCACATGACATAAAACAGAGCAATCATGCATAGATGATTATGTGAATACAGAGATACATGCTACGTCTTGAGTTTTTCTTTATACTTTTATAATTTCTAATGGAATATATTTTTTTCAGCGACTGAAGTGGTGGTGTATGGTAGGAACCCCATTTTTAGCTTTTTACTTTGCGGGTGCCATTTTAAGTACAAGTTTGCTAGTCTTAATCAAATTTTTCCTTCTGGTATGCCTGTATATAGTATTACACTATGCTGGCCAAATATTGTATGATGATAGGTTGATGGCACTTTTGCCTGTTAACATTTATTTAGCAACTAAGATATGGATGTATTTTACGTGGTTCATATACATAATGCCTTTCACCAGCTTATTGACAAATTTAGTGTTCTTAGTCAGTTCTGGACTGTTATGGTATTTCTTCCTGAAGTCCTGGCTTGGTGATCCCGGAATAGTAGAGACATCCCAGAAATTGAGGTTCAGAGTAAGTAAATTAAATTTTGAGTGAAACAGACTTACATTGCTATATGTTCATCCTACACGCCAAAAACACACCTTAGGCTTGTTTCACATGCATACGGTTCCATTCGGTTCGGTTCGTTTTCGGTTTGAACCGAAAACGAATGAATAATAATAATAATAATAATAATAATATTTATTGACGGACAAAAGATCCATTTTTCTTACAGTACAGAGATAAGTCTCCAATAAAATATTTTACATAAATAAATAATTAAAACCTTAACACAGACAACAAGACTCTTACGGATAACAAACCGAAACAACCCGAGGCAACTGCCCGAGGAACCTTTTTTCTGTGCAAAAGAAATCCAATTCAGGAAATTTGTTGGCTAACGACATAGTTCTAGGGAAAAATGTACCTTTACTATAGTTTGTACGATAAAATGGTACATGAAAAGGCTGATGGCTACGAGTTCTGACCTGAGGAACACTCAGAGTCACTCTACTAGTCAGCTGAGGACAATCGACTATTGAGTTGAAAATCTTAAAAAGGCAATGCAGATCATGGTGAGCCCTGCGAGTCTCCAATGGAAGTAGACCTACATCGCGATAAAGGTCCAGATAGGTGCGCTCATTATTAAAGAATTTAAAATTAATATGACGAAGAAACTTCCTCTGTACTCTCTCGATTCTTGCAGAATGCACCTCATAATATGGACTCCACACAGAGGATGCATACTCGAGATGAGATCTAACCAGACTACAAAACAGAATTCTAAGCGTACGGATGGAATGAAAATCATGAGTATTCCTCTTCAAGAACCCGAGCATTCTAAGAGCTTTGTTTACAATTGAGTTGATGTGCTCAGCATAGGACAGCTCAGGGACAAGTACGATACCGAGGTCCTTTATTGTCTCGCATGTTACAAGAATCTCGTCCTTAATGACATAATTATAACAGGTTTTCACTCGTTTTCGGGAGAAAATCATGAGTCCGCACTTAGATGCATTCAGCTCCATCCCCCCAGACCCGCACCACCCCACAAATCTATCAAGGTCTCGCTGGAGATCCAGACAGTCAGCTGGTCCTGAAATGATCTTAAATGCCTTCAGATCATCCGCAAATAAATGTATGCGGCAAGAAGTGAAACAAGATGCCACATCATTAATGTAAAGATTGAAAATCAGCGGCGCTAGATGCGATCCCTGCGGAACCCCAGAGGTCACCAGTATCTCACGAGATATAAAGTTATTAACCTTGACCCTCTGGATACGGCCCACCATGTTACTCTGAATCCACTCAAGCATTGGACCAGAAATTCCATATGCCCTCAGCTTACCAATCATGATATTGTGCGGCACCTTATCAAAGGCCTTAGCGAAATCAGTGTACACCGAGTGCACCTCCAGTCCCGTCTCCAATGCCTCTGCAATATATGTTGTATATGATATTAGATTCAGTTCTGCACTCCGACCTGCACAGAAACCATATTGTTCACCAATTATCGAAGGTGATAGCAGCGACATTAAAAACCTTGATATTAGCCTTTCAAACATTTTCGGGATTGCACTCATAATACTTATTGGTCTATAGTTTTTTATATTAGACTTGTCTCCTGACTTATGGATTGGAACGACAAAACTTGTCTTCCAAATGTCAGGAAAGCAGCCAGTTCTTAAAGACTGATTAAAAATCCGATGAAGAGGTCTAGAGAGAACGAATGCACAGTTCTTCAAGAGAACTGGATGAATGTTGTCCGGACCAACTCCCTTAGACACGTCCAGGCCAGCCAGCTCAGTGTAGATATCGGATATGAGCACACTGTGATCAGCAATATTAATGTCATTCAGAGATAGATCACCGTTGTATTCAGGTTGGTCCACAGAATATACAGAGCCGAAATACTCAGCAAACAGATCGGCCGCTCCGACACCCATTCCACTGTGCTCACCATCCAGATAGAGGTCAGAAGGAATAGCAGATGAATTACGCTTAGACCTAACGAAGCTCCAAAATTGCCTCGGACTGACATCCAGCTCAGATTCAATGTCCTGTATATAGTTCTTATAGCTTTGGTAAGATAGCACTTTACACCTAGAACGCAAACTTGAAAATATCATGTAACTATGGTGGTTTGGGTTAGTCCTGTAATTCTTATGGGCAATTTTTTTCTCAAAGGTTAAGTTCTTGAGCTCTTGTGAGAACCAAATAGGAAATTTTCTACTGGCTACCTTTCTCAAAGGAACAAAGGTTTGAACTACATTTTTCAAAATTCCATAAAACTTTTCTACCATCTCATGTACATCAAGATTACACAGAGTCGAGTCCCAGTCAACCAACCCCAAAGCCTCGCTAATAAGTCCATAATCAGCCGATTTGAAATCTGAATAAAAAGTGTTTGCTTGTGGGCTGATCGAAATGTGCTCCCTCCCCGCCATCGAAACACAAAATGAAAGGGGTGGATGATGACTATCAACCCTAACAAGGGGATCACATTCCCGAACATCAAACATTTCATCAGAAAATACCAAGTCCAAAATCACATCACCACCATTACGAACAGAGTTGAGCTGGAAGAGACCATGGTATGCACATAAATCCGAGATGGCAGCAATCCCATCCCTGGTTTGTGGAGCCACATAAACCTCCTGATCCCGGCATGGGACAGCCAAGGAAGAGTCGATAGTATTAATCCATGTAGCCTTTGGAAGGTTGAAGTCTCCAGCAATACAAATATTGGTGCTGGGATATGAGTCCTTTAGCTTGTCAACGGTCTCGCCCGATAGAACATACCATTCAGTTGGAGAATGCGGCGGCAGATAAATGCAGCCAAGAATATACACTGGCCTTCCCGATCCTATCCCCACAAAAACCTGCTCCAACCGAGGAGCAGTTGGCACGAGAGTGCATGGAATGGATTTGCGGATTGCAATCAAGCAACCACCCATTGTCTTCTTATTACTGGTTTCAGCCGATCTATCCTTCCTGAAGATGATGTAGTCATCCAAGCCCAGCTCAGCGTCCAAAATGTCATCAGATAGATTGGTCTCAGTCAGCAGGATAGCATCATAGCTGTTTACGGAAACATTACATGTAAGAGTGGCAAGCTTGCCTCGCAGCCCTCTCACATTCTGGTAATAAACGTGTAGCCTTTTCCTTGACCTTGAGCTTAGGCTGTCATCTTTTGTACGATTATTCAGCTTTGTAACTCTACCCTTCCTAGAGGGACTGTCCTTTGTAAGTTTAAAAACCGGTTCACAATTATACCCTTCGACCAAAATTCTGGGTTCAGTACCTCATTTGTATACTTAGGCTGCACTCCCAGCCTGAACGAGCTATAGTGATGGTCTTTTCTAGTTTTCAATTTTTCACACACTGAATCAACCACCCCACTCTCTTCAACATATTTCATAATTTCATCTGCTGTGGTATCAGTTGTTAGACCTGAAATGAACAACCACTCCCACTTGGTGGCCACTCTCAATTGACCAGCTTTTACACTACTTCCTTTAACTGGGGTGGGTCGGCTTCGGAAATCAATCCTTTTTGAACGATCCCTTCCACTAACCAGTTTCCATTCCTCCGTCTCACCATTGACATTGATTTCCTTGTCCTTTACTTCAGCTGTTGCCGTGGTCACCGGTAATAATTCACTTAGGTTCTCCGAGAGGTCCGGTGGGTTCTTATTTCTGAAGAATTCATTAGGGATGAAGCCATCAGAGCAGTCCGATGTACGCTTACTCCCCAACACCAATCCCTTCATGCCTGTTGAGGAGCAATTGGGTGTCTTATCATTAAGAGGTGCACTTGTTTTAGAGTCTGCTCTACCTCTAGGATACTCGATTAAATGGTTATCTTTTGGCTCTGTGCCATATTTCAACATTTTGTTCTCACATGTCTTCCTATCTTTCACTGCACTGGCAAACGTTTTCCCTGTAGATGTCCTATGCTCTTTATTTCGTTGCAGAATTTTGCCTACTCCTTCACCCTCAGACATTCCATCCTGAGCGTTACCATCTCTGCCACTCAACTCCATAAGTATTTGCTTTTTTAATTCACTAAATAAGCTATTATACAGTCGTTCTTCCAATGTATTGTAATCTTTTGTAGAACCCGATAAAAGATCAGTCTCAGTTCCATTAGCCCTATCATCGGCAGTTATAAATCGAGGGGGCGCGAAACAAACATCCCTGACAACAACATTCGCCTGTCTATGTTGGCTTCTTTCTTTGATTTTTTAAATTCTGTTAGCTCAACTTCATACATTTTCTTCTCACTCTCTAATATCCTTATTGTATCAATCATATTTCTAGATATATTTTCCACCTCTTCCTGCTTCCTTTGACTTTCATGTTTTTCGTCAGCCAGATCCTTCAACATCACCTCTTGTTCACTGCACCGATTTTTCCACAGCGCAACCTTCTCCCTGATCTCCGTCATAGCAATCTTCATCTTGAGAATCTCATCCATGTACTTATGTTCAGTTTCGCTGACTGTATCCTCAAATGAAGAATTAGCTTTTTTCAATCTATCAATGTAACTATCCCTCTCGGATATTTCAACTTTTAACTGTGAGATTTGCTTCTCCGAGATGTCTTTCAAGCTTGCATTCTCCATCTCGACACTCTCAATGAGTTGTTTTAATCTCTCATTTTCTTTTTTGATTTTTCCAAGTAATATCTCCTGATCAACCAAGTTTGAACCTTCATTTCTGCATTCCAGACAATAGAGTAACACCTTCCTTTTAGTTAGTGGAAAGCATTTTTCTTCAGAGGCCGAAAACAAGCCGCACTGTTTACATTCGGTCTTTCCACATTTATCGCAATTAAAAAGAATGTATTTGTCGCCATCCAGCGAACATCTATAGCATCTCATCCTTAGTTTGTTACGCCACTGCTTATTCTAAGCTGATTATATTGTAACATCTGTCCTTTTATCTGTTACCTTCCCGGCACCTTATCATACAGGTGTGGAAAAAAAGTAACTTTTTTACAGTTACCACTACAAGAATATACTTCTCAAGTGAAATAGTTTTCATGAAGAGCGCACTTTTTAGTGGCTTTATTTATAATTTGTCTTTCATTTCTATGCACATTTCACATCTATAATATCGCGCACATTTTGCGACCAAAATTTATATTTTTAAAGCTCTATTTATCATACAAAATGCATCATCTTCGAGAACAACAAACAACACCTTCCAAGACTATCACATGAACATGTGATGAAGGCCTTTCACACATATACGGTTCATATTAGGTTTTATGTTATCTTCCGACACGGGCTCACAATTCAAATTTTTCCGCGACGTCAGATTCATCAGAGCCATTCAAAATTGAACACATACATCTTTGAATGCGTCCTACGTCTTTAACTGATCTTTATATTTTTCGGAAGTTTTGTCCCGCAGTACTGGTTTATATTTACTGCAGAAATCAGTCGATCCACATTTGGTAAACCATCATTTTCTCATGAATACTGAGATACTAACAATATCCCGAAAATAGGTATGTTTATATTTCTATATTTGAACAATTCGGGAAATATTGAAAGATATCTGCTCGATTTGAGGTTAAAACCATAGAAAGAGACAGAAAACATATGTAAATATTTATTACTGTAAGGTTAAAACCGAAACTAAACCGTGTTTGTGTGAACGCTCCGGTTGATCTGTATTCCCTACACACGAATCCAAACCTGATTGAAACCTATTCGTGTCGAGGGAGTATTCGGTGCTGTACGGTTTCTATTCGGTATCGAATCTGAACCGAAGCACCGTTTCACACTTGTCGCCAGCGAACGATTGGAAACCGAAAACGAACCGAACCGAATGGAACCGTATGCATGTGAAACAAGACTTACAGTGAAAATTCTGCATGGCTATATTAGATTCTACGTTACTGCAATATATCATAATATATCAAATGAAATGATACCTTTCCGTTTTAGACCATCATAGAGCTTGCTGAAAGGGGTCCTAGTGGTTTTGAACCCTCCAACTTCTGTTCTGCCTGTCTTGTGCGTCGACCTCTGCGGTCCAAACATTGCTCAGTTTGTAATCATTGTGTAGCAAAATTCGATCACCATTGCCCTTGGGTAGCTAATTGTATAGGTGAGTTTAAGTGAGTAAACGAATTTTAGTATTTTATAAAAGTACTAACCCCTTCATGTCATTAACTGAGGAAATATAAGGTATCTGCTTAGTATTTTCTACTTGATTTGTTTTAAGGGGTTACACCTATTTGCTAGGCAAAATGACAAATACATGGAATATATGTACATCTAGTGATAGTCTTGAGCTTTATAACTGCTACTTATCGTAAATCGTATGGTTTCGATATACCAGGAGAATATATCTGAGAAGGTTGTGTTAAAATTTCAGACTGATCGGTTGAACAGTTTTTGAGAAATCGTGCATAACTACATATTTTGAAAACACACGTTTCGAGATAAACATTTATGTGATTTGTTAAAATGACCCATCATGTATTTTGTTGAAGTGTCCTTCCAACGTACAATCCTAAACTCTCCATTGATTTGATATTATGCTGAAACTATATGAGAACTGTGTTTCATCAAACAATCCTCCGCACCAAAATAAACATTATGCAATACATATAAAATCATATCTATTGCTCCAATTAGAACACCTAACGGCTGGGCTCGATCGAACGAGGAAAAAGCAGAGGCATTCGCATCGCATCTATCAAGGGTATTTACTAGTGACCGACCGAAAGTTCGGTTTCGGTTTCGGCCAGTTTCGGCCAAGAAATCTAGTTTCGGCCTTAGTTTCGGTTTCGGCCCAAAATGGCCGAAACTTTCGGCCGGGCCGAAACTTGACTGTTCGTGAATTATCCTGGTCGTTTGGCCAGGAGTTAAAAGTAGGTATACAGAATTGTCGTACAAGTTATTGTAATCTATCTTTGTTAAAACTGAGAATTCATGAGAATTCCCTTTAATGATTATTAATTAGATTACATAGGGTGATTCCAAATAAGACGTGAAACTTGGAGGAGGAGTTAGTATGTCTCATTAGCTGTTGTTTAATTCATATTTATTAATAGCCGAAAATCAACAGTTTTTGGAGTTCGGGTGATTTTTGAAAGATTTCTGAACTTAGTTCATATTTCGTCAATTTTTTTCACGTTGACCAAATTTGATGATAATTTTGGTTTATTTTCATCAGAAAAGGATATGATATGTACGAAAAAATCGAAACTATGCTATATAAGAGGTTGAAAAAGAATTATAATGATTTGAAATGTGGTATATGAATAAATGAAAAATCAATTTCTAATATCAATTTGTCTGCAACTTTCGAATTTCACAATTTTGTATGCCAAAATTATTTTAAAAACTTGCCAAATTCCTTCTTCATTCTATAAAAGATTTCGATAGATTGCATAACTAGTTTCGTTTCAGCAGATTTTTTATAAGCAACCTTTTGAATGTCCGGCATATAAAATAGCGAATGTGTATCAGAAGACAGCGTGAGTAAATTTCAGGCGAAAATAACAACTGAAGATATCAGAATCAGGCATGTGCTTGCCTATATGGAATGGTGGAACATAATTTATGAATACATTTTCTAATGAAATTTCGAGCTCATTTGCAACAAAAAAATATTGAATTCGTTATTTTTCTCTATTTGCTTCTTACATCCCCTTTCACATCATACTAATTCTTTTTCATCAGAACCAGAACTCAAATATCTCGGAAATTGTTGATTTTTGGTCATCAATAAAAATGGCTCAAACCACAGCAAATTATCCATACTAACACCTCCTCCAAGGTTGTCGTCTGATTTGGAATTACCCTGTATACTTCGACAGATTATTTTTATAACTTGGTAATACCAAAATAATAAATAAAGATATCAAAAAAGTTGTATTTTTATTTTATTTAACACTGCTTAACTGTTTTTATGTATATGCAAATAAAATTGTAAAAAATACAGTAGATTTCAGTATGAAATATAAAGTTTCGGTTTCGGTTTCGGCCGAAACTGAGACCCTGGCCGAAAGTTCGGTTTCGGTTTCGGCTGAAAAACCACTTTCGGTCGGACACTAGTATTTACAGAGCCTGAGCCAACACCAGGATTTTAAAACGATGTTGAGACATACTTGGATTCACCATGTCAGTTCTCACCACCTATAAAACCAATCACTCCTAGAGAAGCCAAAAGCGAAATCCGAAAACTCAAAAACAAGAAATCTCCTGGTCCGGATTTGATCACTGCAGAGATTCTCAAGAGACTTCCAAGAAAAGCAATTGTGTTCTTGACAACAATTTACAACCGCATGCTGAATTTGTGCTACTATCCTGTATTATGGAAACACGCACATGTGATAATGATGCATAAAAGCGGTAAAACACCAAATGATCCATCATCATACAGGCCCATAAGTCTCCTTCCAATCCCAGGAAAAATTTTCGAGAGAATCCTTCTAAGAAGAATCCAAGACGATCACGAAACATCAGAAATACTTCCCGATTATCAATTTGGTTTTCGCCAAAGGATGTCAACATCACATCAAACGCACAGAATAGTCAACATCATCGCACATTCTCTCGAAAAAAAACAATTCTGTAATGGCGTGTTCCTGGACATCTCCCAGGCATTCGACAAAGTCCGGCACAAAGGTCTGCTATATAAAATAAAGAAAAACCTCAACAACAACTACTTCCTGCTTTTCAAATCCTATCTCTCTGACAGAAATATATCAGTTAAGTACAACAACACATTCTCAAGATACCTTTCCATTAAATCTGGTGTACCACAAGGAAGTGTACTGGGACCATTCCTATATTTGCTCTATACTGCTGATTTGCCTGAAACATCTAAAACCACTATTGCTGCATTTGCTGACGACGTCGCAATACTGTCTTCCGATGACGATCCCTCGGTCTCATCCAGAAATATTCAGGAACACCTGAACCAATTGAACCACTGGTACAAGAAGTGGAGGATGACTCTTAACCAGACCAAATCCTCACAAATAGTCTTCACTACACGTATCAACACCTGTCCCAAACTAACTCTGAATGGAATGACTCTGCCCACAAAGACAAGCATTAAGTACCTTGGCATTCATCTGGAACAACGACTAACATGGCGTAATCACATAGAAGCCAAAAGAAGGCAATTGAACTTGAAACTTCGACAAATGCATTGGCTAATAGGAGGAAAATCAAAACTTACGATGCAAAACAAACTGCTCGTATACAAAACAATACTTAAACCTATCTGGACCTATGGCATTCAATTGTGGGGCTGCGCAAAACCATCAAGAATAAAAACGATCCAAAGGTTTCAGTCAAAAACGTTACGGCAAATAGCCAAAGCACCCTGGTACGTCACTAATCAGAGACTCCATGAAGACCTACAAATTCCGTATATAACAGATGTCATAAAATCCTCCTCTGCTAAATATCAACAGCGACTACAAGGGAACTCAAACAATCTTATACAGAACCTGTACCAGGAAGGTCCAAACATACGAAGATTAAAGAAGACCTGGCCAGAAGATCTTACTGAAATAGTAAACGAGTAGAAGAGTCACTGGACTCTTTCCTCCCATGTCTTTTTTTTTTCTTTTTTTTTTTTTTTCAATAGAATCCATCTAAATTACTTAATACTTGTTCAAGTAGATTGTACATTAAGCAATAAACGTCTTAAAAAAAAAAAAAAATATTTCATCATCATAACAATAGTAAAATGAAATGAAGTGAAATAATGTCAAAATATAATTTAATCGGTTAATGGGAGACCCCTTATGAATTCATCAACCAAGTATGGCTCCAATTTAAGATTTTGGAATATACTACTGCTCCACAAAAGTTAAGGAACTTCAGAAATTTTGAGACTGTTTCAAGTTTCCATTTCTTTTCAACAGTTTTTTAAATATGAAAAATCTAAATGTTTACTCACTCATCTAACTCGTCTTTTGCCCATTTCTTTATAAGTTTCACAGTTTCAAGTGAAAATTTATTTTTAGTGTTTGTAGTTGCAAAATCAGTTCACTCAAAAAATTTAAAAAATAAAGATCAGTAAAGAGTATGGCCTTTTCGAACATCCACCACAGCCTGACAATGCCTTTGCAAACTTTCGATCAGATTGTTGAAGTAGTCTTGATCAATTTATCTCTAGGGTTGCGGTATTAGCCGGCTTAGTTCTTCAAGTGTATGTGGAGGAAGTTGATGAGAATCCAAAGCTCTTTATTGCTGATCCCAAGTGTGTTCAATGGGATTGAGGTCTAGCGACTGATGGGGCAAAGCCAAATGTGGAATAACATGGATTTCCAGAGCTTCTTCGACAATTCTCGCATGATGGTGTGGCGGATTATCGTCCAAAAATAAGAAATTTGGCCCAATAGCAGCATAAAACAAAGGAGTAATATTGTCAATGACTGGCTGTATGTAAATCTGCGCCTTCATGGTAGCATCAAGCATCAACAATTCTGTACGTCCATTGAAACAAATGCCTCCCCAAACAGTAACTGTACCACCTCTGATCGGATGAACTTTCTGAACTGACTATCTGAAAACCGTCCATATCTCCACTCATCTATGAACATTACAGACCTCCATTGATCGTTCCAATTCAAGTGCTTATTGGCCCATTCCAATCGAAGTCGCATATGATTTTGAGTTCTAAAAAGTCGTCGAGAATGTAGATTAACGTCTCGAAGTCTTCGACGAACTATTTCAATCAAAACCAAAACACCAGTAGCGTTCAAAAGGAGCTGTTGCATGATTCGACAGGAAGTGGTAGATCTAGGGCGTCCACTTCTCGGTATTTCGGTCACGTTTCCACGAGTGGGGAAACTTCGCTTTCACTAACTTGAAAGAAATTCGCAACATCTCTCTGATTGCGTCCCGCCTCGACCATACCAATAGCCCTATTGGCTTCAGCCGCACTAAGTTTACATCTAGGCATTATTGCAAAACAAATTTTCAGAGTTTGAATCAAAGTTGATGGTAAGTAAAACAATAACTGATCCGAAATTCTCAGAAACGCAAACGACAAGAACTTGCCTGAAACTGAAAAAGTTATCAAACGAGGAGCAAAAAAAAACATTCAGATATAAGATAGTAAACATTTGATTTATCTTAAATGAACATTTGCTGGACGAGAATCAGCAACTTTTGAAACAGTCACAAAATTTCTGAACTTATATGTTACAGCAGTAATACCCGTATTACACTATGCCTTTTTCGTGCCTATTTGTCAGCAGGACTGACTGCTCCTGAAATTTTGAGGAAATACGCATGCGCCCGGGACTATTTTGTAGACTTTTTCAGACTTGAAAATAAATAGAACTGGTTCTATTTGTTCCCCCTGAATCATGGGGATTTCAAGCCTTTTTGTCGAAATGTCATGTCTACCAACACAATATTTATCTGTCTGACTTGACGTCTTAACATAACCTAGTTTATTCTATCCTTTGAATCGCAGACTTCGTTAATTCGATAATAAATTTATGTTTATTACTCTGAGGACGTAAACTAACTAAACTTACGAAGGCTAGATAACCTGTGATGGCTATCCCTGAGTGATATGAAGTTTCCACCGGTAGCCTAGTATCGCAAAGTAATTATTAATTTCGTTTTCGGAGAAATGCTATCTGGAATTACAGTGTCTTTTTCCTGTATGTGAATTTGCACTCTATGTAGTAGCATGATATTAAACGTTTCTTCAGGCATTCCTAAAACACTATGGTATTGTTTTAAAAATATACGAACAAAACAAGAACTTAAAGCAAATATGTCCATTTCTTCAATGTTTGCAGCTCTGAAATTACTGCCTACAACAAGCGCGGTGTAATAGTGCCACTCATTTGGGGGGAAATTCACCCAACAAATAGCCATGAAAATAGGCGCAAATATAAACGTGAAAAAGGCATAGTGTAATAAGGGTATAAGGAATGTTTACTCTGACTGTGAGATGATGCGGTGGATAGAAAATTATACCCGGCCAATATTTGTTAAAATTGGCGGAGTCGCGAGGCATTAAATTATAATTCATAAGTAATTTGTGTGACTAGTTGGTTGGCAAACAAGTATATTGTCATTATTAGTAACATTTGCCCAGTCCTGAAGCCAGTAATCAACCACCTACTCATATTATAATAATAGGACAATAGACGTCAAATATGATTATTAGTAATTGCATATGCAGATTCTGTGGGAAGGAGGATGAAACTCCCGATGACATGATAACAGAATGCCTCGCTATCTCAAACCAACGCAAAGAATGCTTTGGGCAAGAAATCTGCAGGACCAAAGACGTAGCCTCCTTAAAGCCATCCCAGATAATGTAGTTCATCAGAACTCTGGAACTGGAAGGCGAGATGTAGATGATGATGACATCGACAGCTCTGATGGGGGGGCACAATAGACATTAAGGTCGCATTGCAATGTTACCCCCTACAACAATATACAACTCCACATAATAAACATTTCTTTACCACAGAATATCTGCAGTTTATAAAAAAAAATTCGGAAGTATAATTCTATGATAGATACATACTAACATGTGTATAATTGAAATGTTATTCAATTATGTGACAAAATTCTTAATCGTAAACAAATTAATTGTTCTAGGTGTGAACAATCACAAATACTTCATTGGGTTTCTCTGCACCCTGGTAGTTATGTGTATCCAGCTGATAATAGGTTCCATCAATTTCTGGAAGAACCAGCCTGAGTGTAATCTCACCCTTGTTTCTCATAATTTCTGGGATACAATGAGTGCAATTGGACAGTGTGACACATGGGTGGCTTGGGTCAGTGCTAATGCTTTATTCCATTCCATATGGGTATCTATGTTGCTCGTCTGTCAGTTGTACCAGGTAAGTGAGAATAATGTGTTAATTGCATTAACATTCAATTTTATTCGGTAAAGATATTTGATTTTTTTCACCTTTATACCCATAAGTGTATTTTATATCGATGAACACTAGAAAGGAGTAGAATAAACAATGCAATTTATACTAAACATAGGTACAGATGAGAGAAGGATAGGTGAAATTCTAGTTGGTAATTAGTAACAGGTAGATTTTGTCTTTGAGTGTATGAAATTTCTACAGTTTCTGTCAAATCAAACCTTTACCTATCATTACCTGAATGTAAAAATTCTGTCTGCTGAAATGATTTTCTTTTACACAATGCTCTGTTGAACCAATTTATTTTTTATTTCGAATTAACTTTTTTGTATTCATCGACCCTAATATTTATAGCATGTCACATATCTAGCCTATGTAGAATGTTGGACATTCATTACAATAAAATTTGTAGGTATGTTATTATTGATGAAGAGTGCACCAGGATGTTTCTTTTTTGTTCAAATGGTATTAATTTTATGTCGTTTTAATAAATTGCATATTTTGTTGCTAATATGTATTTATTAATTTATTTATTTATTCACGGGATAAACCCAATTTTACAGTAGTTACAAAAAAAAAGTATATACATGAAATAAACGAAAAATATCTAAAGGAAACAGAAAATCCAATAATCAAAAACTCAATTATACATTAGTTAGGTTAGAATCATTCTCTTGGCGGGAGATCCATACTCACGTTTTTAACAAAAAAAAATTGGTTCAGGCCCGGTGGACAGGAGCTTTGGCGCTCTTGTTCAAACTTTGACAAATCATATCTCCGCAATTAATGGTCTCTGGGAATCATATAAATGGTTTCTTACGATAGAACTGCATCATGAAAGAAATTAAATTCAAACAGACCGATTCTCCCCAATAAAGAACTCATCCGAGATATTCATTCCTCAAATATACTCTGAAAATTATATTATATCAATTAAATCTTAGACAATATTGTAGTTTTGTTTTTACTGGAGATATTCTGAATCCAATATCATTATATTATCACCTTAAAAGTATAAAATCATAACATCCACATAATTCTAAGATAGCTGAGGCTATTTAATTGGTCATTTTGCATTCAACCATAATTTGTTTTCTAGAACAGAAGGTGTATTTTATATCAAGAATAAAGAACCAGAAATAATTTTGACATTTATCTCTCATAGGAAAATAAGATGACATGTAAGAACACATCATATAATGATTCATTCAGCATTCTGTGAAAAGATAGAATTACGATTCATTATTGAAATTTCGAAAGAACATATCTCCAAAAGTATGTTGTTAGAGTTGAAAATAATATCGATGGATTTTAATGGTGAAACTGAATCTTAAAAAAACCTTAAATTTGCAATGTAAATATTTTTTTTTCGTTTCTCCGAAACCATAAGGCCGATTTCGTTCAATAACGAACTCAACCAAGATATTTATCTCCCAAACCTACTCTGGAAATTTCAACTGCCTAGCTACTTCTGTTCAAGAGTTATTGTAGAAACGAAATTATAAAATTTTCTTTTGACACTCGATCACCACACAATTTCGCATGCATATAGAGGTCATTATTCTACAATTTGATGCTAAATTTCAGATAGATCGGTTTCGGAAATATTCATAAAAAATGTTTTTACTAAAAACGGCCATAACTCCGAAACCGCTTGATGGATTTCGTCCGTTAACGAACTCGTCCGAGATATTTATGCTCCAAACCTATCCTGCAAATTTCAATCCTCTAACTCCTTCCGTTCGAGAGTTTACATGTTAACGGCCGGACGGACATAATCGATTTCGACCACGGATTCTTGATCAGTGAGTCGAACCAAATCGTTTAAGACCATTTTCAGCCAAAAATTCGAAAATTACAGACATTTGGGCAAATTGATAAGCACTCTGTTCTTTGGGCAAATTGATAAGCACTCTGTTCCGAGGAACAAGAGCGCCAAAAAGGAGAACACAAAAGACTCATATGTTGGTTCAGCACCAGACCCCCATGATCACTCAACGGAATTCACTTGCATTCCGGCACACACAACACCATAAACAGCCAACTTACTTATGCGCGTGCGCGGTTCACTCGTCACCGATAGTACATAGTGAATTTCAAGCTTGAGCCATGATAAGGACACTCCAACTCGGTAACAAGGCTATTTCCCCGTTACTGATTTGTCTGTACACATAATTGCCATGAATTCTCTTTTGAAATCTCACAATATCGGCTCAGCACCAGGACCATGACCGATAGACCTAAACCACTCCCAACATAACCCATACAACCCAAAAACCCAAATCACTTCTCCTCTGGGCATGCGCAATCATCCCGCGACTGATAGTCCTCTCAAAACTACACACCACACACAAAACTCCGATTCTCCAACACCAGATATCACATCTTGAACCCACGCATGCGCAGATCCTCGCCAGGGGATTCTATGGAGAAATAGCATCATCCACCTCAAAGTCCCAATTCTCTAAGACGAAAACTGCAGCAGTTGAACAACGAAATGTGCGCATGTGCACAACGAAAAATTCCTGAAAGGGACAGCATGAATTTCAAAATTAGTTTCGGAATTTCAGCAAAATATTCCGCTAAATAGTAGTTATTTTTTGAATTTTTACCCGCTTGTTCCGCCAGGAACAGCTTCTTATCATTTTGCCCAGATGTCTGTATTTTCGTCTCTTATAGTTCCATAGGAAATACATGGAGAATTCAGTGTTTGGATCCACGGATAGATCGTATTTCAAAATGCCAGCCTAACCTAACTAATGTGGTGTATTTTGCTGAGTAAGGATAAAGATTGAATTTCAATGTATCCCTCAACGTTCTGTTTTTGGCGCTCTAGTTCCTCGGAACTGAGTGCTTATCAATTTGCCCAAATGTCTGTAATTTTCGAATTTTTCGATGAAAATGGTCTTAAACGATTTGGTTCGACTCACTGATCAAGAATCCGTGGTCGAAATTCATTCAGTCCGGCCGGCCGTAGGCACGATAACTCTCGAACGGAATGAGCTGGACAGTTGAAATTTTCAGAGTAGGTTTGGGAGATAAATATCTCGGCTAAGTTCGTTATTGGGCAAAATCGGACAGATGGTTTCGGAGTAACCAAAAAAAAATTTTTTTTTTACAAAACAAATTCCAAATTAATTTTTTTTCAATATGCAGTTTTACCATAATAATCCAATGATATCATTTTTAACTCTAACAAGCTAATACTTTCGGAGATATGATTTATCAAAATTTCAATAATAAATCGTATTTCACAGAATGATATAATTATTCTATGTATGAATTGTCATAATGTCAACTTATTTTCCTGAGACATGACATTATCTAATCAATCGAAGAATTGTGAGCGAAGTGAGAAAAATCTCAGTCGTTTGCTCCGAAATTAATTTTTCTCAGAAAAGTCTTACATTTCGGAACGGAACATGAAGTAAGAGATCTGAGAGTAGTGAGACTGCGTTTCATCCATAGACATAGATATAACTCTCGAACGGAATGAGCTAGGTAGTTGAAATTTTCAGAGTAGGTTAGGGAGATGAATATCTCGGTTAAGTTCGTTATTGGGCAAAATTGGCCAGACTTAATTTGATTTCTTCCATGGTGCAGTTCTCATTCTCATGATGGCACATTTAACCTTGATAAATAAACTATTATTTGAATTGAATTTCCTTTATGATGTAGTTCTATCATATGAATACATTGATATAATTCCCAACTCTGAGAAACCAATACTTTCGGAGATATAATTTGTCTGTTTGAACTAGAGCGCCAGAAAGCTCCTGGCCACAGGGCTTGAACCCATTTTTTTATTTAATGCATGAAGTTGGCAATTATGACCTCTACGACTGTTCCCAAGTCGCAGCAGTTGAACTCGGAGCTAGTAGAACTCGGGGATCCGCGGTCTAGCTTCAGTGGAGATGGGAGTGGATTCCAAAAGGGAACCTAGTAAATGGGTGCCAGGCAAATTTAATTCTCCCAGATACCCCAGCGTAATTCCTAAATTTACCAAAAGAATATTCACGCTAAAAACAAACAATTTATTCCAGTAGCTTACAACCCAGATATTTAGATCCAACAAAAAAAAACCACTGTGAAACCCTGAATAGGGTGCGGCGGAAATTGTACGTAGATATTCTTCCTTGATTCGAATACGCGTCGCTTGAGCTCAGGCGCATCCACGTTTTTATCCATGATCGTATACGATTAACACAAATATTTCCCCAATTTCCGCTTTACAACAATATTAATTTATATAATCTGATGATATTATGTTCAGGTCGTATATAGCATGTATAAGATATATTTCGAGATCTATTTCCAATAACTTGCGTGCTGGCTATTCCTATAGACCACATTAGTTAGGTTAGGCGGGAAATTTGAATTACGATCCATCCGTGGATCCGAGCACTGAATTCCCCATGCATTTCTTATGGACCCAACATTTACGCGAATTTCTCGCCGGTTTTTAGATAATTTGGCTAATTTCTTAAGGTTTATTCCGGTTGAAATAGATTCTATGAAACTTTCTCAACAGAGAAAACAAAATTGTATATTTCCAAAATAATTAATAAATATAAAAGTGTTCACCAAATTCAATTGACGTATGTCTTAGCACACTCGAAATCAGTCAAAAACAATAACATAACCCTAAATCGGCCTTGTAATGACGCACAACAGAAGTCATCTACGACATACGGTAATCTTTCGAACTACACTGGTTTCAATTTTGATTTAAGAATAAATTGAAGTAGATTTTATTGTGGAAATAACATGAAAACATGCACTAATGATGAAGGTACCTAATACTTGATGTCTCTGTACTAACATTCTCTTTTAAAAAGGGTGGTTTCATCTCATAGTTGAAATTCCTTGTTAAAAAATTTGAATATGGATCTCCCGCCAAGAGAATGATTCTAACCTAACTAATGTGGTCTATTCCGTCAATCCACCCAGGTATCCTGGTATCCTCCTCTATGCCCATTTCTGAACGTAGTATTACGTCGATGGTCTCGCAATACTGTCCTCTTTCCCTCGGTGCTCGTAATCCGCAACCCTGGAGTGGATGTCCCACAGCGTTGTTTACTGACCACCTTGTATATACTCCAATGCCTCAGTTCTACTCTTCGTAACATAAAAACCCCTGATAGTCGGGGTTATCTTGTATAAGTTTGCTTCAAAATTAAATCTGGCCGTGCCTCCACCAAATAATTCCTCAAATACACAGCAATGTTCTGTCAAAGTCGCCTAGAACATTCAGGTGGTCAACTTGGATTTGCAAAATGTCTTTAAATCCTCTTTCGAGATATGTGAAGGTTACATACATCTTTCCAAATCAAACCAATATAACCCTCACTAACTTAATTCGATTTTCGAAACTATATCCAACTAAGAAAATTCCAATAATTCTTATAAAGTTTCGAAAATGCGTATAACATAATGCTTCCTTCGCTGAACTTCCACAAAATGGACGATCTTATCTGTCCGACGCCGACTCTGACAAAATTTCAGAACCTCAAAACGAAACAATATTGCCAATCCATCCGGATCCCTGAACACAATTGCTAATACGTCACTTGGCACTACCGAGACCCAACTTCAAATTCAATGTCAATACAATCGACAAATTTATCGCAAGCAAACATAAACAAACCTCTGCCTGGATCAAAAAGGAACGTTATACAATGGTAGTGCCATCACTGCCATCCCGTTCCCTTTCGTTCATATTTATCTCCCTTGAATTAATCTTTCCAGATCTGTACATTATATTATAACGAATGTTATAAGAAAATCAAATTAGATACGTATAAATCACAATCCGCCGTGTTCACAAAGCATTCAATCTCCGTTAAGTCCTAACTGATGTTATCAGTTAAGGATACATTTGAATCGCTGCCTCAGTTAACGTGAAAATTAACTCACCACCATTAAATAGGTTAACTGAGGTTGCGATTTAAATGTATCCTTAACTGAGTACCTCAGTTAGCACTCAACGTAGATTGCAGAATACGGCGGAGTATCCGCTATATCGTTATTATATTTTTTCATTGGTTATATTGTCGATTCTGAATTAACTTCAATCTCAGTTTCTTTTCGAAGATATCCTGTTTGGGAATGACTACTAATGAAAGGATGAACAGAGGACGTTACTCGCATTTCCTGTCCAATAGCGGGAAATCGCCTTTCTCCAAGGGGTCCACAATGAATCTGATGGAATTTTTTGAATGTACTTGTTTTGGATTTTACAAACCGGACACCAAGGATTGGTTGGTCAGTTACGATTTGGAGAAAAATATCGAACAACAACCTCTGATTAGGCACAAAGATAATTATCAATATGTATGAATGAGTAAGTGACCATGTGTACTTCATACAGGATTTTGCAGAGTATTTGTGAAAAAAAATTGAATAGAACATGCAGTGCTTCGTTTTGGAATTTTTAACTGGAAAATATTTTGTATTTCTCTTGAATTTTCATTTTAAATGTTTATAATCATAATAGATACTGGTTGAAGATCCCAACTGACGCATCTGAAGGCATCACTAACAACAAAAAAATCATCAACGTCTAAAATCAGATCTCTCTTATATGAAATATTTCATATTGAAATATAGATGTGTTTAGGTGGTTACTAATAATTCATGAAGAACATCTTCTGTTCATATGTAGTATGTCCAAGATAAGGATGAGGCATTAGTAACTAGGAAATGGTAAGAGATATGGGTTCGGTTGAACTAGAGAAAAGTTGGGTTTTATTTGTACCTAACAATATGCCTTTTAGAATGTTTGCAAATTCCAGGTACTTCCGGAGACATCCAGAAATTTTGCAAATTAGTTTTCATCGCTATATTTGAGAACGAATTTTAAAATAAATAGCTCATTAAATGGCACTTTTACCGCTCTATCTAATGGCGTCAACACATTTGACTCTGACGTTTCGTTCGGGACGGGCTATCATCAGCTAAATTTATTTTAATACAACCCTGTTATTCTTATGACAAAATCTGAAGTCATTTTGAATTCTGAATTATGATATTACTCTTGTAATAGCCCAAATAGGTTCTTAACCTTAGCTATTTTTTTTTACAACAACTCTTTTGAATTATTGACTAAAAAAAATTTCTTGGCTTTATATACTTTCCCCTAATAAATACTGTAATAGCGCTCAATCCGTACTCAGGAAAGATTTCAAATGATAGCTAAAACAAGTTAAAACCCTATAAGCGATTACAAGAGTAATATCATCTAATTCAAAATTAAGAATGACTAGATTTTTATTCAAAAATAATATTATAATCCTATTAAAAAGAATGAAGCTGATGATAATCAGCTGTGTGTATAAAAATACTCAATATTTCTCTAATTTAACCGACCCTGTATCTCTTACCATTTCCTAGATCCTAATGCTCCATCCTTATCTTGGACACATTGTATAGTCTTGGATAAAGCATGACTAACAAAGGTTAGTTCTTACAGAAAACAAAATAAGGAAGTTAAACATGTACATATAAAAGACCATCTCCGCTATATCCTTTGTCGGTGGTTATGGTAACATTTACCCTTTTTTATTTGCTGTATAAGCTAACCATCAAGAAATGTGCATAAGTTCCTACATATTGGGTTTAGAATATCATGATATGTAAAAACTGAAAATGTAATACAATTTAAATGAACCATCATTTATTTTATTAATTGAAAATATATTAGAAAATACAATATGAGCATTAATAATAATAATAATTTTTACCTGTACCTCGTTTCTCTTTTGAATAAATTACCTTGTTTCCCAAGTTCTGGTATACTGAACCAAGATAAACTTCAGCCATATGAAAAGATTATAATTACTATCTAACATAAAAAATTTTTAATCTTCAGTAAACAGTAACTTAAAATATTATCTTTATGAAAAACTGATAATTCATGACGGAATGATTTTCACAAATGTATTGCTTTGAACCTGTCTGAAGTGCACATTACGAATGACTGAACATTGTAATATTTAAGCACATTTCTATAGTTATGTTCTTTTATTTATAAGTTTGAAACATTCCAAAATCTAATTAATCAATTTGAGTGCTTTGTATGTTTAATAACTCAATGTAAATGCACATGTCTAAGGTTAAGTAGAATCCCATAACAATTTTTATATATTTCTTGTGTTCAGATTGCTATAGACGCATCTTTTTCGTCTTTTAGAGCAATAATTCCTCTCTAAATTCTAGAGAATGAATAATGTTTTTTTATTAAATTTTGCTTTACCATCTAACTGAAAATATATTGGTATAGAATGTCACATTCTGTAATTAAGATAACTTTATTTTCAATTTGTGTGTAAATATGTATGTATTTTATAGTGTGTGGTGATTGTATGTTTTCTTGTTTTTATGAATTATTTTTAACATAAAAGTTGAACAAGCACTGAGGCAAACAAGTCGGAATTCATTTTATCTGAATTGCATGACAAGATTCAAAATGTGATTCTTAGTTACAAATAATTGATAATCATTCTGGTAGCACAGGCCAGTCGGTACGGTGGATATTTTGGTCCATATTCACTTAATTTGATCTCCATTACACAAATCTGAAGCCAAGACTTTGCGATGTCTTAGTTCGGAAATTACACTATTTGTGCTTTAAAAACAATCACCCAAAATTATTTGTACAAATATTACAAACCATCTCTGAATGATTCAGTGTTCCCTCTCAAGAATATCCAACATTAAAGTGAACATACCTAATAACCGGACAACCATTTCAACTGTCAACCTGAATTAGACTGAGCAATCGACAGGGCCTCTATTCTCGAAATGTTGATAGCGATCTCTCATGCGACATTTGGCACGTGATTCACGTGACCTGCGCAAACACCGTATGGGAATTGTCGGTTGAAATGTGTTTCTCTACTACTAAATAGTAGGTCCTTTCGTTTGCATAGAAAGTGTAGCACTTTCCTACACTCGGTGTAATTTACACTCGATATTAGTATTCGTTTGCTTATTGGATTTACTCCAGTGTACACGAAGTGTAGTTTATCTGCACCTGGTCGAAAGGAGGTGTGAAATGCACTCAAAACAGAATGTATGGTTATGGTTAATGTTACGGCAAAAAGAAGGCGCCAATAATTGACTTGTTATGAAAATATTTGTTATCTGGGAACTTTGATCTCTTCTTTAAAATGGGTATTATCAAATTTAAAATTTGCAATAAGGTGGAGGACGAAGAAATAACTAATCCTTTGAGAAACGTTAATGCTATTTGGAAATTGTTATGTTGATTTTTTTCACCAGTTGATTTTTCAGATGATGAATTTACTGTTAATTTTTTGAAAAAGCCGTCAGGGAAGGGAGATTACTACAGTATGGGATTTATATCCATCAAATTGATGGCTGAACAAAAATAATGACCAATATTTTTGACGTTTGATGAACAAACCATATTTCAGTGTATTTTTGATTCGTTTGCATTACTGCACTGAAAATCAGCTGATTCAGAGTAGATTACACTACACCAGAGACTTGTCTCTGACTACACCAAGAAACAGACGAAAGAACCTAGTGAGCGAGAAGTGAGATGAGATTTTGTGTAGCAGTTCTCGCATGAGAATACTCATCTCTGAAAGTCCAGTATACGGCACCTGAAGTTTGATACCACACCTAATTGAAGAAATGACAGGAGTCAGACTGAGGAAAGATTTCGAGGAAGCAATTATTTGAAATGACGCAACTTATTGGTTGCAGGTAGTTTATGTTTCTGTATAAATTCTAGAGGATACATTTTCATTTACCACCACGAATCTTTTCCAGACAATCTTTCGTGCTAATTGCGACGATTGCCATACTTTAGGCGCTTTCTGAGTGGAGTTTGGTTTTCGACATTATATTTTGTCATCAAGAGATAAATATAAATGAATATAAAACAGAATTACTGATACAAGAATCATTACGAAATATTCGTATCATATATTATATGTATATAAAAAAACTGGAGATTCAAATACTTACAATGTCATTTGTACTTGCAAGAAAAGTGCAGTGCATTGAATCCAAAATTGATACATCAAAATGGGTTGTGGATTGCACAAAAAGTCAGAGATCATTTTAGTTGTTCATTCTTGTTATTTCAATCAGATACAATTATTATAATATAAAAAACGTGAATTATATCTATGCTAGTGAAGATCTGTATTTATAAAATCACATATCAATCTCATTATTGATTGTTGTTATCTAAACTTGGAAGAACTTTCTGTGCAAATATAGAGTCTACCATTTGCTTATGCAGAATTATTTAAGAGCAATAATTCAATTTGTACCTTATAACCAAAAGTTTTAACACATTTGCTGAACAAACTATTGGCATGTTTAAGCCTTATCAATGTTTGCTATAATTGTTTGTTTATACAGAAGCAAGAGAATTTTAGCTATAATATGAGTTGAATTAGAACACAAGATTTTGTGTTTGTATTTGATTAAATGATCATTTTGAATACAGTTTTTAATTTAATATTTATATCAAAAATTTAATAAATCATCAAAATTTGTATACACTAATTGTAATTGTTGGTTAAATCTAGCTGGGAAGAGATTTCGGTTGCAAAATATGGATTATAGAAGATTTCTGAAAAGTGAAAACAAATTAGATAGCAAAATCTTTAAACTTTGCTGATAATTCGTAAAGGCTGGTTTATGCTGGCTGGTAACTTTAACTTAATCATATATACCGGGTGGCGCAAATTAATCGTTCAGGCCAAATTTCTCCGTTGGTACGCTCCGGAGAAAAAAAAAAGTTTGAATAAAATATTTGTAAATTAAAGGGAGAAATCCAATGATGATGTCAGACTTGACCTTGACCTTGACGGTCATTCTGGGGTCAAGTTTGAAATTTCAAATGGGAACATATATTTTTGACCACAGATTCGTGACGAGCGGAAAATTTCACGTTGGAATGACCTATCGTACATGATGTTCGGTGGTCATTAAGGACAAACCGGCAGGTCATCACCCCCTGTACGCAAAAAGGGCTTGATTATTTTAAGTACCGACTCAAAATCTCTTCAAGTCCGTAATCGTGAAATTTTTCCAAGTACACAAACAAAATTTTGTCAACTTCGTGGTTTGAATACTTTCTTGAAATTTGATTCAGAAAAAATTTCGCGATCTCGAACTAAAAAAATTATCGCGATTTCTGCCTCAGAAAGATTTTCACATGGGATAATTTTTAGCACACGATAGGTCATTCCAACGTGAAATTTTCCGCTCGTCACGAATCTGTGGTCAAAAATATATGTTCCCATTTGAAATTTCAAACTTGACCCCAGAATGACGGTCAAGGTCAAGGTCAAGTCTGACATCATCATTGGATTTCCCCCTTTATTTTACAAATATTTTATTCGAACTTTTTTTTTCTCCGGAGCGTACCAACGGAGAAATTTGGCCTGATCGATTAATTTGCGCCACCCGCCCCATATAGACATTTATTTTCAGTGTTATGCTTTATAATCAGACTAAATAATCCGTTAACTTATTAATTATTATTATTAATAATAAGTAAACGGATTATTCAGTCTCAGAATCAACCATAGCGTTAGAAATCTGTTTCCATTTTTAAGTTAGGGAATAAGTTAAAGTTACCAGCCAGCATAAACCAGCCTTTAGTTATGACGTTGAGTAATTGTTTTCAATCTAGTTAACTGCAAAGTTATCAGATGGCGTCTTGATCCTGGGAATCGCATATTGCACATAGAGAGGTGTGTTACTGCTCTGGAGAAATCACAGCTCCTTTTCGGAGCATTTGCATTACTGGAATCAGAACTAGAGAGAGATACTAGAACAGGTACTTCGGCTCCAACTAACTATAAACTTATTGAAGTTGTATTTCAGCAGTATACAACATACTCATTTTCTTTTCACTTTTTGATGTAGAAAACTGAATAGTTATAGTCATTTTTTGCACGCATGTTGCAGGTAACAGCGTGCTATAATATTGCCCAAACTATGACCGGCTGTCCATTGCAATGGTAACTGTTGAACAGAAAGAGATAGCGACCTGCAATTTTCAGTGTAGTATTATTTGTCTTCTGTGGTGTAGGGTTAAGTTCGTTAAGGGGTATAATCGGCCAAAAGGTATCGAAGTTATAAATAGTATTCCATATATCAAACCTGTAATCCAATGTCAATGACTTTACGTAACATACTACACAGCGCATATGCTATACTGATAGCCAAGTATTCGATACTGTGAATGCACGCAATAAGAATTCATAAAGTAAAGGAAACCAGCCTCCTATCTCCGCCGGTCAGATCCGAGACTGAAAATCACGTCGCTTCCGAATAGCTGGCCATACACGTACGTCCTTTCGCGCGGTTTATCATGGCGCGTTGTAACGTGGCGGTTATCATGCCAAAAAAACGGCATGGCGAAAAAACCGTCGTTGCCCATACACGTTGTGAATTATTCAGATGATTTTGCACATGATGGTTCGTAGCGAATCATTTGAAAGGAGAAACCGTGTGTGTATGGCCGAAAAACGTCGGAAAAAGTGTCATTTGGAACGGCATTCAGTCATCTTCGAATTTTCAAGATGATGAACTGAATTCTTGGCGATTCAGCTACACGAAGGCGTCGTTTCACCATCCAGTTCAATTTAGTTAGTTGAATATTTTCGTGTTCTCCGAAAGTATTAGTTTGTTAGATTTGATATAATTATATCAATAGATTCTTATGATGAAATAAAAAAAAATTGTATTTGGAATTTGTAATGTAAAAAACCTTTTTTTTTGCTTACTCCAAAACCACCAGGGCCAATTTTGCCCAATAACGAACATAACTGAGATATTTATCTTCCAAAACCTACTCTGGAAATTTGAACTCTCTTGCTCATTCTGTTCGAGAGTTATCGTGTTAACGGACGGCCGGACATAATCGATTTTGACCACGGATTCTTGATAATGGAGGTACTTATGGTAAGTCGAACCAAAACGTTTGAGACCATTTTCAGCCAAAAATTCGAAAATTACATACACTTGGCAAATTGATATAAGCACTCTCTGTTCTGAGGAACAAGAACGCTATGGCAGGAAAGTTGGCTGGCTGACAAAGAAAAATATTGTCACATGTCGCTTTTACGGGAATTAAAAGATAAATAATAATCCCGATTACTTGAAATAGTATTAAAGGTGGACGCAAAGACATTTGATCCCCGACCGCTCGATCTTCTGTGTGTATGGCGCTGAAACGCCATTCCAGAGGAAAGGACGTGAGAAATCCCTTAAAGCTCTATCATGGCGTGCTCACGCAAAGGATTTTCCACATGAAATGTACTCGCATAAATGACACTTATGTTGTTTCAAATTCAAATGGACACAGTCTACATGTTTTTTGAGTTGCCGCATAATCACATAAGTAACACTTTTGTTGCTTCAGATTCAAATGGATAATCTATCTACCTACATGTTACTTTAAATCTTTTCTGTAGTTCGAAGGGAACTCACTCTTATAATTCTTTAATTTTAAATGAACATTGTTCATGTGGCTTTTTAGACACTGTCATGACTTTCAACTACTGAAATGTAGGTTGCGCCTGGTACCCTATACATAGGTTTCTGCATAGAGAAATAGAATTCTATTGTCTCTGGGTTTCTGTACAAATTAGTTAGGTTAGGCGGGAATTTTGAATTACGATCCATCCGTAGATCCGACCACTGAATTCCCCATGCATTTCTTATGGACCTAAAAATTAGCGAATCTCTCCCCTGATTCTAAATGCTTTGGCAAATTTCTTAAAATTTATTTCTGTTGATACAGATTCAATGAACCTTTCTCAACAAGCTAGAATTTCCCATGTTAAAAAATTTGAATATGGATCTCCCGCCGAGAGAATGATTCTAACCTAACTAATGTGGTCTATTCATGTGAACATTTTTCGTTATGAATTTATATCTTTCAAATATTTCGTGCATACAATTTGTGTTTTTGTAATAATTACACTGGTCTGATTCCAGTGATTTTTTTCTTGTGATTGCACTCAAGTAGATACCAGTACTTTTAGGACCTCTTGTGTGTAATTGCCGAAGCTCGCTGAACAGGATGAAAGATGAATATTCCTTTATAAATTTCTTAAATTAATTCCCGAAAATGAACTATGATTTTACGTGAAAATTGAAAACACTAGTTTTCTATCATAGAAAATTTTCTATTCATCTCTTGTCAGACAAGTAATAATATTGAAAGTTTTGTTTGTTTGTCACTTATAAAGAATCTTCATAAACAGTTTTAGCAGAAGTAAATCACTGTCTGAGTGAGCCACTGCAATGTATTATGTTGCTACGAAATACACTACCACTATACTTTAACAAACATTATTAATGAAGTGAAGAATAATAATAAATGTCTTCCTTGCTTAGCGAAATTCACTTTTGGACTTCACAAGAAGATGTTATAACCACAAATTCGTATTATGGAGCTTTTAAGTATTTTTCTCAGTGTTCCAATATAACTATTTCTTAATGTTGAAATGTATTGTAGATATTACCCTAAAAAAGAATTTGCAGATGTACCTAGTAAGAAAATTTATTGTAACCAACGAGGAGTTTTATGGAATCCAACCAATAAGAGGCAAAATAGGTTGAAAGACAAACTAAAAGAACTAGAAGTAAAAAACTGATTTTGTGTGTGTCATCAAACATTTATCCTAATTTTTTCAGGACAGTTTGATACAAAACAAAATTATCAACTATTTATGGAAAGAAAACACCTTGCAATTATTACTCTCCACTGGTCTTTTAATATTTATAACTATAAATGAACGAACAGGCGACCCACTTAGTGTTACTTTTGACAAGCAGTTATCAGCTAAGCTGCAAGTGAACATCATTTGTGACGGTGGGATATCAAAGAACAGTTATTTTCAGCAGAAGACATAATTTGAGAAATTGACTTTGGAATGGGTCCATTTGAGTTTGATCCAATTTCAAAGTAAGAAAGAAAGGCCTTTATAGCAATGCTATTGTGAGATTCTTAATAAAAGCTTTTTGGCAGATCTCATTATTCTTGCCAGAAGATGTCTCTTCAAAGGGGCATATCGATTCTGGAAATAATTCCAAAGTCAATTTGCCAAATCTTTTGCTTCCTCTACCAGCCAATATCAATTTCATTATTTTAAGGTTTAATTCTGGGACAACAAGTAATTTGTATATGTAACGATGGACATGTATTAGGCTACGGGGGTTCTTGGAAAGATGGCTGGCTTTTAGAGGGTGGCCCAAGAAGAAGGGTCCACTCACATTCTAATTGGCTTGTAGTTTGGGGTAGGCCAGGGTCGGAACATCCACAGCCTTGGAGTCCATTAACAAAAGATCACCAGAGAGCTAACCTCCACCTCTACTGGCTAGGTTTAAGAAGTCCAGAACTGTTAGCTTATAAGAATACAGACGGGGAGCCTTTCATTGTCCGAGTTAGTACAGTTTTCGAACATACCATAATTTCTGTTGAGCAGAAAGTTACTAAAAGAGGTGAGTATATTTAATTTACGGAAACATCACTATTGGAGTTTGGCTAGCCTTACCATATAAATTTCCAAACAACATTGTTAAGATAAATTTGTTTGAAAGTAGCGGAAATATGAATTTCAATTTTTATATTTAATAGAAGTTTAGTCGATCTAACATATCTTAGGATATAGTTTAAAGAGAAATTTCTTATCGCAAAACATAGAGATGATATCAAATTGCAGATCACCCTAACTTATTTGACAAAAGACAGAATATCAAATGAAAAAATCATGAAGATCGATCAATAAATAATGGTGTTTGAAGACTGATGCGTTGGGAAGGGAGTAAGTTGAAATTACCGTTGTGTACTGTCATCTGTCAAATGACACCATTCATTTCAGACTGACTTGTGGGTTAAATTTTATTTGGAATTCTGTAGAATAGTAATAATACTTCATTGTCATTTTCAAGATTAGATCAACATATATGTTTTGTGATTCTTGAACTACTGGAGAGAAATTCATGAATCTTCATGTAGAATGTACGTCGTTTTCAAAATGTACCAAAGACCAACTATTTTAACCTCAATTTCAGGTACCGTATCTGTGGAAGTGACCACTTTGGAATTGTCGAATAACACATTAAAGACTGTCGCTATAACAGCGGTTCCCCTTCAAACACATGTCAGTTGTTGCGAGCTGAGCCCAAATGAAGAATATCTCTTGATATGCTGCATAGATAGTACCATAGCCATCTTAGATAGAAACAGTGGTTCAACAAAGACTATAAAAGCTTCCTTCATTCCTAAAATTTGCACTTGGCAGAAGAGCGGTGCCTTAGTAGCAATATGCAATGAAAATGGACAACTCCAGTATTACGATGTGGCTTTGAATAATGTTAAAAGTCAGATAATAAGCGAGGATGAGGCACCTACACCTTTACTAGATTTAACAGGTTATTTTCATTCTCAGGTTTCTGTCGTGTCTTCGAATTGGGAAAATGGCAATCTGTTGATTGCTCTGGAACAAGGTCCAATAGTTTGTGTCACGCATGTGACTAAAGCCTTGACTTTTGTTTCACTAGCCAAGCGCTACATAAATGTATGTGAAGTCAAGAAGGCGATAGCGCTACTACTGAATTGGAAGTTTGGTGAAGAATCATTTTTTGTACTTCAAAAAATTGCCTCTCACTTGCTCAAGAAGCCTCTCACTGAAGAAATCGCGCAGCAGTTACAAGATGCTTTGGGAAGTTTTCATGCTGCCACAATTCCCTTAGATGAAGATATAAGGAACCAATTCAAAAAACAGGTGGGTCTTGAGTTATACGGTGTGTCCAAGGTGAGGATGGGATAGCATTAGGATCTAGGAAACGGTAAGAGATACAGGGTTGGTTAAATTAGAGAAAAGATGCGTTTTTCAATCCTTTTTTATGGCAATATGCATTCTAGAATTTTTCAAAATTCCTGGTAGTTCCGGAGATATCTGGAAAAACCCAAAATTTAGTCATATCATTTTATATTTTTCCTGGCTATATTGGCAAACTAATTTCAAAGTAAATTGTGCATTTATTATATTATTTGTGTGTTGTGTTGGGCAGACAAAACCCTTCCGCCAATGCGACCAATCAGTCTATTGTGGCACATCTAAATCTATTCATCACCCACAATCTCTAGCCTTTTTATAAGGTACATGGGTCTGGTGGGTGAGAACATGTCCAGTTCCCTCAGTCTCAGTTTGTGTAGTATTAGTTCCTCAAATCTGATCCTGTCCCCAGCGGGGCAGTCACACATGATGTGTTCGATAGACTCGTTGTGCTCCAGGCGTAGTCCGCACTCAGAGTCCTTAGTCAACCCCAGCGTACTTGTGTGTTTTCTGAGGGCACAGTAACCTGGAGAATTTGAGCCATTGTCTGGCTCTTTCAGCTGATGGGCCAATAATTGTTGAGCAAGCAGGTCTGTGACCAGGTATGCTGCTCCAGATCTCCTGAACCTTTTGGTCCATCCATCTGTTATTCTCCCTTCCTGCTGCTTTGAGAGAGATGCCACAGGCATCACAGCCTGCAGCCGCCGTCTGGGTATAGTAAGTGTGGTCTGACAGCCCTACACAAGCAGGAACTTGCAGTTGTATGAAGTCAATGTCTTCAAGACGGCTTCGCTATACGATAGGATCTTAATTGATCTGTGAACCCATCCTTTCTCAAGTAGCAGCTTCGCGCAGTCATCATAGGCGAAAATTTCTGCATGAAAGACGGTTGCAAAACTACCCAGGCTGATGAATTCACCATCAGCAATTTCGCAACCGCTGACTCCCGCTCCCATCCCTTGGGGTGGTAGCCGATCGTATCAGGCTCATTGTGTGCAATATGCAGAAATCTGTATGTCACCATACAGGCCACGCTCCTGATCACTAGGTGAAGATAGGCGAGGTCTAGTAGGCGTTCCATAGCTGCGGTGGGGGTGGAGCGAAAAGCCCCGGTCACCATAAAGCACGCAGATCTATGAATTTTTGCAAGCTTGAGCTGAGACTGCACCCTTACAGTGCACTCTCACCAAGCAATGCTGCCGTAAGTGATTTTTGGTCTCACCACTATCACTTTCCACAAATCCGCGGACAGGCCCAGAGAGAGTGCCTAGCCTTGTGGATCACCCTTTCTAGGTGTGAATTCCAATTCAGCTTTCTATCCAGAATGACACCCAGATATCTAGCCTCATCCGCAAAAGTGATGTGAACTCCTTTCATAGTAAGATAATCCATGTTAAGCTTCCTCTTCCTAGTGAATAGCACGATCAAGGTCTTATGAGGGTTCACATTTAATTGTTCCCCCTCACATCAGCCTTATGTTGCTGTTAGCGCATGTGATAGGCTCTCGACTAGGACTGAGTCATCCCGGCCCGTGGCCACAATGACTTTGACGTCGGCGTACGCTTGGGCAGATATATCCTGCGTGCCTATTATGGCCAGTAGTTTGTCCACCAGGACACACCACAGCAGAAGGGAAGACACTGCTACCAGTGGGCAACCCCTCCTGGCCACGAATCTCACTACATAAACACAAAGGGACGTAGAGATGAGTCTGTTATAAAACATGGATCTTATCCATTCCCCAATGAGGTCTAGTACTCCCCCGGCCCGGGTCGTCCAACAGAGCGAATTCTTGAGCGGTGCATTAAAAGCGCTCTCAACGTCCAGGAAGGCCACCAAAGCAGTCTGGTTGTGATACAGAGAATGCTTTAGCCTACCCACCAAGATGTTCAGGGCCAGGTCAGTTGATTAACCACTCTGGAAGTCATACTGGTGCACACTCTGACGTAGCGATCCAGTATCTTCTCGAGAGTTTTGAGACGTGAGACTTATTTGTCTGTATGAGTTAGGTTGTGAGCAGACTTTGCTCTCTTTAATGCCTAATCAGGTATGGGAAGAGGTCATGTTCCCTTGCTGAAGCAGAGCAGGAAAGATGCCATTCTCCCCGGGTTTGTGCGAGTAAATCGTCCATCTCAAGATCCAAAGGTTGATGTTCAGTTTAGCAGTTCTCCAGTCTTCCCCGCACGGCCTACAACGCCGCTCTTGGAAACATAGGGCGAACCACCGTCCGACCCATCAAGTAGGTGACAATCTGGAAAGTGTGTCCTCACAAGGATCTCTAACGTCTCTTTTCCGGAGTCCGTAAGAAGGCCATCGGATCTAGAAAGAGATCCCAGCCCTATTGACGGTTCTCTAGAGAGCATTCTGTGAAGTCTGGCACTATCCGGGATAGACTTGACTTCTCCACAAAACCTCCTCCAGGAATCTCTCTTTGCCCTTCTTATTTCTTTGTAAATTGTACATTTACTTTGCATCGTCACCTTTTCCTCCATAATGGCGTCAATATTTCTGTAATCGTCAACAACAACTTAATTTTTGGCGGGCTTGTTCCCCGGAACAGAGTTCCTATAAATTTGCCCAAATGTTTGTGATTTTCGAATCTCGGCCGAAAATGTTCTTAAACGTTTTGTTTCGACTCGCTAGTGAAGAATCCGATGCTTTAAGTTTAAAGCTACGTTGGCATGGATATGGAAACACGAACGTGATACGTTCTTTTGACACAGATTTTGAAGAGTTGAAATTTGCAGGGTAGGTTAGGAATCCGAATGCACCGGTCAAGTTCTTTCAAGGGCAAAATCCGGTGAGTGATTACGGAGTTATAGCCATTCGAAATTTTGTTTTCCCAATAACTCGATCGACCAAAATACACGTTCGACATCGTTGTAAAAAAATGGGTTCAAGCCTTGTGGACAGGAGCTTTCAGGCGCTCTAGTTCAAACAGACAAATTATATCTCCGAAAGTATTGGTTTCTCAGAGTTGGGAATTATATCAATGTATTCTTATGATAGAACTGCATCATAAAGGAAATTCAATTCAAATAATAGTTTATTTATCAAGATTAAATGAGCAATCTGAGAATGAGAACTGTACCATGGAAGAAATCAAATTAAAATAGCTGAAATGAATTTGACTCTCTCTTATAGAACAGGATGACATGTACGAGTATGAACACAGATCATATAATAAAGCTTAGATAGAATAATGATGCCATTCTGTGAAAACATAGAAGTACGATTCATTATTGAAATTTAGAAAAATCATATCTCCGAAAGTATTAGCTTGTTGGAGTTGAAAATGATATCGATTTTAATGGTGGAACTGCATCTTAAATAAAAATAGAATTTGAAATTTGTTGCTTAAAAACATCATTTGACATTATGACAATTCATACATAGAATAATATCATTCTGTGACAACGTTGAAATACGATTTATTATTGAAATTTTGAAAAATCATATCTCCTAAAGTATTAGCTTGTTAGAGTTAAAAATGATATTATTGGATTCTTATGGTAAAACAGCATATTGAAGAAAAAATTAAAATTTAATTTGGAATTTGCCTTGTAAAAAAAATTTTTTTTTCGTTACTCCGAAACCATCTGGCCTATTTTGCCGAATAACGAACTTAACCGAGATATTCATCTCCCTAACCTACTCTGAAAATTTCAACTGCCTAGCTCATTCCGTTCGAGAGTTATTGTAGGAATTTTTTTTTTTTATTTTCAAAATTTTTTTTTGACACTTTGCGGTAACCTGGTCAATACAAAACTTAACATGCGTATAAAGGTCATGATTCTACAATTTGATGCTAAATTTCAGATAGATCGAGTGATCGGTTTCGGAAATATTCATAAAAAATGTTTTTACTAAAATCGACCATAACTCCGAAACCGCTTGATGGATTTCGCCCATTAACGAACTGGTCCGAGATATTTACGCTCCAAACCCACCTTGCAAATTTCAATCCTCTAACTCCTTTCGTTCGAGAGTTATCGTGCCAACGGCCGGACAGAATCGATTTCGACCTCGGATTCTTGATCAGTGAGTCGAACCAAATCGTTTGAGACCATTTTCAGCCAAAAATTCGAAAATTACAGACATTTGGGCAAATTGATAAGCCCTCAGTTCCGAGGAACTAGAGCGCCAAAAAGTTTAATTCCCTTTCCGGGATTTGAGCCCGCCTTTTCTCGTTCCGAAACCGAAAACTCGACGGATTAGACCCCCGGGCTATCGGGCTCCTCGTACGATCTTGTCGATCTCCGGTATTAGAATAAAACGTCGGTACTTACCTGGGATATATATTCTTAATTTTCACTTTTCGACATAAAATCGCCACATGGGGGTTTATTTGACGGTTTTTTACCCTTATCTTCGCTTTTCGTACCCTTATCTTCGCTTTTCGTCAACTTTCAGGCCCGAAAACTGCCTAGAACGGCCGTTTTCAGACCCCGTCTCTCTAAGTCGATTTTGACGTTTCTCGAACCAACTATTAGCTAGGAATTAGACAATGGTCGCGTTCAGCAGAAAGATCGGTAGCATGAACCGCTACGCTACCGATAGGTAGCGGTATCGTGTTCTGCCGAACGGACAGCTCCTTTTGTCAGGAAATCACAGATGTGTGAAGCTCAGGTTAGGTGATTCGAATTTTCTTTGATTGCCTGTCACAAAAATAAATATTCAATCATGAATCCAAATATCATTTCATTACTCTTCGAAGATGATAATATTACGGCCAACATAAGAAGTGAACTTGTTGAATTATTGGCTCAACCTCTGCCTTCATTGGAAGATGAAAACAGAGAAATTGTTCCCAGGAATCAGAATTTCTATGAAGATACAATTCCTCAATATATGGGTGATTTATTCAAAGACCATTTTAGAATGCAGGTAATTCTTTCCGTCGAAAATATATGGCCAGTATCCATTTTTTCGCTCCTTATTTTTAAAATAAATTTCACAACTTTCAAACTTACAACATGTTACCGATAATGAGCGGAAAAAATCTACGCTCCTTAAAATGACAACCGCTACTAAACATGTTCCAAAGTGAGCGTAACGTTCGGCAGAAAAATCATCGAAATGTGACAACTGTTCCGCAACTGTTGGTTCTGCTGAACGCGACCAATTGTCATGTCTCAGGAAAATAAGTTGACATTATGACAATTCATGCATAGAATAATTATATAATTCTGTGAAAACGTAGAAATACGATTTATTATTGAAATTTAGAAAAATCATATCTCCGAAAGTATTAGCTTGTTAGAGTTAAAAATGATATCATTGGATTCTTATGGTAAAACTGCTTATTGAAAAAAATTTTATTTGGGATTTGTTATGTAAAAAAAATGTTTTTTTTGTTACTCCGAAACCATCTGTCCGATTTTGCCCAATAACGAACTTAGCCGAGATATTTATCTCCAAAACCTACTCTGCAAATTTCAACTGTCTATCTCATTCCGTTCGAGAGTTATTTTTATCTACGGCCGGAGGGACAGAATCGATTTTGACCACGGATTCTTGATCAGTGAGTCGAGCCAAATCGTTTAAGACCATTTTCAGCCAAAAATTCGATAATTACAGACATTTGGGCAAATTGATAAGCACTCAGTTGCGATGAACTAGAGCGCCAAAAAGATCGTAGTATCAGACTGGCGAATCCTCCGTTATTGACATGATTATTATTCAATTCATGAGAGCCAAGAGTAATGCCTAGAGGGGCTCAAAAAAATATACATTTTAAATGTAAAAGCTTAAACTTAAGTCGCTTTGCGATTAACAGTATTGATGAGAATCAAATAATTGAAACAAGAAAAAACATCAAAAAGAAACACATGATAAACGGCTTTCATCATTCTTCGCCGTAGCTCAGATACATTTTCGATAGGTCTTGAGTAAACTTTTTCTTGCACCATTCTCCAAAAATCTAATGGATTTAAATCAGGTGAACGGCCTGGCCATGAGATAGTGTCCGACCGCCCTATCCATCTGCCCGGGTATACTTCATTAGGATGTTCTGGAACTGAGCGGAAATAGTGCGTGGGGCAGTCATCTTGCTGGAACCACATATCTCTACGTATGCTTAGTGGCACGTCTTCCAATAAATTCGGTAATACATTTTTCAAGAATTATCTCTGGCAGCTTAAGGTCCAATTATTTTTCCATTCAAACTTCCGGTCCTCATGTTCGTTTTAAACCTATGCTGTGATCTATCTTCCCTCATTAAATGTGGATTTTCTACATGCCATTCATGTAGGTTGTGTAGATCCACGTAACCGTCATTACTGAATGTCGACTGATCGAACCATAAAACATTATCCAAGAATCGTGGATCCTTCCGCTGTCTTCGAATCATCATTCGATAAAATGCAACTCTTGGGAGGTAATATCGAGGTTGTAGAGTTTGTATCCTCTGAATGTGTTTTTTTTTCAATATTCTGTGTGCAGTACTTTTGAATACCGTGGGCTTTTTTTAACTCTCTTCATGTGATTCAAATAAAGAACTCAAAGTAACCACCTTTAATGCACTAGGATCATTTAGAGTTAGTAGAAAAAATTGTTTCGTAAATGGATTTCTCAGCAGAAAAAATTCGAGCCGAAAAACTTGCAGAATTATTAGCGATTGTTATATCATTTTGGAATTCTCATTGAATGCGTCAATTTTTACAGTTACTTGCCGAACTAGCGTAGTACATTTTTTTTTCAGTACAGGCAGTTGTAATTGGACGAAATATGAGCTTTGAATATTTAGTGGGGCGAAAAGTATCATTTTGCTCCAAACGGGGGCAAAAGTAATGAAGTTTTGGTCGATAATATACAGACGCATTATTCAGGATGAAGAAACAAAAATAAAATTGGTAAACAATTAAGATGTGTAGAAATGGGAAGTGAATAACCATCACAAAGTATATATTTTGTCGATTTTCTTTAAATGCCTATAATTTTGAAGTTAAATCATCTAAGTTTTTTTAAATATTTTTCTGATAACTATCATGACTTGTATTGTAATATCACCCGCTTCCGGCTTGACGTCGACTTCTGGGACACCCTGTATAACACTTGTAATCGCCCAAAGAGGTTTTTGAATCCTTTTGGCGCTCTTGCTCCTCAGATCAGAGTGCTTATCAATTTGCCCAAATGTCTGTAATTTTCGAATTTTTGGATGAAATTGGTCTTACACGATTCCGTTCGACTCACCGATCAAGAATCCGTGGTCAAAATCGATTATGTTCCTCCGGCCGTAGATACAAATAACTCTCGAACGGATTGAGATAGACAGTTGAAATTTGCTGAGTAGGTTTTGGGGATAAATATCTCGGTTAAGTTCGTTATTGGGCAAAGTCAGGCTGATAATTTCGGAGCAACGAAAATAATTTTTTTTTACATTACAAATTCAAACTAGTTAACAAGTTTCAATTTTATCGGATATGTATTTTTGAGTTATCGAGATAACAATATTCCAGATGGGTATAGCTCCTAAACCGTTTGGCCGATTATCCCCAACAACGAAATTAACTGTCCCATTCGGATGCGCAACCTAGCCGAAAACCTAGAAAGTTATGGTGGCAAAGGTCCCTCATCCATCTACTGAACTATCCCAAAGCTGTTCGGATCTCCAACAATATAATTCCGATCGTGTTCAGATTTGGAACTTGGCTGTATAGTTAGTTTTTCAAGGCTCTCGCAAAATTTCAGCGATATCGGACGGATAGTTTCTGAGATATAGATTTTTTTTTCATTTTCTAGTGATACGATCCTCACGACATTTCGCAAAAATTTACGCATTGGAATTCTACATCTAATTACCATGTTTGAATTTGAGATATTGATAATATAACAACAAAATTTCAGATAGGTATAACTCCAAAACCGTTCGACTGATTATGCCTCTTAAGAAACTCAAATGTCGCATTCGGATGCGCAACATACCCTGGAAATTGCAAGTCGCTATCTCTTTCTGTTCTCAAGTTATCCTGAGATAAAAAATCTTTTTTAAAAATTTCTAGTGATACTATCCTCACAAAATTTCACATACATCTGTATGTCGGTATTCTACAACTAGTTACCAAGTTTCAATTCGATCGGATTTGTATTGGTTGAAAACAAAATTAGTACTCGGAAACCGATGAGCCGATTATGCCCATTAACAAACTTGTCCTTCGCAGTTGGACGCGCCACCTACCCTGAAAATTTCAAGTTGCTACCTCTTTCCGTCAGAAAGTTATCGGGGCAACGGCCGGCCGACTGGACAGAATTAAATTTTACCTCGGATTCTTCATCGGTGAGGCGAACCAAATCGTCTGAGACCATTTTCGGCAAAAAAATTTAATATTACCGTCAAAAGGGGTGTTGAATCCTGATTGGTTTATCAGGGTGTTAGAGAATTTGATTTTTGTTATTATTCAAAATATCAGAGATAGCTTTGAGTTTTGATCTAATAGGAAGACTTCCAAGTAGTCATATATTATATTTATTATTACTTATTATTATTATTATTATTATTATTATGTTTCGAAGGACCAGAATTTTACACCCTGATGGTTTTATCAGGGGGATGAGTAAGTTGTTACTTGAAATGAGGTAACAATTACGACGATAGGAAGTGGTGAATGATTCGAACACACTTTGAATAAACAGTTAACTGTATTTTCTTGTTACTGTTACTTCGATAACGAGCACGTATTAATTATACAAATGTAATATTTATACAATTTAAAGTCTTCCTTCTATATGAAAATGTATAGCAATAAGGAAGAAGTGATTACTAAGTTGCTATGAAGACAAGGCAATGGTATTGTTTCGCGACAGATCAAGAATAGTAATAATTTCTTACAGTCTAATTGTATATAAAATACCAGATGGAAGGAAAAATGGGAGGTTCTTTCATCTGGCTAAAAAAGGGGAAATATTAACAATTATTGGGGGTTCGATCTTTAAACCTCCCCAGGTATGTTATAACAATACTCTCATTGATATTGATATGAAGATATCCATCTTTTGTCGTTGTCTTACGGAAGTATTTGACAAACATGCACCATACATTGAATCAAGAGTTTCTAAACCGTTTGCCCCTTGGATAACTCTCTATGTGAAAAGTATGATGAGGTTGAGAGGCAGGGCCTTATCGAGGTATAAGCTTACAAAGAACTTAGCTGATTATAGGTACTATACTAGTCTACGCAATGCTGTAACGTCTGCTGTGCGAAAGGAAAAATTCAGTTTTATGTCCCAAGCCCGATATCAAGGTTCAAAGTTTTTTTGGAAATCTTTCAGATCATTGTACGCAAATTCGGTGGAAACGGTGCCCGAATGCTTTGTGGACCCTCAGGCGTTCAATGATTATTTTCGCTCAGTTTTCAGCCCTCCGAATGTTTGCCCTGATACAACTAGCTATTATAGTTCTGGTAGGTTCGCTGCAAATGCGAAATTTTTGTTCAGACTTGCAACTATGGAGGAGATTCGATCTATTGTTCTCAATCTTAGTTCGAGCGCATTGGGGATTGATGGTATATCTGCCAGAATGCTTCAATTGTCGCTCAGTATTATTTTGCCCTTCATCACTCATATCATCAATGTTTGCATTGAGTCTGGGTATTGTCCAGATGTTTGGAAGTGCTCTATTGTGAATCCTATGCCCAAGATTTCTGATCCTAAAGATTTCTCCGATTTTCGCCCAATAAGTGTGTTACCAGCTATTTCTAAGGTTCTCGAAAAAGTATTGTTTGCTCAGATTTATGACTACGCCTCCCAGAGCGGAATTCTTACTGACCAGCAGTCGGGTTTCAGAAGGGGTTACAGCACTACCACTCTTCTTTTAAATATAACGGATGACATTCTGAGATCTCTGGATGGGGGTCAGGCTTCAATTCTCGCCCTGTTAGATTTTGCAAAAGCGTTCGATACCCTGTACCATGAGTTGCTCTGTGCTAAGTTAGGTTATTTTGGTTTTGGTGAATCTGCTTTGAGATTTTTTAGGTCTTTTTTTTTTGGTAGATATCAATGCGTTAAGTTGCGCGGTGTGATTTCGAAGTACTGCCCGATAACTTCAGGTGTGCCTCAGGGTTCCATTCTTGGTCCTCTGCTATTCTTAATATATATAGCTGATATGTATAGAGTAGTTAGGTTTGTTGTCATCTATTTTTATTGTGATGACACTCAGGTTCGCCTGTCTTTCCTTCCATCTTCGGTTTCTGCAGCTGTCGAACGGTTAAATGAAGACTTGTCCAGAATAATGCACTATTGCAGGGAAAATAACTTGAAAATAAACGTAAAAAAATGTTTTTATATACCTTTCTTTCCAAGAACGCTCAGTGCGGAGTTTGACATTAAAATAGGTGATGATAAAATTCCATCCTCCACCTGCTGCAGAATCCTTGGGATCTTTTTCGATTGTCGGTTGAGATTCAGGTAGCATGTGTCATTTCTGTTGAGGAGTTCTTTTCTGGCACTTCGTTATTTGTATCGACAAAGACATTTTTTAGATTTTAGATCACGGAAGTATCTCTGCGAATCCTTAGTGTTGTCTAAGCTGAGTTACGGGTTGACAGTTTTTTATCCATGTCTTGATTCTGTCGAAAAATATAGGTTGCAGAATTCGTGCTGTCGCTACGTTCTGGGTTTGAGAAAGTATGACAGGGGGATTACTAGTGGAATAAATAGGTTGGAGTGGCTCAGGGTCGATAATATTTTCCGGCTTCATATGGCGATTGTGGTACATCGAATTTTGGGTACAGGTATTCCTCCCTATTTGAGAGTGAAGCTGGTTTTCAGACGGGATGTCCATGATGTGGCTGTGAGGCATGGGGGGAGACTTATGCTTCCTCGATTTGGTTCAGCTATGTTTCAGCGCTCTTTCACCTTTAATGCGGTGAAACTTCATAATGAATTTTTAATTGCGTGCGAAGGAACTTCTCTTGATTCTTTGAGGAAGGAATTGAAAATGAGGCTATTTGTGAACCAGTCGTAGTTTTGGATTTGATATTTTTTTTTTTTTTTTGTACATATATTCAGTTCAGTTCACTGTATATTTCATTAATTTTGTTTATTTGTGTTGATATTTTCTCTTCTTCATATGTTTTTTAATTTTTATTTATTTTTTCTAATTTTATTTTGTCAGGGGTTGAGTGGAGTAGCTGACGCTAGACTTCGCCCCAAGTGTATTTTTGTTCTGGTATGCTAATAAAGACACTATTATTATTTGTTGTTTACGAAAAAGGGTAGGAATGCATACTAAATGCACCAATCAGTGAACTTCTGGCGTGTTTAATCTTAGTAATTCGAAATCTCGAATTTCTTCCACTGTTCGGACTAATTTTCACTCGCTTTCTGCATATAATCTATCAACGAAAGATGATAGATAAGGTTTCACAGATTAGGGGTTTCCAAGCGTGTAGACAAGAAGAATACCAGACTGGGCAAGGTGTTGGAAAAATCATAACTTTCTTAGCACTTCAGTTGTTAAATGAATTTTATCATTCTTTTACAGGAAATAGGCCATAAATCTCTGTAAAGTAGTAGAAGTATTACAAGAAAATGCACTCTAGGAGGGTTAGACCCACATGGCACGGAAAACCCCAGGTGGTCTTTCGTTGAGAACAAACCAAATATACGTTTTCTTGAAATGGAACATTCTGATACGTTACATGGTGTGAAATTTATATTAATTTTTAATCAATCGTGAACTACACTGAAACTACAAAAAAAACTAAAAATAATATAAGAATTCGCACTATGCCTAATGAAGACTTCTAGGGTTTAAAAAATTATTAAATAATTGTTTACTTGCACCAAATTAATAAAAACTTCTTTATCAAAGTTATACTCAAATTGGGATGACTTTGATAGGCACTGCGCTTTTGCATATTACTGCGAATGCTTCGGATCTAAGAGTTATCAATGTAAACCATATTCGTTCATTCTCAATATATTTGTGTTATCAATGTTATGGGCGTTTGGCGTTACTTTGATAATCAATAAGTTTACATAGATTATCAAGGTCACCCATACTATCATTTGTCATAAGAATTGGATTTCAATGAACTTTCTTCACAAAATTGAAAATGAAAATTCAGTTGATATCAAAATTGAACTATATTTCCTATAAAAGTAACAACCGAAAAAGTACAAAACCTAATGAATAAAATTTAACGTTCAAAAACATCAACCGGTTTCGAAACACACATATCTTGTTCCGCAGGAACAGAAGTTCCTGCTGGAGGTTCTAGAATGGCTATGGTGTCCTCCAAGTTTACCATAAACGTGTCGTTCGGAACAATTTTGAATGTCGACACAATGATTATTATTATGTATCTCACGATAACTTGAGAACGGAAAGACATAGCGACTTGCAATTATCAGGGTAGGTTGCGCATCCGAATGCAACATTTAAGTTCGTTAATTGGCATAATCGGCCAAATGGTTTTGGAGTCATACCCATATCTGAAATGTTGTTATTTCCTCTATAACTTAAAATATACAAATCTGATTCAACTTAAACTCGGTGATTACTTGTAGAATGCCGACCCACTAATTTTCGCGGAATTTCGTGAATATCGTATCCTGGAGTTACTTAGGCATAAGTTCCTTCGTATTTCAATTCCAATAGAATAAATATTTTACAATTATATGTGTGAGCATATACGATTCTCTACCGATTTATTATTATTATTGATAAGGGGTTACGTTGCACCGCGACCTTGAGATCTATTGTGCCCCCCATCAGAGCTGTTCTCACCATTACGCCATCTACAGCTCGTCCTCCAGTTCCAGAGTATAAATGAACCTCAATATCTGGGAAGGCTTCAAGGATATTACGTCTTCACTCCTACAAGTTTCCTGTCCAAAGCATTCCTTTCGCTGACTTGCAATGGCGAGGCATTCTGTAACAAGGTGAAGAGGAGTTTCTTCCTCCTCCCCACAGAATCTGCACTCGTCAGTATCTGATAAACCTATTCTCATCAAATGCTTCCTGAGGCGACAGTGTCCTGTGAGGAAGCCAGTGACCAGGTGTAACTTATTCTTACAGAGATCCATATACCTTTTGGATCTCACTTCTTTAAAGTTCCTAAGGAACTTTTTGGAATGAACCAAACCTGGAAGATTCCGCCAGAGTGTCTCTCTTTTGGTTTCCTCCTTCTCCAGAAACTCTTTCTTGTAGGTGCATTTTCCTATACCGCAGAAAGGTTCTGGGCCGATAAAAGGAGTTCGTGCTGCCTTTCTGGCAAGTGTATCGGCCTCTTCGTTCCCCTTGACTCCCGAGTGACCGGGGACCCAGACTAAAAAGACCTTATTATTCTTGCCAATTTCATTTAGTTTTCTTCGGCACTCCCATATCAACTTTGAATCGATGGCATGGGAGCTCAGTGCTTTGATAGCAGATTGACTATCCGAATGGATTGCTATGTCGCATTTCTGATATTTTCTTTCTAGGTTAATATCTGCATATCTTTCGATTGCGAGTAATTCTGCCTGGAAGATACTCAAACGGGAGCCTACCGACAGTGCGCACTTGGTGCCTGTCCCATATACCCCAGCGCCTGCTCCCGTCGTGGTTTTTGAGCCATCTGTGTACCATTTTATGGTATTTTCTTTGAAAGTCTGGGTGGTGAACTCCCTTTCCCATTCTTCCTTTCTACTTATCATCGTGGTGAAGTTCTTCTCAATGCTTACTTTTTTGACCATTGCATCACTAGGAAGGTTCACTGATGGGATGTTATTAGTCAAAGAGGTCCAGGCTCCCTGACATTTAATCCTCTCAGTTCCTGTACCTTCCTTAGATATTCTGAGGGTGGCCTCATGGGCTAACCTCTCAATCACTAGATGCAGAGGTGAGAGATCTGTGATGATCTCAAGTGCCCTGGTTGGACACGTTCTCATAGCTCCCGTGATGCACACACAAGCTAGCCTTTGCACTTTGTCAAGCGCTTTCCTAGTAGTTGTCTGATCTGCTTTGGCATGCCAGACTACTGCCCCATAGGTAATTATTGGTCTCACAATCATGACGTACATCCATCGCAGTATTTTAGGGCTACAGCCCCAAGTCTTACCGGATAGATTTCTGCACGCCATCAGAGCTCTTATTGCTTTACTTGCAGTGATATCCACATGCTTGTTCCACAGAAGCTTTCTATCCAGAGTTATTCCCAGATATTTAACTTCAGTCTTCCAGTCAATCACTTCTCCATTTAATGAGAGGGATTTTATGGCTGGAAGGTTCTCTACCGAAGTCTGTCATTAAAATGGTATGAACTATTAATATTCATATATTTATACAAGCTGAGAAAACGGTATATCGATGCTAAATTGATTGTAGTGTCGAATAGAGGCGAGTAGACAATAGAACATGCGCGCAAAAGCTTCGGACTTCACGTCAGTGCTTAAAACAATTTATTAGGTCTTGCTCTCCCGCCATTTTAAGATTCTAGGAAGAGGCAGGTCCAAAATGACCTGCATTGCAGCGGATATGCAGGAGCGTGATGCTCCTGCATCGAGTTGAGCTCGGGTGGGTGCCGGGACACACAGGGGTTGAAGGGAATGAAAGAGCTGACGCTCTCTCTAGAGATGGGGCTCGTCCTACATTTTCATATTGTATTGACTTCCCCCAATAGATAGTGGGAAGACACACCAAGCCGTACTCAGAAAAAAACCTTAAATAATAGCTTAAATAAGAGTAATATCATCTTATTCAGAACAAAAGATGATTTAAGTCGTATAAAAATTAAGTTGATAGTGGCCCCTCGAGAACGAAACATCGGATTGTGCAATTCATTTCGAGATTCATTTTCAAATCATGACAGGAAAGAATTAAAATGATTCACCAAAATTTCCGAACTACACGGAATTTCGACACTTTCTAAACTCTTCTATAGATTAGCCGACCCCGTATCTCTGACTGTGGTATCACATTCATATATCAACAAACTTAAGAGTTGATTCTATATGGCCTATCCTAAGTAAAATCGTAAACTGCACAATGCACATATTACCTAAAATCCTATATCAAGAAAAAAAATGTTGAAATGCTTTGTATGAAGATAGGTACTTGAACTTTTTCTCAAAAATTATTGGGTGTAAAATTGAGTGCCGTTTTCCTATAGATGACTAAGTTGATAATGTAGATTTTCAAGATTGCAATTTTTCAGGTATTTTCCCTTACTAGGAGATTTTTTCATCAGCTAGTTAGGGCTAGGATGTATGAAACAGCATTTCTTTTGGCTGTCGACATGATGCAGCACGATTTATTTATGGATCTTCATTATATTGCTTCGAAAATCGGAGAAACAGAGATGGCCGCTGCAGCAAGAGCTCAAGCATCTGCTTTAGTTAGTAGATGTTCCAGTGAAGGTATAATAAATTTCACAAGACTTCTTCTGTTGATCTAACATTTTGGTTTGATTGGTTCAGATAGAGATTAAAATTATAGTAGTAGTAGTAAATTATAAGTAATAAAGCATAAATGCACGAAGTGAAGCAGGTTAGCATGTGCTTTAATTGCTAATATATTAATCTATATAGCTTCAGTATAATCATATTATATTATGCGTCCCTCCCAATAATTTAGCATATCGACAGTCTGGATGGTAATACTTCACCTTACAGAAAAAAGGTACACCCCAGGTAACACAGATCTCACGATATCACGCAGATAACCAGAATAAGACATTTCTACCCAGGTAACACAGGGACCTCCCAGAGATGTCTCGGCGAGCTCTCGCCGGGATATTGTCACGCCTATTGCGATATCGCTGGAAGGTCGCCAAGAGCTCCCTATCACCTCCAAATGTCCGACACAGGGGATAAGCCCAGTAGCATCTCTGAGATATCACTTGGGGAAGTTCTCAAACTGCTCACCCTGGGGAATATTTTGAGAGGTCTATTGCGATATCTCAGGGAGGTCTCCCAGACCTCCCTATTGCGATATCGCTGGAAGGTCGCCAAGAGCTCCCTATCACCTCCAAATGTCCGCCACAGGGGATAAGCCCAGTAGCATCTCTGAGATATCACATGGGGAAGTTCTCAAACTGCTCACCCTAGGGAATATTTTGAGGGGTCTATTGCGATATCTCAGGGAGGTCTCCCAGACCTCCCTATCACCTCCAAATGTCCACCACAGGGGATGAGCCCAGTAACATCTCAGAGATATCAAATGGGGAAGTTCTCAAACTGCTCACCCTAGGGAATATTTCGAGAGGTTTATTGTGAAATCGCAGGGAGGTCGCCCAGACCTCCCTATCACCTCCAAATGTCCGCCACAGGGGATGAGCCCAGTAACATCTCAGAGACATCGCATTGGGAAGTTCTCAAACTGCTCACCCTGGGGAATATTTTGAGAGGTTTATTGCGATATCGCAGGGAGCTCGCCGCTCGCCCAGACCTCCCTATCATCTCCAAATGTCCGCCACAGGGGATGAGCCCAGTAATATCTCGGAGATATCGCATGGGGAAGTTCTCAAACTGCTCACCCTGTGCAATATTTCGAGAGGTTTATTGCGATATCGCTGGGAGGTCGCCCAGACCTCCCTATCACCTCCAAATGTCCGCCACAGGGGATGAGCTCAGTAACATCTCAGAGATATCATATGTGGAAGTTCTCAGGCTTCTCAACCGGGGCAGTACTGAGAGAAGATGGCTGCGATATGGATCTATATATCCTCCAAATGTCCAGTACATGGTACATGTGTGGCGCGTGGCGCCGAATACATCACTTCGATGAGTTCGATGCGTATATCGATATTCCACTCGGTTTATTAGCGATGGGGTTGTTCTTCCGGGTACAGAGTAGACGATTGCGCCATCTACCGGTGGAAACGAGAAGTTCAGAGTAGGGATGGAGTAGATTCCTGCAACACGCCACCTGATTTCCTATTCTTGTTGAATTTGCGAGGTTTTTAGGACCTCGCAATGGAATGTGTTATTCTCGTTACACTTTTGATATCTTGAGGAGCTCGCAATAGGAATGTCTTTTCCTAGTTATCTGCATGATATCTTTAGGAGCTCGCAATGGGAATGTCTTATTTTGGTTACATATGTAATATCTTGAGGATCTCGCAACAGGAATGTCTTATTCTGGTTATCTTTGGGATATCTGTAGGAGCACGCAATAGGAATATCTTATTCTTGTTATCTGTGTGATATCTTTTAGGAGCTCGCAATAGTAATATCTTATTCTGGTTACATATGTGATATCTTGAGGGTCTCCTCAATAGGAATATCTTATTTTTGTTATACTTGCGATGACTTAAGGAGCCCGCAATAGAAATATCTTATTCTGGTTATCTGTGGGATATCTTTAGGAGCTCGCAATAGGAATATCTTATTCTGGTTATCTGTGTGATATATTTAGGAGCTCGCAATAGTAATGTCTTATTATGGTTACATATGTGATATCTTGAGGACCTCCACAATAGGAATATCTTATTCTTGTTATACTTGCGATGACTTAAGGAGCTCGCAATAGGAATGTCTTATTCTGGTTATGTGTGTGATGTCTTTAAGAGCTCGCAATGGGAATGTCTTATTCAGGTGATACTTGCGATGACTTAAGGAGCTCGCAACAGGAATGTCTTTATCTGGTTATCTGTGGGATATCTTTAGGAGCTCGCAATAGGAATATCTTAATCTGGTTACATATGTGATATCTTGAGGATCTCCTCAATAGGAATATCTTATTTTTGTTATACTTGCGATGACTTAAGGAGCCCGCAATAGAAATATCTTATTATGGTTATCTGTGGGATATCTTTAGGAGCTCGCAATAGGAATATCTTATTCTGGTTATCTGTGTGATATATTTAGGAGCTCGCAATAGTAATGTCTTATTATGGTTACATATGTGATATCTTGAGGACCTCCACAATAGGAATATCTTATTCTTGTTATACTTGCGATGACTTAAGGAGCTCGCAATAGGAATGTCTTATTCTGGTTATGTGTGTGATATCTTTAAGAGCTCGCAATGGGAATGTCTTATTCTGGTTATACTTGCGATGACTTAAGGAGCTCGCAACAGGAATGTCTTTGTCTGGTTATCTGTGGGATATCTTTAGGAGCTCACAATAGGAATATCTTATTCTGGTTACATATGTGATATCATGAGGATCTCGCAACAGGAATGTCTTATTCTGGTTATCTGTGGGATATCTTTAGGAGCTCGCAATAGGATTATCTTATTCTTGTTATCTGTGTGATATCTTTAGGAGCTCGCAATAAGAATATCTTATTCTGATTATCTGTGTGATATCTTTAGGAGCTCGCAATGGGAATGTCTTATTCTGGTTACATATGTGATATCTTGAGGATCTCGCAACAGGATGTCTTAGTCTGGTTATCTGTGTGATATCTTGAGGATCTCACATTGGGAGCTCGCATTTTCATGCACATTGTAACCTCTCAGGGAACTCTATGCGAGGTCTGTGTTACCTGGGTATTGCGAGCTTATCAAGATGCCACATGCATATGTAACCGGAATAAGACATTTCTATTACGATCTCCTCAACTCATTGCAAGTAAAACGAGAATAAGATACTTCTATTGCGGTCATCCTCAAAATATCGCATATTTAACCAGAATAAGATATTTCTATTGGGAGCTCCTCAAGATATCACGCAGATAACCAGAATAAGACATTTCTCTTGCGAGCTCCTCAAGATGCCACATGCAAATGTAACCGGAATAAGACATCCTATAGCGAGTTCCTCAAGTCATCACAAGTGCAACAAGAATAAGACATTCCTATTGCAGAGTTCCTCAAGATATCGCATATGTAACAAGAATAAAACATTTCTATTGGGAGCTCCTCAAGATATCACGCAGATAACCAGAATAAGACATTTCTATTGTGAGCTCCTCAAGATGTCACATGCATAAATGTAACCGGAATAAGGCATTCCTATTGCGAGTTCCTCAAGTAATCGCAAGTGCAACGAGAATAAGAAATTCCTATTACGGAGTTCCTTAAGATATCGCATATATAACCAGAATAAGACATTCCCATTGCGAGGTCTTCAAGTCATCGTGAGTATAACGAAAATAGGAAATTCCTATCGCGGAGTTTCTCAAGATATCACAAGTGTAACGAGAATAACGCTTTACTATTGCGAGCTGCTCAAGTCATCGCAATCGAATAGGAAATAAGCGGGCGTGCTGTAGGGATCTACTCCATCCATACTCACTTCTCGTTTCCACCGGTAGATGGCGCAATCGTATACGTTATACCCGGAAGAACAACCGCATCGTTAATAACCCAGTGGAATATCGATCTACACTCTACACTACACATCGAAGTGAAGTATTCGGCGCCACAGGCCACACGTGTACTGCACATTTGGAGTATATGGATTATAGATCTATATTATCCAGATTATAGATCCATATCGCAGCCATCTTCTTTCAGTACTGCCCAGGTTGAGCAGTCTAAGAACTTCCACAGCAGTTTGAGAATTTACCCATGTGGTATCTCTGAGATGTTACTGGGCTCATCGTCTGTGGCGGACATTTGGAGGTGATAGAGAGGTCTGTGCGACCTCCTCCGATATCGCAGTCGTCCTCACAAAATATTGCCCAGGGTGAGCAGTTTGAGGACTTCCTCATGTCATATCTCTGAGATGTTACTGCGCTCATTCCCTGTGGCGGGCATTTGGAGGTGATAGGGAGCTCTCGACCTCCCAGCGATATCGCAAAAGGCGTCACAATATACCGGAAAGAGCTCGCCAAGATATCTCTGGGAGGTCCCTGTGTTACCTGGGAGTAAAGTTTTGCTATCATATACGTGTTACATTATTGAGAGGGTATAATATATAAAAAATAAGTCTCATTAAATGAGGGTTTACTTAGTTTTCAGCTCTCCTGCTAAAAATAATTCTATATTCCTTATTACTTTTCAGCTTCAAATTGTTCACGTTCATCATGCTCTGAATGTTCTTTGCCTTGCAACTCAAAGGAGCTCCTGAACATCAATGAGGGCAAACCTTCAGATATATGTGATAATTTGTTGAGTACAAATTTCAATCAACCTGAAGTCAAGAACTTAATATCTCAAAGTAGCACTTACGATGCTTCAAAAATGGTATCTTCGCTTGGGAGTTATGTGAAACCTCCACAAGTCCCTACGAATTTCAATAAAATGTCGTTATCATATGTTCCACCTCTACCATTAAGTACTGCAGTACCGAAGATGATTAATAACCCTACAAAAATGCTACATATCGGGATGCAAATCAATCAAAATAATATGCAGAGAAATACTCATTTTGTATCCCCGAATTTATCCAACAATGCATTTATGAGAGCTACTTCTACTTCAAATAGTTTAGGGACCTTGCATCCAGATTACCGAGAGAATAAACCATCCTTGAAAGGGAATTCTTCGCACCTAATCCAGTCTAGTTCGGAAAAATTGAGATTCAGAGAAAATATTCAGTTATCATCATACCGAGAGCCTTTGTCGAGAACAAACTTTTCAGATTGCCTGATTAATACACAAGAATTGTCTGGTTCAACAGATACCATCAGGAGAAACCCGCAAAAATTACATATAGAACAAAATGGCTCTTCTATATCTAGACAAAATTTTAATCCATTGATAGGATTTCACGGATTAAGCAAGGGCAATTTGGGGGAGCATAAAAGTTCTTTTATACCTACAAAACCAATACTAACTCCACCACTGCCGGTAACAAATAATACACTTAATTTTGCACCTCAGAATTCAATGCATATGGAAACAATGGTATCTAAAGGATACACAATACCAACATTATATTCCACTGTGACACCAGCTTCGAAGAAACCCCAGCCAAAAGTAAAGTTTTCTGATACTGTAACAGCTTTTATAGTACCTGAGGTTAAAAGACCGGTAAGGCCTGCTCCTCCACCACATATGACAGATCCTCAGAAAGAATTGGCAGATAGCCTGCCCCTTTGTCATCCAAATGAAGATTATTTGAAAGATTTTGCACCTGTGAAACCAAGTGAGAATAATGAAGAGAACAGAAATCCTCCTAAAATTAAAGTTGTGCACTTTGGAGTTGTGTGAGAAATTATTAATTCAATACAGATAGGAATTTTCAGAAATTCAATTACACTAACCAACATCATAATAATTAACCGTGATATCTCGAAAATACATATCGATAATTCAGTTGATTTGCTTGAATGGGTAAGAATAATTGTGTATAACATGAACAAATTTAATTCAGAAGTAAACACAGAATGCAAGAGGAATAAATTTAATTACAATATTTTCAGTTAGACCCTGGAATGCTAAAGCGAAGATTTGGCGCTATTTTGAACATTTAAACAAAACCATTATTTTAGTTCTTACTAGGAATTGGTGGGAATTCATTGTTGAACTATGGAAGGTTCAAAAGAACTCCTTTTTTGAAGCTTGTTTTAATCGGTTGAAAAATATAGGTACATGATTCCCAATTATAATTCAGACATAAACACTTAATACAAGAGGAATACATTTAGTTACAATATTTTCAGTTAGATCAAGAACTGCTAAAGCGAAGATTTGGTGCTATTTTGAGGCATGAAAATCATTTAAACAAAAAATGATTATTCTTCTTCTTACTAGGAATTGGTGGGAATTCGTTGTTGAACTATGGAAGGTTCAAAACAACCCCTATTTTGAAGCTTGTTTTAAACTGTTGGAATATTAGTCAATTGGATAATTATGAGTATTTGATCCAATTATTTACAATTATAGTATTCAAGTATTCACTTATGCTACTGAACAATATTCTTGATATAAGTATTTCCCATTAATTGGTAGAAATTACTAGTTAGAAAAGCATTTACCTATTCATATTTATAGATTTAAAGGATAAATTTATGAAATGAAAGACATTATTTATATATCACATTTTTATACTGTTTAATAAACATAAAAAGTCAATTGTTGCCTTTATCACCTCCAAATAAATTCTCATTTCTTTTTTAGTGGTCCACCCATATCATCTAATTCTTGTTTAAGTTGCTTCAGTTCAGTATCTGGAATATACCTTATCTCTTCGTGATATGGCTCATGAGGTATAATATTTACAGTGACACCCATTGGTATAGAAGCTTCAATGGCTCTTATTAATATTGGCAGCTGAAAATTAGTTATTCTTATACTGGAAATAGTTTTGTTATGAATTCCTTACCTGAAGGGAGGAGCATTCTCTCAATTTAATCATTCTCTCGTATATATTTAATTTGTATTGACTATTAACTACTTCACTTTGAGGTTTGTATGTAGAAATTTGTAAAGTTTGAGGAGGAATGGCCCATGCATCATCCACATCAATATCCATATTATCAGCTAATTTATGAACAAGCTTCTGATAATTTTCTAAAATGGGGTAATCATAGCCTTTCAGCTGTATATTAAGAGTATCATAAACAGGAAACTTTGGTTCCAATTCCTGAAAAACAATTTCGAAGTAGAGATGGAATAATACGAAGGCTTTCATTCACCTTCAAATAATTAGGTTCATAAAGGTCATTGCTGAATTTTCTTATACTTGTAATATTTCTAGCTCTTTCTATATTATTCAGTTTAGACAATATTCTTATATTTCTAATCATTTTAAAAATATGATAATTTAATATCTATTTTTGAAATTTGTATAAGGTTTGAGGTTAATTCACGGAGTTTGATGTTCTGTGTTAGAGATCACAGAAAGACAGGTTGAGGTTATTTGACAGAAACATCAATCCGTTAGTTCAAATGATTAAAAAGTGAATTATTTACTCCCTTTTCTATACAATTTTAAAAATAAGCTATGAATTCGTATTCAATTTCTTGAGAAAAATCCAAAGCTGCAAATCACAATTTTCAGAACAATTCTTTCTGATTTCCTGTAATTCGTATCCGAGCTGGACCAATAGAAGAACACGTCGTTGCTCAATTTTGATTGGTGCTTTTCCACCGGTATCTTTTCTCCTTCTCCAAACCCTAAAAAATCTGGAACCTCGAATTTGTCGTGTATGGAATAGTCTGACGTGGATTTTCTTTATTTTTGCCTGATCTTTGGAAAACTCCTGCAGGAGTGCAGGGTGTTTATAAATTATTGCAATATTTATATTAGTGAGTATTCATCAATTTGATTTATGTCAGGAATATATGCATAAATAATTCTACAATACAATTCAGGTATAAGAAAAATAATGAAAATTCTGAGTTAAATAGTCATGAAAAGTGGAGAATAAATTGATCAATGCTAATAATACTTTCATTGAAATATCACATTTATCTTTCAGTTGAAAAGATGAAGATTCTTGGAAGCCTTGCAACCTTAACAATATGTTTCACTCTGATACATTATGTGAACAGTCTTGCAGTGATGTCTGTCGATCTGGGTTCAGAATGGATGAAAGTAGGAGTTGTGTCACCAGGAGTTCCAATGGAAATAGCTTTAAATAAAGAATCTAAACGCAAAACACCAGCTGTAATAAGTTACAAAGATAACGATCGACTATTTGGAGAAGATGCTCAAACATTGGGAATCAGATTTCCAAAGAGTGCATATGTATATTTGCTTGATTTATTGGGCAAAGACATAAATCACCCAATAGTTAAATTATATCAAAAACGTTTTCCGTACTATGATATTATAGAAAACCCTCAAAGGAAAACTATTATGTTTAAACACAATGAAGACATTGTTTATTCAGTGGAGGAATTATTGGCTCAATTATTAGTGAAAGCTAAAGAATTCGCTGAGCAAGCCGCTCATCAACCAATTAAAGAATGTGTGATTACAGTTCCCGGTTACTTTAATCAGGTAGAGAGAGAAGCTCTCATTCAGGCTGTAAAACTTGCCAATTTGAAATTACTGCAGTTAATAAATGATTACACAGCTGTCGCATTGAATTATGGAATATTTAGAAGTAAGGATTTCAATGAGACTTCACAATACATTATGTTTTATGACATGGGAGCTTCATCTACGACTGCATCAATTATAAGTTTTCAAAATACAAAAACTAAAGAAAGAGGTTATGTTGAGACACATCCTGAATTAAGTATTATAGGAGTAGGATATGATCGCACTTTAGGAGGTTTAGAAATGCAAATCAGACTCAGAGATTACTTAGGAACTAAGTTCAATGAAGTTAAGAAAACTAAAAACAATGTTTTTGAAAATAAACGGAGTATGGCTAAACTCTTTAAAGAAGCTGGTAGATTGAAGAATGTCTTATCTGCCAATGCTCAACATACTGCACAAATAGAAGGACTTTTAGATGAGGAAGATTTCAAATTGCTAGTTACACGACAAGAATTTGAAGATTTGATACCAGACCTATTAGAGAGGGTGGGTAATCCGATTGAACAAGCTTTAAAAAGTGCCCAGCTGACTAAAGAAGTGCTGCATCAGATCGTTCTCTTCGGAGCGGGAACCAGGGTGCCTAAAGTTCAAGAAATACTCAGAGAAATCATCGGACAAGATTTAGCTAAAAATTTGAACACCGATGAAGCAGCAGCCATGGGCGCAGTTTACAAGGCTGCCGATTTGAGCACTGGATTTCAAGTGAAGAAATTCATCACAAAGGATGCTGTGTTATTCCCAATCCAAGTAGTGTTTGAAAGGGAAACTGAATCGCATGTAAAACAGGTTAAACGGACATTGTTCGGCTTGATGAATCCTTATCCACAGAAAAAAATTATCACTTTCAATAAACACACTGATGATTTCACTTTCAATGTCAATTATGCTGATATTGATTATTTGAATTCAGATGAGATCAAACATATCGGCATCCTCAACCTAACCGAAGTATCTCTGACAGGAGTGCGTACAGCTATTGAAAAACATCCACTATCTGAGAATGTTGAATCCAAAGGAATAAAGGCCCACTTTTTGATGGATGAATCAGGTATTCTCAATTTGATCAACGTAGAATTAGTTGTTGAAAAGAAAGTAACTGAAACAGAAGACGAAGGAACGTTTTCTAAGTTAGGAAGTACAATCAGTAAGTTATTCGGAGGAGAAGAGAAAGTTGAGGAAAAAACAAATGGGGAGAAACCAGAAGAAGATAAAGAAACAGCAAACAATACACAACAGGAAGAACCAAAAAAAGAATCTGTTGAAGAAAAAACGGCAACAAATTCATCTAACACAAAAAATAACACAGCAAAAGCAAAACCTCCAAAACCAAAGATTGTAGCTGTTAAGGAACCAATAGCTGTGAATATCAAATCATTGAATATTCCATCCCTCAATAATGAACAGTTCTCACAATCCCAACAAAAACTACAAACTCTAGACACTTTAGAGAAAGAATTGCTGCGAAGATCCACTGCTCTTAATAATCTGGAAACTTTTGTTGTCGATGTTCAGAATAAACTTACTGAGGAAGAATACTCCGAGGCAGTCACAGCTGAAGAAAAAGAAAAAATATTGACTTTATTCTCTTCTGTTTCTGATTGGTTGTATGAAGATGGAGCTGATGCAGATGCTGTCACATACGAAAGTAAACTGGAGGGATTAAAGTCTGAAGCTAACCCCTTGTTTGAAAGAGTATGGGAACATCGTGAGAGACCAGAAGCTCTAAGTGCTCTTAGTTCGATGTTGAACCATTCCACTCATTTCCTAGAATCTGCCAAAAATCTAACAGAAACAGTGAATCCCATTAAGAATGTCTTTACCGATAAAGAAGTAGCATCTCTGGACAAAATAATATCAGACACGCAAGAATGGGTACTCAAAAATATAGCAGCACAGGATAAATTGAAGAAACACGAAAGTATTATTTTAACGGTCAAATCTATAACGGAAAAAATGGGAGCGTTAGATAGAGAAGTGAAATATTTGGTCAACAAATTGAGGATATGGAAGCCAAGAAAGGATGAAAAATTAGAAAAGAAGGAAAAACTTGATAAAAAAGATGAAGTAAAGAAAGAGGAAGGTACACATAATGCAACAGAAGAAAAAAGTGAGAGTGGGCATAATGAAACAATAACTATTGAAGATGAGAAACATACAAGTGATAATATTGAATCAAATAATGAAAAGGGTGAAAAACATAATGAACTATAAGATGAACTAGCAAAGAATTTTTTTATATTTCTGTTATATTTATATATTAGGGAATTTTTTTGATTAATTTATTGAACAATTTAACGTGTGAGATTTACAAGATTCCTAAGTTACGTTAAATAAATAGAATTGATACAATGATTTTTTTTTCAAAATTCTTTACAAAAGTCGAATTTAAGCGAGTAATCAAAACACAGTGGCTATGACCAATCGCTTTCAATCATAACCAATTGTTTATGATATAAATGGTCTTAACTGTTCTGTTTTGTTTAATCGCTTAAATTTGACTATACAGTATTGGTGCTAACTCATATATACCGGATGAGTCTTGTTGTACATTAATTTTAACCTTAGATTTCTCTCATCAAATAAAACACTTTTCATTTACAATTTTTCCAAATTAGGCCCAGATAGAAAGATACAGGCTGTTGAAATTTAAAAAACAATCATTTTTTATTTTGTAGCTTTGACATGCTTTTTCCGAATAAAATGAATGTTGGTGTGATGATTATTATAACTTTGATACATATTCTCCAAATATCAGTTTTTTCCTACTTCCAATATGGTTTCCTAGTCATAGGCTCGTGGATTCATAAAACTAAATGAAATCAACATAAAGAAAGTAGATAAAGTCTTTATGGGGCATTGCAAGAACATACACTCGTTTTAGAAAATTAAATTATTAATAATGAAAAATGGCGATACCGTTCAACAAGTCGAGAGCGTTATGAAGACCCTATTGGCAGGAACGCTCTGGACTTGTTGATTTAATTAAATTATTCTTCATCATTTCTCCTTAAACGCATCGTTTTCGAGGGATTCTACATTGAATGTTATAAAATCCAGATATTCCACTACTTTTATGGGTAGGTCCCTGAGTGTTGGAATTCCAAATCAAGCTGTAACCGTTATCTTACCTCTTTCTCGTTCACCATCAATGTCATAGATAATTTATATGGAGGAGTGTATTTTAGCACATTGTGAAATCATCAAACACATAACTTTTTACATGAACCGAATCTGGAAAAATGGTGAATGAATAACGTGTTTTGTTTGATAAGATATATAAGTGGGAAGGTTTAACGGGTGATTCCGCAAAAGGAGCAGAAACGATATGATTGACATGGTGGCGCATGAAATATCTCTATAATGTTCGCCAATTTGTGTCTGTCAAACATATATAATTAAGGTCTTACTTTGCAATAATAGCACATAATTTTGAATATATTTATGACAGTTGTGTGTTGACACACTGTCCGCCGTATTCACAAAGCATTCAATCTCCGTTAAGTCCTAAACTGAGGTCCTCCGTTAAGTCCTAAACTGAGGTCCTCATATTTGTATTCTGTGGTCCTCAGTTAAGGATACATTTGAATCGTTAACGTATTTATATGACGGTGGTGAAACAGGCCTGTTAGGCCTGTTTCACGTTAATTTTCACGTTATAGCTGAGGTTGCGATTCAAATTTATCCTTAACTGATGTGGACCTCAGTTATAGTTCTTAACGGAGATTTAATGCTTTTTTAATACGGCGGTATACCTATATATAAGCACAGATTAATCTGTGATATAAGCTAGGCCAACATTGATGCAAGGCATATTGCATTGAATGAATATGACAATTTCATATTAATTTCAAGGGCTTGTACAACCAACTTCAAGAAAACTAAAAGCACTGTTGCCTTTGTACTTTATCTGGATTTGTTTTGTACTCAGATCCATTACTTATTGATCAGAGGTTTTGTACCATATCAACTTTAATGTGTAACATGTTCATTATTTCTATTGAATTTTGGGCAATATTAGTCATTGCCCCCGAATGTGCTATTTTATTATGATAATCCTTCTTATACTTGATGGAATATAAGCAAAAGCATAGTTTTCATTCAATTGTTTCAAAATTGTCATAAGTTCTGTCGTCCAGAAATGTTTGCTAAAGTTTAATTAGATCATAGTATACCTAAACAATGTATTCACACAAAACATCCTTGGGAACCGCTACCAACTTGCTCATATTCATCCAGTTGTAAGAAAAAATAAAACCCATCTAAAATTTTATCCTTGTATTTATCATAATATCCTATATTCAGGTTGGCCTCCACGTAAGACGCTACAATTTATTCACACAAAACATCCTTGGGAACCGCTACCAACTTGCTCATATTTATCCAGTTGTAAGAAAAAATAAAAACCATCTAAAATTTTATCCTTGTATTTATCATAATATCCTATATTCAGGTTGGCCTCCACTTAAGACGCTACATAAACAAGCAGAATTGTATGAAAATCATGCTTGCTTATATTCCATGTCTTAATAAGATTAGGGATGTTCTTTCGAACTGATTTTAGTGACATAAATCACTTCGTTCAGTACGAATAAAGAACATGCATATATCATCATAAAATAGCACGTTCGAGAGCGACCGATATTGCCAAATATTGTGAAATTCACAAAATAACTATCAACAAAATAATTCTAAAGATTTTCATTAAGCGTCTGACGAAGGAGTCTGAAATAGACTCCGAAACGTTACGATATAGTTGTTTCTTCGTTGATGTTGTTTCGTTATTTGCTAGGCAACATATTGTTCAATTGATTGCTTCTGACAAATATCTTGTGTTTCTTACGCAGAATCACAAAATAATTAATTTTTATTTTATAGATATTTTTCAGAGTTTGGGATAGAAAACCCAAAAAAACCTTTCAGAATAGTTACTGATATTAGATTTTTATTTTAATTTTCAATTATTTCTTAAAAATTTTTCATAAATACTATCCTCACCAAATTTTGCAAGAATTTTTCGCGTTGGCATTCTACAACTAATAACCATGTTTCAATATTCAATCGGTTCAGTATTTTTCGAGTTAAAAAGGAGAAAAAATCAACCAAATTTCAGAGGGCTATAACTCTAAAACCGGTATGCCGATAGCCGATTATGCTTATAAACAAACTCAAATGTCGTGTTCAGATACGCATCCTAACCTGAAAACTTCAAGCCGCTATCTCTGTCCGTTCTCAAGTTATCTTGACAACAAAAATATTTTTTAATAATTTTGTAGCCATACGATTCGCACAAAATTTCACAAACGTGCTTAGGTTCATATTCTACAACTACTCACCAAGTTTCAATTCGATCGGATTCATATTGGTTGAAAACAAAATTATTACTCGGAAACCATTGGGCCGATTATGCCCATTAACGAACTTGTCCGTCGTATTGTGATGCGCCACCTACCCTGAAAATTTCAAGTCGCTAGCTCTTTCCGTTCTCAAGTTATCGTGGCAACGGCCGGACGGTCGGCCGGACAGAATCAAATTTGACCTAGAATTCTTCATTGGGGAGTCGAACCAAATCGTTTGAGACCATTTTCGTCAAAAAATTCGAAAGTTACAGACATTTGGGCAAAATGATAACGCGATGTTCCCCAGAACATACGCGCAAAAAGGAGTGCAGGCAGATGACCCCCGTACGCCTTTTCTTCAAATCTGAATGTGATTTAATATAGATTGTAACGTATCAGAACGTTACATTTCAAGAAACTTATACCTATTTGGTTTCTTCCCCACCGAGGTTTTTTGTGCCATGTGGGTCTAACCCTCCGAGAGTGCAATTTCTTGTAAAACATCGACTACGCTACAGCGATTTATGGCCTATTTCCTGTAAAAGACTTCAGAACAAATGTTCGAATACCTTCATCAGCAACTGAAGTGTTGCGAAACTTATCGGTTCTTAAGACATTATTGCCCATTGCTGGTATTCGTTTTCTCTAGAGACAATTGAAACCAGTAAAACTGCGGCAATTATCCATCTGTGCTGACAGCTTTTATGCAGAACACAAAGGAAGTCAGCGCATATATGAGTGAGACAAATTCCAGATTTCGAATGCATAAGATTGAACATCCTAGAAGTGCCCTCATTGCTGCTTGTATACGAAATTTCGGATTTATTTCCACTCTCTTCAAAAAGGACAAATCAGAGTATTGTAGTAACCTTAGACTATAATTCTAATATTATGTATACATGTATATGGTACTAACCTATCCGGGGCGGTTTTGAGATTGAAACCCCAATCAATGTTGATATTTCTCCCGTTTTTACAAGGAACTGTTTTGCTTCTATCTGGTCGTTTAAATGCAATAGGTCTCTTGCATGTATTTTTTTTTTATTATTTGAATCGATTATTATATCCATAACAATACTGAAAAATTTCAACCACCGTCAAAAATTTTAATTTTCAACGAGAAAACGATCATTCAAATTTGGTTGCAAATAATTGCTATTCAAACGATCGAAACTTGGCGCCTATCCGTGACGTAACTCGTCATATCAACTTCATCCCCCTGATAAAACAATCAGGGTACGAAAAATCTGGTCCTTCGAATCATCATTACCCTGGTAAAACAATCAGGATCCAATATTTGCTCCATCGAAACAACATTATCCTGATAAAAGAATCAGGATTCAACATAGGTATTTCAAATTGTGTTTCCACCATATCCTCTCGTAAACTGCATACATTTGACAATATTTATTAATTGATATCAAATTGATGCTGGAATTCTTAATGAGCGTGACTATGTATTCACCCCTTGCACCCTGGACCATACAACACCAAAAACGGAAAGCCTACTTCTGCGCATGCACACTTTCTCATCGAAAGTGCCCTCTATATGCTGCCTGCCACTCAAAACCACGATCCTGTAACACCATCGGTTCAGGAGATATCGTCACTCACTTCCTCACATATATACATACATACATGGATACTCCTGACAGTATTCTGTGACAGGACAGTATCCCTACACACAAAACTCTAAGGCCGCTCGTACACCAGCACGACGCGACCGCAACGCGACCGCGACTTCGTGTCGCTTCGCAGTCGCGGTACGTGGTAATTCATAGAAGCGCCCACACCAAGGATACGGCGACGCGACGCATTTTCCTCGTTAAAAAGTATCGTCGCGGTAGCGTTGCGGTCGCGTCGTGCCGGTGTACGAGCGGCCTAACCCTCCCACTCTCCCAGACTAGAACCACAGATTACCAGATAGTGCAATCGACATTTGGCGGGAAGCACACACAATCACAAATAATCATATTTCTTGCACATACGCAACAAACTGCATCTTAAACGTCTTCAATACACTTTATAAAATTGATTAATTTAATCCCACTTGAGTTACAAATTTTCGTACATAAGCTGAGTATTTTAACTAACCTTTCCGTTTGTTGTTATACATTTATGAATGAACGTCGTTCTGCCTCTACCATAGTTGCGATTGGCCGAGAGGTCACGTGATCATATATATGCGATTTTATTGGCACCCCAAATAGTTCCTGGCTAGGAACTATTTGGGGGTGCCGAGAATTCCATGGTCAATATTACGCGTCAGCTGAGTTCATTCATAAATACTGGGAGTGGCGCATCTGGTTAATCTGTGCTAGAACACAAATAGTTATAACGTGTTCCGTCATTCCTTCATCCATATACACTCATCCGATCGCCCTACATACGCCTCCATCTCGACAAGTTGGTTACCATAGATACTATTGTATAGACCACATTAGTTAGGTTAGAATCATTCGCTTGGCGGGAGATCCATATTCAAATTTTTTAACAAGGAATTTCAAATTTGAGATGAAACCACCCTATTTAAAAGAGACTGTTAGTACAGAGACAACAAGTATTGGGTACCTTCATCATTAGTGCATGTTTTCATGTTATTTCCACATTAAAATCTACCTCTATTTATCCTTAAATCAAAATTGAAACCATTCTAGTTCGAAAGATTTCCGTATGTCGTAGATGACTTCTGTTGTGCGTCATTACACGGCCGATTTAGGGTTATGTTATTATTTTTGACTGATTTCGAGTGAGCTAAGACATACGTCAATCGAATTTAATGAACACTTTTATATTTATTAATTATTTTGGAAATATAAAATTTTGTTATGAAAACTTGATTCTAGATGGTTGAGAAAGGTTCACAGAATCTATTTCAACCAAAATAAACCTTAAGAAATTAGGCAAAGCGGTTGTTGGCACACAAACAATTAACTTGTTATGGTCGTTGACTATTTTATAGTGTTTATTGACTTTTTCCGGAGCTTTTCTGATGTGTAAACTATACTGAAATGAAGAATGAATATTTGAAAAGACTATTGTTGAAAAACAGAGACTTTGCTGAACGGTAGGTTCGAAAAAAAGCACCTTCATCATGTGTTTACATTTCATTTTATTACAGGTATATAATAAAGATGGGATTAATTAACGGCTTAGATCCTTTCACATTGAATGTTTCTGATCTGGGTAGTGGATAATTCAATTGATGGTGTTCCTCCAATCTTATATATGGATATTGCAACGTATTTGGATTATTATATACCACAACGTACAAGACATACATGAAAATTTGCGAATGAACAGTTCTTGTCTAATAGCACAAGCTGGAATGATTACTTTTAAAAAACACACAGTTGTTACTACCAAATACAAGTGCAACTATTCATCTCACAGTCGCTTTTTTGTGATTTCGTTATATGGTCTCCAAATATTTGTTTAGTACGAATGATCTGGAAATATGGGAAAAGAACTTAGAAACTGCTAAGAAATTTAATTCAGAAGTTATTATGCCAGGACTGATGGCAAAATATTCCACATCTGAATTTATTCACTATTGCATTTGCAACGGTGGATAATGGACGTGCGATGATAAAATGAGATGGGAATGACTGTCAAATAGAAGATTTCATTTTGATTGTGTATGACCAGTTGACACTCCTAATGGTACCTGGTATTGTAATAAATGTGATGAAAAGGTCTGGATTTTTATAAAAATGGAATAGATTACATAAAAAATTCTTGATTTTTTATTTCATGTCCGCACATTAATAGCATGGCATGACACACAAATAATATAAAAACAGGTGAAAGCCCTTGGATTTTTCTTCTTATTTATTGATGAATACACAGTAGAATCTGGATATAACAACCCTCGAGGGATCCACGACACTTCATCGTACTGATCGCAGCAGACTGCTGCAAACTCTCTGATACTTGAGCTTTGAATCTTTTCTCTCGATTTCAGCTAGCCATAGGGCTCTTCGCTTTCTGAATAACTCATTTTTACTAGTCAAAAACTACTGTGTAGTACTAGGAAACATACTATATCCTTGTCGTGCTGAGATCCACAGCCAACCACAATGCATGTAAGAGGCATTTTTTTCTTGTTTTATTATTCAAAATTAAAAATACAACCCAAATACGCACAGGAAATCAAAAAACGAACAATATACCACTATAATTATGGTCATATATCATAAAATTCAAAGTAAACAATACAATGTGTGCCAACAGCCGCCACATTGCTTTAGTTTTGACAGGTCGTTGGATTCCCTAATTGATTGTGACCAAGATGCATAGAATAACAAGGTGTGGACACTCCCTACTAATTCCTGCTAAAATTTTCGGCCGAAAAACGGACCAAGAACTGTCAAATCACGTACTTTATGTACTACTTCACTTTATTAACGATGGTGCCGCTAGGGTCGATTTCGAAGATTCTGACAAGCGAATAAATGAAAACTGACAAGCGACAAAGTTCACTTTTCACCGTTGCTAGTTCGTAAATTCAAATTAAAAGAATATAATGAAGCAGTTTATTGAAAAATCAATCCATTTTTTGATTAATCAGATATCTGTTCGGAGATAATATGTAAACCACATTGGTTTGGAACAGAAATTTCATCTTGCCAAGACATAATGAGGTCAAATAAGGGATTTATCAGTAAAGGAGTTTCTTTGGAACATTTTGAATGGGACTGTAAATGAAGAAATCTGTGAAATCATTATTTTTCCATTACGAAAGATCACATCCAACGTCATTAGAGTACAAGTATTTAATTTATGTATTTTGAAATACATTGAATGATACAGAATTTTCTGTAATACCTCTACATACAATATCTTTCGATATCATATTATTATTCAAATGTAGTAATTCCTTTATCATGTAAGGCTCTTTTAAATTGAGCATTTTACTTATTATATTATATATATAATTTGAAATTTCATCAAAACATTCTCATGTATACAGCATTTTTTCAGTCACCCAATACCCCTTGACAACTTTTCATGTTCTCAGCAATTAGATTGCTGAATATAGATATTTAATTCGATAGCTATTATTCAGAACTAAGTATATACTGATGAAATATCGAAAAATGATTCATTAAATTGATAAACTAACCAAATAGAGGGTAGTGTACTACGTTTCAATCTTTTATTCAATATACATATATTCGCTAGAAAAATATTTTGAACAAACAAATGTTCTAATTTTCGATACCCTACCTCTAGCACAAGCCAGTTGCCATTCTTGTCGTTTAACAATATCCTTGAAACAAATAATATTATAGTATAAGAGCGCCAAAAAGAATGACGCCTTAGGAAAGCTATTCAAATTGATGAAATCACACTGTGTGGATGCTCTGAACTTTGTTCTCTGCTAGTCCTTTCATCGTTCACAAATAATATTGTTAGTTTTCATAACATGGCATTTCATTCCTTCTCAATATATAACTGAATTGTATAATGAATATAATTATTAATCAATAGAGTTATATCTTAATTTCAACTGTTAAAACAGTTTATGTTCATCAACCGGCAAGATTATAGTAAATCAACAAGTCTTACGTTCTCCTATGTTGATTTATTAACAATTAACGGTATCAGCGATCTTTCAATATTATTAATATTAAAATTAATAACTATCTTGATACTAGAAATCTGCTCCTGATCCGGTAAGAATATACAATTGTTAAAAAAATATATTCGCATAAAAACGAAGTATTTTCGAAATGAAAATAGTATTTGATTAAAATGGTTCTGGATACTCGTTCAGAGTTCACACAGCAAACATTTGACTTACTTTCGGCGCGGCAAACGACTTTCCACAAGAAACTGGAATAAGCAAAGATTCAAATTTAATTTGACATGTCGGTAATTTTGTCCATAAAATTTCTACTGCCGGCATCTATCGGCGAAAATTGAAGTAAAACAAAATCCTTGTATTTTGACAGTATTTGGACCGCAAATCGGCCGAAAATATGTCAAAGAGTGTCTTCACCATGTATTCTATGCATCTATATTGTGACCACAGTACCACAGAAGACTATGGGTTACGTGCAGTTCTGACAGTTGACCGACATTGGAGCATCATAGACAAGATATACTGGATATACATTGCATTGGAGGACCAACAAAGCGGGAATTAGTACTGTTATTGTTTGTTTTGCTCTTATTTTCCTGGATTTTTCGATATTTGTGAGTGTTATATCAATTGAATTGCTGTTTATGAAGTGAAGTGAATATTTTGCTATCTTTATTTGTTCCATAAACATTAATTTTTAGTAATAAAATGCCAAATTTTTGCAAGTTCATGAGCTGCAGTAGCAAGGGCGAACTAAAAAACGTACAAATATCACATTTTTCACGTAAATTTATATGCAGAAAGTGCGTAAGTAAGTGAGTAAGGTATAGATCTATTTTAATATCTTGGTTTCAATTTGAATCTTGTATGAATGTAGAGCATAGACCTAATTTAAAGGTCTATGATGTAGAGCTAACCGATCACCTTGAGAGATTATAAGAAAGAACTAGGTATATTGTTTTCAAAGGCAAGAATTCTATTGCATTAGTATGTCACTACGATTGGAAACTGTGGAAAATTTAGAAGACAAATAACACTTTCCAGCTTGTCAATTCTGTATAATTATAGGTACATATAAAAATGTTTCACTTAGTTAGCTGCATGAATAGTAATGTATGAATCTATAATATTTCATTATAAATTTTATGAATTTCTCAATTAATTTGATTTCTTTATTGAAAGGATTTCATCAGTTTTTGATAAAGTTCGCAAAATTTTTTACCTCAGCAAAAACCAGAGATTTATGGATTCGTCTGCTGAAGTGATTCGACTTAACAGCTTCGAAACTCAAATTTGGTATGATGTATTTAACACGTTTTCATTCAAATATGAAAGGAAATAAAATTTTGATTTGTTTCTAATGTTAGAATATAGAAAATTGTACACCATGTTTTCACTAGGTAAGCCAGCAGATTTGTCCGATAAAAATCATCCTGATTGGATTCCATTATAGAATATGATTGTTTATGTAATTTATCTGTTATTTTTTATAATCTAATGTAGTTAATTTGTGATGAATAAATTTAATTTTCCCAACTCTGATGCCAGGTCCAAACCAACCGAACAAAAACGAGAATAAGGCTGTTACAAAGCAAAATTTATATTGTAGATTAATTTATTTAAACAGAACTGCTTAGACATGATGAATGTTGTAAATAAATTATAAAGTATACAATGTGTTTTTTACTCTATTAATATTAGTGTAAATTTTTTTAAATATGCTTGCTTCAGTTTAAACTATTACCAAAAATCATTGTAATGACGAGCATGAATAACCCATTGTCACTGTGAAATACTTCTTGATCCTACACATGCTTAAAACCAACTCTTGATATTCAACTGCTCCCTGCTTTCTATTTCAATAGATTTAGATTCAACCACTGTCAAATTGATGCTTCTGCCTGAAAAATATTGATAAATAAATCATTTTACTAACGTTGATAGAAGCTGCATTCATATAATATCCTTGAAGAATCGTTCATTACTGCCACTAATAAATTCAACAGCACACATAAGATAAAAATCACCAACAAGTATCAAATTTTAAGAACTAAAAGTTGGATAGATTGGGGCTTACCGATATCCTACAATTCCTTCGATGATATATTTAAATACTTTTCTTCAAATAAATCCATGATAGTTATAGTGAAATATATGAAATTGAAGATGATAGTTGAACCTATACCTTTGGAATTATCAAACTATGATTGCCAGTATTTATTATGGAGATATTCCACACCCATCTACATGCTGTCTGATTATAAGCCTCCAAACTTTTATTAGAACTCATATCATCTGAAGTATATTTGTCCTTGGTAACCACAAGGTGCATAAAAATGTCCGGGTACAGTATTTTCGTAAAGTCATCAACTTTTGTTGAACACTTCTGCTTCCTGATAGTATAAGGATCTAAACGAACCACCAATGATGGAAATTTGATCGATATAGAGCTTTTTGTCACTCTCAGAATGTTTTTCAGAGTAATCACTATAATCCATCATGATTATTTACAAATGAAGGGCTTATTGTTAGAATACGATAAGCCACAATAACCAGCGAATTGAGTATTTTACCGTTCCTGGGTCAGTAATAGTATGACAATTTCGATTGATCTCCAATAATAGATGGCTATACTATCCCTTATCATTCAATGCGACCATTTCATAATTATGAAAACACAACGCAATATTTTATTGATTTAAATAAATATGGAATCATCGATTTCTAGAGATTATGTTTTTGTGTCTCATCACATTCTAACAAGAAGGCCTTCAAATATAAATTGGATTACAAGGTACCTGAAAACATGGAAATGAGCAAACTGTTCAGATAAGGAAGATATTAGCATTCTTACCTATGAAATACTATTTTTTTCGCAATATATACCCCTTTTATGGATCAAATAACGTTTATGAGATATTCATTACACTACATAAAATCCGTAAACAGCATATAATTTGATATAACATTCAAAAATTAGGAGAAATATGAGCAAAACAACCAATATCAGTGCTAATTCCTGTTTTGTTGGTCCTCCAATGTCGTGTCAACTGTCAGAACTGCACGTAACCCATCACAGAACATATAATATAAGAAGTGCTACCTGCCTTGTAAACTGTGTGCAACAGTAGTGACATTTAGGTCCTTTCGTTTGCATCGAAAGTGTAGCACTTTCCTACACTCGGTGTAATTTGCACTCGATATTAGTATATATCTCTTGTCTATGTAGTATTCGTTTGCTTATTGGATTTACACCAGTGTACACCAAGTGTAGTTTATCTGCACCTGGTCGAAAGGAGGTGTGAAATGCACTCAAAACAGAATATAGGGTTATGGTTAATGTTACGGCAAAAAGAAGGCGTCAATAATTGACTTGTTATGAAAATATTTGTTGTCTGGGAACTTTGATCTCTTCTTTAAAATGGGTATTATCAAATTTAAAATTTGCAATAAGGTCCGGAGGATGAAGAAATAATGGTTTACGTGCAGTTCTGTCAGTTGACACGACATTGGAGGACCAACAAAGCAGGAATTAGTACTGTTATTGTTTGTTTTGCTCTTATTTTCCTGGATTTTTCGATATTTGTGAGTGTTATATCAATTGAATTGCTGTTTATGAAGTGAAGTGAATATTTTGCTATCTTTATTTGTTCCATAAACATTAATTTTTAGTGATAAAATGCCAAATTCATGAGCTGCAGTAGCAAGGGCGAACTGAAAAACGTACAAATATTACATTTTTCACGTAAATTTATATGCAGAAAGTGCGTAAGTAAGTGAGTAAGGTATAGATCTATTTTAATATCTTGGTTTCAATTTGAATCTTGTATGAATGTAGAGCATAAACCTAATTTATAAGGTCTATGATGTAGAGCTGAACTTAACCGATCACCTTGAGGGATTATAAGAAAGAACTAGGTATATTGTGTTCAAAGGCAAGAATTCTATTGCATTAGTATGTCACTACAATTGGAAACTGGAAAATTTAGAAGACAAATAACACTTTACAGGTTGTCAATTCTTTGTTACCTCAGCAAAAACCAGAGATTTATGGATTCGTCTGCTGAAGAGATTCGACTTAACAGCTTCGAAACTCAAATTTGGTATGATTTATTTAACACGTTTTCATTCAAGTATGAAGGGAAATAAAATTTTGAGTTGTTTCTCATGTTAGAATATAGAAAATTGTCCACCATGTTTTCACTAGGTAAGCCAGCAGATTTGTCCGATAAAAATCATCCTGATTGGGTTCCATTATAGAATATGATTGTGTATGTAATTTATCTGTTATATTTTATAATCTAATGTAGTTAATTCCTGATGAATAAATTTAATTTTCCCAACTCTGATGCCAGGTCCAAACCAAGCGAACAAAAACGAGAATAAGGCTGTTACAAAGCAAAATGTATATTGTAGATTAATTTATTTAAACAGAACTGCTTAGACATGATGAATGTTGTAAATAAATGATAAAGTATACAATGTGTTTTTTACTCTATTAATATTAGTGTAAATTTTTTTAAATATGCTTGCTTCAGTTTAAACTATTACTAAAAATCATTGTAATGACGAGCATGAATAACCCATTGTCACTGTGAAATACTTCTTAATCCTACACATGCTTAAAACCAACTCTTGATATTCAACTGCTCCCTGCTTTCTATTTCAATAGATTTAGATTCAACCACTGTCAAATTGAAGCTTCTGCCTGAAAAATATTGATAAATAAATCATTTTACTAAGGTTGATAGAAGCTGCATTCATATAATATCCTTGAAGAATCATTCATTACTGCCACTAATAAATTCAACAGCACACATAAGATAAAAATCACCAACAAGTATCAAATTTTAAGAACTAAAAGTTTGATAGATTGGGACCGATATCCTGCAATTCCTTCCATGATATATTCAAATACTTTTCTTCAAATAAATTCATGATAGATATAGTGAAATATATGAATTTGAAGATGATTGTTGAACCTATACCTTTGCAATTATCAAACTATGATTGCCAGTCTTTATTATGGAGATATTCCACACCCATCCACATGCTGTCTGATTATTATAAGCCTCCAAACTTTTATTAGAACTCATATCATCTGAAGTATATTGATTTTTCACACGATGAATTTACTGTTATTTTTTTTTAAAAAGCCGTCAGGGAAGGGAGATTACTACAGTATGGGATTTATATCCATCAGATTGATGGCTGAACAAGAATAATAACCAATGTTTTGACGTTTAGATAAACAAACATCAGTCAGTTCAGTGTACTTCTCATTCGTTTGCGTTACTGCACTGAAAATCAGCTGATTCAGAGTGCAGTGTAGATTACACTACACCAAGAAGCAAACGAAAGGACCTATTTACATACCATAGATTAGAGAGAGATGGGGCGAAAAAGGTGGGGATATTCCATTATGGTTCTAGGGGGTGTCCGCTTGTTGAAGTATATGTCACACTAAAATGACATATACAAGGGGACACCCCCTAGAACCATAATGGAATATCCCCACCTTTTTTTCATTATTGTATTCGAAATTTGAAATGATTCGAAAGGAAAGATGTTTCAAAATGAAACAAAGCTTTATAAACAATAATTTCTTTATCAACATTATTTTTACAATTATATATAATACATCTATTATAGAATCAAACAAGTAAATGATATTTGTCGAATTTTTCGAATGTGATTATAATTTAGTTAGCAGTTTTCTAAAACAAATAAGTTCAATTTGCTTCTGGAGCAAGGTTTCTCAAACTTTTGGCTCCACGAATCCCTTTTCAAGTTTCCAAATGACAGCGAACCGCTTAACTAACACATGGTGGTGAGCCCATGCCACCGTCGAATGGCAAACCCCTAGGGGTTCACATACCCCACTTTGAGAAACCCTGTTCTAGAGAAACTAAAAACCATGACACAATTCAATGAAACAAACAAAATTTTTGACCAACCATAGGTCTTTTTGGAATTTGCTGAGTTATTACAAGTTCTTAGGGGTACCTATATCTACCAAATTCCAGTACAAATATCTGAATAAAATGTCAAAATAACACTTGTATATAGAGTTAGGGATAAATTATTCGTGGGTCAACACTCATTCACAACGGTCTTTCAGTCTCATTATGATCAGAATTGTCACTTCACTAAATCACAATAACACTGATTCATCTAGGAAGGAGAAGAAACTACCACCAGTCACAATTGACAGTCAAAATCCGGTAGAATCCATCAATCTAGGTAATGACGGTCACCATCACCATTTTCTGAAAAAAGAAATAAGTATTTTTACATATTAAGTGATAGAAGATGAATATTCAAATATATTTTAAATATAAATATTCGTGATCAAGATGTCAGGATAGATCTAAATGGGTTGGTTCTATCAGAATTAAGTTTAATAAGGTATATCAATTGTCGTTCCCAAAAAATGCTTCTCAGTAAAATATTAACCCAATCACACTATAACTAATATCTCAGTTAATAGACTACTACTATAATAATAAAAATAATAAAATATTCAACAGTTAATACAATCATATTGTTCAGTGAGTGCATGTATTAGGTACAAATGTCTGAAACCAGGTACATTCAGGCAGTCAGTCAGAAAATTAGAAATATTTTTGCTAGGACTTATTTTACAAATATCATTCCAAATTGTCAAGGTGGAAGGATCTTTAGGGAAACGAAAAAAACTTCTGTTTCTGCAAACAAGTGATGAATGGCTGATATATGAATTTTGGCAAGAATACTTAACATCTTTCGCAACAATGAAGTTGCAGAACCTGAAGCCATTTTCTTAATACAATATGATATTAAACACAATCAGATTTGCAGAATTGAACCTCGTATAAATATAAACTTATCAGATCTCACCAAGTGGCCAAATTACCAACAAATATCTTCAACATCACCTGAAACGGAAATTTTTTCATTGAATTACGAAAAAAACAAACTTATCTTCACACGGGTAATATAATAACACTGGTTTTATTTTAGTATAATAATTATTATTGCTATTTGCCACAATCTATTAGAAATATCAGGAGTATATTTATCAGTCTTGTCAAATTTACGAAGTCAATGAAGTCCTGACACTCGTGTCATTGTCATTTATCCATTTGAACATATCTACGACAAGCGAACAAAAAAGGTGGGGACGTATGTCCATGTTTCCACTTTTTGTACTCTCGCTTCACCCCCCTGACCCATTATGACCAGCAATCCCACAGAATATATTCTAGGGTATATTCTGTGAGCAACTCAGGGCCGGTTTCTCAATTGCGAGTTAACTCGAGGTTGCGAGTTGGGCATGTATTTGTATGTATATTAGTGTTCTGTTTATATAGGGCCGGTTTCTCAATTGCGAGTTAACCCGAGGTTGCGGGTAACCCGAGTGTTACGCATTCATGAATATCGCTAAATATATGCGTCAACTCGCAACCTCGAGTTAACTCGCAATTGAGAAACCAGCCCGGAGGCCCCGGAGGGCCAGTTAACTCGAGGTTGCGAGTTGACGCAAGTATTTAGCGATATTCATGAATGCGTAACACTCGGGTTACCCGCAACCTCGGGTTAACTCGCAATTGAGAAACCGGCCCTTAGCGATGTTCATGAAAGCCTCCGTAATCACAGATATTTAGTTATCTGTGTCCGTAATCACAGAATATACCTAGGGTATATTCTGTGTCCGTAATATGCTTTGAGGAACTACGTTCCAATAATATATTTGCACCTTACATTAGAGAAGAGAGAGGAGTTATGTCCCATAACATTGAACTCGCCTCCAGGACCCGGTCATGAAATTTGTAGCCGGTTTCAAATTTAAAATGGCGGCTTCGGAAGTGAACTTCCGTTAGCACTACAGTGACTATATTGTGTGAATATAGTGAATATAGTCACTGCAGTTAGCACTTGTAAACACTCGCTAAAAATTTGAAATTTCAACCGATTATGACGACCGATAAGCACACTAAAAAATCCATGTTTCAGCTAAGTTTATTCCAGAGTCCATTTCTGTTTGTTCTATGATATTGTGAATAACCATTTTCTATGATTTAACCTTAAAATAAATACAAATATTTTTTCTATGCTTCGAATCCGAGTTTTTACATTTCTACTTCCTACATTTGTATTCTGTGGTTTCTAATTTCCAAGTTGGCGTTTGGTTCGTTATTTTTTTCGTTAGCAGCAAGATGGTAAGTGCAGCTCTTATTTTATTCGAATCATCCCTTACAATTTTAACATTCCACATGCTTAATTATTGTCCTATAAATAGCTATTTTTCAATGGGATATTTATTTTTTAGTCTGCTCATAAGACCTTCATTATTAAAAGGAAGTTAGCCAAGAAGCTAAAGCAAAATAGACCAATTCCACAATGGGTCCGAATGAAGACAGGAAACACTATAAGGTAATTGAATTCATATTTTTTGGGCTATTTTCTAACTATCCTAAATTTCCAAAGAATCTTTCACTTGACATTTTTGGTTATGTAGGTATACATAACCAAATTTGATCTGATTACGGTAGATAGAAGTCGAATTTAAGCGAATAACCGGAACAGTGCGGTTAAGAGTAAGACCAATCCCTTGCTAAACATAACCGATCGGTTATAATAGCAAGGGATTGGTCTTAACCGCACTGTTCCGGTTATTCGCTTAAATTCGACTTGGGAATTATTATTATGAAATGAAACGAGCTCATTCCAGCTTAAAAGTTAAAAGGCAAAAGAATCATGAGACGGGGCTCCCTCTCTAGTTTTCTGACACAAGTTCTTTCATTTTGGGTATTGGACCAAAAGATCTGAGCACAGCGCCTTCGTAATACAGACCTACAGAAAGGAGACCATTCTCTATGAAGATATAATTGTGCCGTAGTACATGCAGTTGACAATTTTATTAAAACAGCAAGAAAGAATGATCGGAATTATAGGAGATAATTCCTTATGGAAAGCCATTCAAATGGGAATAACTTCAAATTCAAAGTTCATAAGATCTTAGCTACTTATATATTTTGACAATGTCACTTGAATTTAAGGTTAAATGAGAACTCTTCTTTCTGCCCTCATGACCAGTTGTTGAAACATTATAAATATAAATTATATAGATAGTATATACATATATCATACATTTATTATCTATCTGCGAAGACTTGTTCGCAGTTAGTAATATATTTTCAGTCAGAGTTGCTTAAGAATGTAATATAGAGTACAAAATTATGAAAAGAAAAAGTCATAACATATGTATTAGGCTATAGGTGACGGTTTTTTACCATAATAAATTCAATAGGGTTTGGGGAAAGCTGTTAAAGGGATTTTCCATTTTACCTGATCACATTTTTAATGGCGATTTCCATTGACACGCTCGGAGCCCTCGAAATCGATCTCATCTGTCATGCATCTGTCCAATTGAACCGAAAATATTACTCCGAGTGATCTTAGCGTGTCAATGGAAATTGCTATAAGTATTACTCATCATTGATGTTCTAATGTTTTTCAATTTTTGTTTCAGATACAATGCCAAGAGACGTCATTGGCGTAGAACAAAGTTGAAGTTGTAAATAATAGTTATTAAAATTTTTTGTAACATATTTTATTTCCTCTGAATTAATTTATAAATATTATTCTTCTCCTGTACCTATGCTTTTATGGCAAATTTTGACTTTACCGTTTTCAAGGATAATTGATATTGGAAGATTACTATTCGAGTTGAAACAGTCACGTCACTTAAAATTCTTCCAAAATATTTTGTATACTTGAAACATCGATAATTTGCTTATAAATCTATCAACTAAACTGGTAAAGATTTTTGTTAGTAATCAGAATAGAAGAGAATGAAACAATTATCTAATATTTTAGTAAATGGTTCCGTCCAGCGAAAAGAACCCTTGCAAATCTTATTATCGAGTGATGACTGAGCATAAAGTGATTGTAAAAGGTTTTCTGAACGGTCAATTCATAAACTTATGCGCTGCGTATTCATCCACATAACCTAATTACGATTCTTAATTTGTTTTGGGTAAATCTCAGATTTCATCAATTTTTTTTAGATTGTTTTGCAAGAGTTCAAATGAATCAATTAATTTAGATCACCTCATAATTGTGTTTATGAAATATATTGTATATGCAATTTTATAAGAACTTTTAAAGTTAAACAAAAGATAAATACTACTTATTTTTAGCATACTGAACAGATGATATCGAGTTATAGCTGTACTTTTTGGCTGAAAATGTTCTTAAACGTTTTGGTTCGACTCACTGATCTAGAATCCCTGGTCAAAATCGATTCTGTCCGGCCGGCCGTTAACACGATAACTCTCGAACGGAATGAACTAGACAGTTGAAATTTTCAGAGTAGGTTGGGGAGATAGTTATCTCCGTTAAGTTCGTTATTGGGTGGCTTCGGAGTAGGTATCTAACTAAAATAATTGGTTCAAGCCCTGTAGACAGGAGCTTTGGCGCTCTTGTTCCAACTCTGACAAATCATACTATCTCCGAAATTATTGGTATCTGGGAATGATATAAATGGATTCTTACGATAGAACTGCATCATGAAAGAAATTAAATTCAAACAGACCGATTCTCCCCAATATCGAACGTATCCGAGATATTCATTCCTCAAATCTTCTCTGAAAACTATATTATAGCCATTATAACTTAGACAATATTGCAGTTTTGTTTTTACTAGAACTGCATCATGAAAGAAATTAAATTCAAACAGACCGATTCTCCCCAATATCGAACGTATCCGAGATATTCATTCCTCAAATCTTCTCTGAAAACTATATTATAGCCATTATAACTTAGACAATATTGCAGTTTTGTTTTTACTGGAGATATTTTGAACCCAATTTGATGATGTATTTTATCAAAGAATATAAATCATCATCATAATATGATGATGGAATAATCCATATTATGGATTATCCACGGGCATTATTCCATGAGGAATAGACTCCATGCAATTTCCGTTTCAGCTCTTATTACCTGTATTTAATATTTCTGTTTTGGTAAAATCTATGAAATAATTTTCTTCTATAAAATGTTCTGCCAATCCCGTTGATATTTTATTTCGAAATATAGAATTTTTGGTATTCATTTATCTTAATATTTAAGAAACGTCTGACCTGACCTATATATGGAATGCAGAGCATCCCATTACGAATTGTAATGGAATGAATGGCCTGCATTCTGCAGATCACCATGAGGTACTTTTCTATCATAGACAAGGTATTACTTATACTGTTTTCTATACAGCAATATTTCCCTATTTTATTTTTGACAAAAAGTTAGTACCTACATCAAATATGATATAAGAGCTTTGTGACTTCCGGTTTGAGCAAAATCGCCATTTTTCAACAATTAAGAATGTCGATTATCTGGGAAAATTCGAACTTTTTCTATAAAACGCTCTACCCTTGTTTGAAATTAAAATTTAGATCAATTTGGAAAAATTAATTCAATTCAATTCAATTCTTTATTCACCAATTTCCGTTACAAACTGAAAAACCATGAAAAATATTTTTTCTTCTTGCATAAATTCAATAATTTTTGGTGACTAAACAATATTGGTAACTAGAAAATTCTGTTAGAACCGTACTTCGTATGGTAATGCGTTTCGTCAGTTCCGCATATTGTATATTGTTGTAGGGGGCGGTAACGTTGCACTGCGACCTTAAAGGTCTATTGTGCCCCCCAGAGCTGTCGATGTCATCACCATGTACAGCTCGCCTTCCAGTTCCAGAGTTCTGATGAGCTCCAGTATCTGGGATGGCTTCAATGCGGCTACATCTTCGCTCCTGCAGATTTCTTGCCCAAAGCATTCCTTGCGTTGGTTTGAGATGGCGAGGCATTCCGTTATCAGGTGTTTCATCCTCCTCCCAACAGAATCTGCACTCGTCAGTTTCTGCTGGCCCTAATCTCATCATATGCTTCCTATAAGGCCGCAGTGCCATGTGAGGAAACCAGTGAGCGCGAGGTGCAGCGTGTTCTTGCTGAGGTCCGAGTATTTCTTAGATCTGAAATTATCAAAGTTCCGGAGGAATTTCTTGGCTTGATACATTCCGGGGAGATATCTCCAAAAAATATCTCTTTCAGTTTCTTCTTTCATCCGAAATTCAGTTTTGTAGGTGTATCTACCAACCCCACAGTATAGGGTTCCGGTCCAATAAAGGGGGTTTGTGCTCCTTTCTTGGCAAGTCTGTTGTCCTCCTGATTTCCTTTAATTTCCTCATGACCATCATCAGGAACCCAGTCCAAGGAGACCCTATTTTTCTTGCCTACTTCATTGAGTTTTCTTCGGCACTCCCATATTAGCTTGGACTCGATAACATTGGAGCTCCAGAGCTTTAAAGCAGCTTGACTATCAGAGTGGATTGCTATATATCCCATCTCTAATAGTTTCTTTCTAGGTTCATTTCCACGCATCTTTCTATTGCAGGTACTTAATTCTGCCTGAAAGATGCTCGGATAGGAGCATAGCGATATTGAGCATTTGGTGCCTGGCCCATATATACTCCAGTGCCAGCTCTTGTTAGTGGTTTTTGAACCGTCTGTGTACCATTTAAAGGCATTTCTTTTAGGTGGTGGATTCCCTGTCCCAGTCTTTTTTCCTACCGAGCATCGTAGTGAAGTTCTTGTCGATGCTTACTTTCTTCACTATAGGAAGATTGGGTGTTTATGAAATGTACCTGGTAAGATGAGAGGAACAGGCTTTCTGGTTTTTAATACTCTCATTACCTGTTCCTTTCCTAGCAATCCGCATTCGTCTCATCGTGATCAAGGTCACGCACTGAATTCATTTGTCATCAATCTCCCATCAGCTCAGTCCGTGACCTTGATCACGATGAGACTGATGCGGATTAATGGACTGACGGAGCACAATAATATGCATTAATATTCCATCAATCCATCAGTTTCCGGTCAATCTGATGTCGATCCAAGACTGCTGTGATGCGAGACTGATACCAGATTGACAGTGTACCTCCTTAGGTGTGAATTGAATGTGAAATTGAAAGATTTCAATGGCAAAAATACGAATAGGGGCAAATTTGAACCATAATGAAACCACTTTGAGGGTACATTCGAAAAACCATTAAACAAGTTCAAACAAAATTATGTAGTTACAATATTATAGTTAATCTGTGATTATATTCATGCTGTTAAAGTCATATTCATACTGTATACAGTCACGAAATCAGTCATATGTAATTATTCAATTTGTAAAATTTTTGTTTGAAGTGAGGAGAATATTCACAATTAAGGAACGAACGAATGTAGAATATTCCATCTATTGAGATACTTTAATATGTGATTGGATGAGTCCTGCTTAATTTGATCTCGAAATTTCTCATCATCCCCGTTCTATTCTATTTTTAAAATGCCAGAAACTTTAGCAGTATCTACTGTTTAATATGTCCAAAACCTATTCTTGCTGATTTACATTTTGTAAGGTTGCTTTTCACTCACATGTCCCTGCTGGTTTTAAGCATAGAAAGTACTTCTCATATTTCCAAGGGCTATGGCTAGAGCGGCAGCTTGGAAGCAAGCTTACTATATCTGTCCAAACACTAAAGGCGAGGATAATTTATTAATTTTCGATGTATTTTATGGCAGTTAATCATAAATTCTGTTTGCGGAATCAGGATTTATACGCCGGGGCGGGCAGCTAGTCCGCCCCGGCTTCGCACGGTTGAAATGCTGATACTAAATATACTACAGAATTTCTTTATATACAACGTTCATAGCATGTTTGTCGTTAGATAATACAAACATGTTTTCTTTAGAGGTTACTCTTGAAAGAGCGACATATAATTGGCCATGTGAAAAACACTCAACGCTCAAATATAAGCCTATCTTTACCGGAAATTGTAGGCGTTTAAATTGGATCAGTAAATCCGATGGTATCAGAGGAATTCAGGGAATCAATACATCTATCCTGGCTGAGGCGAGCCTTACGCTCTACAGATGGTTATCTGGCTCTATGTATTCGATTTCTATCCCTTCCTGGCTGTGCCGGCCTCCCGGTCGGTACCACCGCAACCGCTAAGTCCCTGCATTTTAAATCTGCAATATCTTCGAAAATATTCATTTAAATTACATGCTGTGAAGGGCCATATTGATCAATATTAAATGCACAATGCATTTAAGGTACTTAATAATTGGATAAGGTTCAATGTTGTATTGCTTAAAATCGCTTCGTAATCAAGCGATTATTTCTCGTAGAATGTAAAGGATAAAAAATGGTTATTGTGGGTTATCCTTAATAGATAGACATATACCATCGCAGACTTTTTTGTAGACCTTTTTCAGGTGTACCATACTGTACTACATTATTTTGATCTATCTCGTAGGGTTCAGCCAGCGTTTGCAATGTAAGCGCAAAAAATGTGTTTATTTACGACATCACATTAGAAACCTCTAAAATTATCAGTGTTTCTCTAATATATTAATTATATGCATGTATTATACATATAAACCTTCCTACTGAATCACTCTATCTACTAAAAAAAACCGCATCAAAATCCTTCACGTAGTTTTAAAGATCTAAGCATACATAGGGACAGACAGACAGCGGGAAGCGATTTTGTTTTATACTTTGTAAGGATTCTCGAAAACGAAAAGTACTTACAGCTAAATTCAAAATTGCCGCCGTTCGATAATTTATTGCAACCTAACAGTCGTAGGCAACACACCTAGTACCAGTTCATTAGGTGTGTGGCCTACGATTAAGGAGTTTTCACCATGGTTTTCACATTATTAGTGTTCTGTGGCTAGAATGCTAGCTTGCTTCTAGATTAACAGATTAATATTCTATGTCCCTTCGGATTTTTCTACTTTGTTATTGATCTGTCAAGATAGGTTCAAGTAGTTTGATTATTTTCAGTTTTCACTAATTTTCTTATGTACATTTTCGAATATTAATGGCTTGAGAATCATTAGGACAATATGGATTTTTGCAAGTTTTGTTCTGAGGAAATACCTTCGGAGAAAGGAATTGAGTTGAATGATCCTGAAGTAGTTTTAATTATGAATTTCATCAAAATAAACTATAAAGCTTTGGTAACTGGAAAACATCTATTCTGAAATATGTTAGAAAATCATCATCACTTTTTCAGGTGACTGAACAAAAGAATAGCGTTGTTTGTTCTAGATGTATGAATTCCATGAAGATCAATTATAGCTTCATTATGTTATGTACTAAAACGGAAATAAAATTAAGGAAGTATAGGACACAAAATAGATGTCCAAAGGATACATATCTAGATTTAAAGAAGCTATTAGAATATAAGAATGGAATATGTATTCCACAAAATACACATCTGTGTAGAATTTGCCTTAGGGAGATAACAGATTTTTTTTTTAATCCTAAAGAAAGATGTAATGGCATGCAAAATTCAATAGAGGAAATGTTAAATATTTGTGCACCTTCTTTTGTAAGTACATGAAAATTTTTCATAGTATTGAATCTTTTTGAGGATAAATATTTAATGCAGTTGTGCTACTTTATATTTTTGTCATTTATAATCAAGTATTATTCCAGTTGTCCATATCTTAGTTAAATTATATTCATTACCATCAATTGCTTACAGGACCTGTCTATCACTGAAGAACCCAAAATTTGTGAGAGTTGTGTTAATTCTTTAACTACGTTATATGCTTTTCGTGAAAAAAATATATCCTTGTTTAAAGCATCTAGAACTACAACTCGAAATACAATGTGTTCAAAACAAGCCAGTGGAGGAGATTATTTGACTGAGAGTAATGTAAAGGAAGAACTATGTGAACAAGAAACAGAAATTTCTGAAGAAGTTGTTATGTTACCAAATGTGATATATGTCAAACAAGAACCTTTATCTTTGGATATAAATGAAGAAGTTAAATTGGAAGATAGTCCAGACCCATATCCTAACATGCTTAGTGCAGATGGAAGGTTAGTATCACGAATAGATTTTGTTGTGTATGCCAAGAAACGATTGAAATTAATACTTAGAACAATCTTGCGATTTTTCAGCCGGCCATACAAACCAGTTACAAAACACTACTTTTGTCAAACTTGCTCCTATACAACAAAACGAAAGGCTTGTTTGATCAAGCATAAGGTCGTGCATTTTCCTGATTACAAAAAACCAATATTTAAATGCAAAGACTGCGGCTACACAGTTAAGAGCCAAAAATATCTAGACCGTCACATGCAAGCACATGCCAATGGTATAGACTTCAAAAAATTCAAGTGTGATACATGCTCATTCAGTACCAAGAAAAGAAGTAAACTGGAAAGACACATGACAGTGCACAAAGATGAAAGAGAGGCAGTTATGTATAAGTGTTCGAAATGTATGTTCATAACCAAATGGAAAAGCTATTTAACACAACATGAACTGACACATAATGAGTCGGAAGTGAAGAAATTCAAGTGTAAGGAATGTGATTTTAGTACAAATTGGAGGGGTAAGTGTAGTATATCTCCTATAATACACAATCTACTAAAATGATATCCTCCTGATCCCTCTATCCTATACAATTTGTTCGTCCAAAAATTTATGATCAAAACAACTTTCAAAATATAAATTTCAGAATTAGTAATTAAATGGTTTCTTTCAGTCCTTTTTGGCGCTCTAGTTCCTCGGAACTGAGTGCTTATCAATTTGCCCAAATGTCTGTAATTTTCGAATATTTCGATGAAAATGGTCTTAAACGATTCGGTTCGACTCACTGATCAAGAATCCGTGGTCGAAATTCATTCTGTCTGGCCGGCCGGCCGTAGGCACGATAACTCTCGAACGGAATGAGCTAGAGAGTTGAAATTTTCAGAGTAGGTTTGGGGGATGAATATCTCGGCTAAGTTCGTTACTGGACAAAATCGGACAGAAGGTTTCGGAGTAATAAAATAAATTTTTTTTTTTACAAAACAAATTCCAAATTAAATTTTTTTTAATAAGCAGTTTTATCATAAGAATCCATTCATATCATTTTTAACTCTAACAAGCTAATACTTTCGGAGATATGATTTTTCAAAATTTCAATGTAAATCGTATTTCACAGATATAATTATTCTATGTATGAATTCTCATAATGTCAACTTGACAGAAGGGAATATTGTAACTTCAAAATTATTGGGGTTGAAATACTCGTATTTTAGCGATGCAACGGGGACCTCACCCGAAAATGTTTGAAAATATTACGTAAATATTGAAAGCATAATTCTGTAGTTCGAGAGAGGAGAAAATTTGGTGAACGTAGATCAGGAAATTTTTGATCGATTACAAGGTAATTTTTTTATTACTCATCTTCTTTCATACATGTTTTATGGCATAGCTACTATTTGTAGGTACTTTAAACCTGTTTTGGGCAATTGTCATACGAAACTTGTTTTTTTGGCGCTCTAGTTCCTCGGAACAGAGTGCTTATCAATTTGCCCAAGTGTCTGTAATTTTGGAATTTTTGGCTGAAAATGGTCTCAAACGATTCGGTTCGACTCACTGATCAAGAATCCGAGTGCGAAATCGATTCTGTCCGGCCGGCCGACCGGCCGTAGGCACGATTACTCTCGAACGAAAGGAGTTAGCGGATTGAAAATTGCAAGGTGGTTTTGGAGCGTAAATATCTCAGACAAGTTCGTTCAATCTATCTGAAATTTAGCATCAAATTGTAGAATCATGACCTTTATACGCATGTGAAGTTTTGTATTGACCAGATTACCGCAAAGTGTAAAAAAAAAATTTTGAAAATTTAAAAAAAGTTTTTCCACAATAACTCTCGAACGGAATGAGCTAGGTAGTTGAAATTTTCAGAGTAGGTTAGGGAGATGAATATCTCGGTTAAGTTCGTTATTGGGCAAAATTGGCCAGATTTAATTCGATTTCTTCCATGGTGCAGTTCTCATTCTCATGATTGCTCATTTAATCTTGATAAATAAACTATTATTTGAATTGAATTTCCTTTATGATGCAGCTCTATCATATGTATACATTGATATAATTCCCAACTCAGAGAAACCAATACTTTCGGAGATATAATTTGTCTGTTTGAACTAGAGCGCCAGAAAGCTCCTGTCCACAGGGCTTGAACCCATTTTATAAGAAATAGTTGATTCACATTGATTTTTCGATTTTCTTGTTCTGTCAATTTAATGATATTTTCCCATTGTTGTCAACTCATAATGCTTTATACATAGGTGCCACTGCACACAGTTATGTTTATGGAGAATGATCATGATGTTTAAACAAACTACAGGGTGGACTACGGTCGATGGTACCCTAGTCTTCAATGGAGAACGGAACCTACAATTTTATTGAAAATTTGGTTTCTTGGCTAGGATACACGGGATACACAATACACGAGGGAAAATAATAATAATAATAATAAATCAGTTTATTATTCATCAAAAATGTTCGTGTACAAAACAAAACTTTTAACAAAAATCACTGATGAACAATTGGCATTTGGTTCAGACACCGAGGACTGGCCAAGGGTCTGCTCTACCACCAATGCCATAATTTACTAGAGGAAGTTGAGCGATATAGCGAAGAATTTGTGGTTTAAGTAAATAGAGATCAAAAACAAAAAGAATGAGAAAAAAAAAAGGGGGGGGGGAGGGGGAAGGGATGGAAAGGATATTTCTAGATTGTATATTCATCAGTTTTGAGTTTCAAACATATGTCTTTTAAATATTCTCTTGAACGCACTCGGACTCACGCTTACATCAAAAAATCTCAGCCTCAACACATCATTCATAACAAATGGAAAAAGTGAAAAAGGAGGGGATTTTGAGGTTATGGAGGAAAAGGGGATGGTTGAAATTGCCCCTTAGGCTATAGTGGTGACTTTTGTCAAAATGACGGAAAGTGAAGTATTTTCCTAAGTAAATCGGGAAATTTGGGAATTTCTTTTTAATTTACTGTATGTTTCAAGGGCGGCCACAGCACGCGACCGAAATGTTGGAATGGTAAAGAGCGAAAGCTGAAGACGAAATTTCGATATCTATTACCGTTTTCGAAGAATTTACGAAAAAAAATGTTGTTCACGTCCGGACCCCGAATGGCGATAAAATCGATGTTCGAAACGTAGAGTGATATTGTCTCAAAGGATGAATAAAGTTTTTTTTTTATCCGCTCGAGAGGAAAAACCTTTTATAGGCCCGCCCTGAGAGGGTCCGCTTCTCTCAGGAGTGTAAGACTCCAGATGTTGATGGTTACTCACTAAAAAACCTCTCGCACGTTCTTCGTCCTGCCCTTACAGCGTCTCTAACAAAAGAGATAAGCTGCAAGTGGCCTTCATAGTTGATGGGACCTGATGACTCGAAGTGATCCGAGCAACACAGCTTTCTGCATTCTGTGCGCTAAATCCTCGGCCAGAGATTTGCAGGCCAGAATAATCTTCAATTCGGTCACGTAGTTTGCTCTCATTCCGCCTAGGCATCCTATGATTAGTATGACCATTCTAACCTTATGCCCTGGATACAGGATCCCCAGTTCGAACATTAAATCCTTGTATTTTTCCCTCTTCTGTTCTTCTTTCATCACCACATTATTTTCTGTGGGGGAGGAAAATTCGACGACAAACAATTCCTTCAGTTCTTTGTTAAGCAAAAGTATATCTGGCTTTATGGGGTGGATCTGACAAATTGTTGGAATAGCATAGTTCCAGTAGATGCGAGCTTTGTCATTTTCAACAACTGCTTCAATCTCCAGAGGCACATATGGTAGTACTGGTTGGTTGTCTATACCATAAACCTCTCTCAGATGGAAGTAGAGAATTCGAAGTGCTGCATGGTGTCTTTCCTCATATCCTGTTGGAAAGTGGACTCTGCAAGCAGACAGAATGTGCATAACAGTTTGCTGCTGGCTGTGGCATGCTCTGCACGTTGTGGGGGTGTCCACTTTCATGATGTTCTTTTTATACCATCTGGTATTTATCACCCCATCTTGACAAGCCATAACGAATCCCTCCGTTTCCGACTTGAGCCCTGAGGACTTCAGAAAGGCGAAGGATAATTCTTCCGATAGGCCCTGATCTTTCAATCTCCTGAAAAATATACAGTGCAGGTGTTTACTCATGTGATCTTCGAGTAGTGTCCTCAGTTTTGCTTGTCTTATCTCTCTGCCAACTCTTCTTTGGTCTGTTGGCGTGATAGGTGTTCCTGGCAGCTCATGATCGATGGTTATGCCAGTTATACTGAGCTTCTCCAAAGCTCTCTGACCAGCCCTAAATAGGAAAGCTCCGTGGTTCCTTATTTCATGATTAGCCACCATTTTCAGAAGCAGGTCTTCGCTTCTCTGTATCCTTATTGCCATTTCCAACGTTTGCTGATGGTGTTGGTATTCCAAACTTTGCAAACCTCTGCCTCCATGCATTCGTGGAAGGTATATCCTTTGAATGGTTTCTTTCTGGGTTTTCTCTCCCAAACTCTGAAAAATATCAATAAAATAAAAAATTAATTATTTTGTGATTTGCTTCTACGTAAGAAACACAAGATATTTGTCAGAAGCAATCAATTGAACAATGTTGCCTAACAAATAACAACGAAACAACATGAACGAAGAAACAACTATATCGTAACGTTTCAGAGTCTATATCAGACTCCTTCTTCAGACGCTTAACGAAAAAATCTTCAGAACTATTTTGTTGATTGTTATTCGAGAATTGTGACAATTCTCGAATCTCAGAATAACAATCAACAAAATAGTTCTGAAGATTTTTTCGTTAAGCGTCTGAAGGAGTCTGATATAGACTCCGAAACGTTTCGATATAGTAGATTCTTCGTTGATGTTGTTTCGTTGTTATTTGTTAGGCAACATTGTTCAATTGATTGCTTCTGACAAATATCTTGTGTTTCTTACGCAGAAGAAAATCACAAAATAATTAATTTTTTATTTTATAGATATTTTTCAGAGTTTGGGAGAGAAAACCCAGGAAGAAACCATTCAATGATGACTATACCTCCCACAGTATCCTTTAATGATTACTAATATCCTTTGAATCGAGCAATTAGGATTCAGGCTACGATTCATGTTCATGACTTTCCGAGTGGTTCTGTCTAGATCGAGAATTTCATTCACTGTCCAGTTAACTATCCCGAATGAGTAGGTGATTATCGGAACTGCCAAGATGTTCGTAGCAGATACTTTATTTTTCCCGGACAGCTGTGATTTCCATATATCTCGGATCTTCTTTCTGTAGCTAGCTGTTAGGACATCCTTGATTTGGGTTGTCTCCAGTGCACCCCGTTGTTTCATCTCAAGGAATTTGTATGTTTCTTCCTCTTCGAGGTGTCGAATCCTTATTCCCCCTTCTAGGTCTATGTCTTCTCCTGTTTGTTCAGTTCTTCCTTCTCTTAGATGAAATACAGCACATTTGTCCAAACCGAATGACATTCCTATTGCTGAGGTGTATTCAGCAATTCAGCAGTGCTGCCTTGGAAGAAGCGTACATTTTTAAGTCGTCCATGTAGAGTAGATGTGAGATCAGATCTTCTCTTCTGCCTGGTGGCCCGGCCTTGTACCCTATTCTGCTTGCCCTCAACTCAGTTGTTAAGGGTAGAAGTGTTATGCAGAACAATAACGGGCTTAGCGATTCTCCTTGAAATACGCCTCGCTTGTATCTCACCCATCCAGTAACAGTGGTCCGACCTTCAGATCGAACGGCGAACTTTGTTTTCCATAACGCCATGATGTTTTCCATCGCATGGACGATGTTAGGGTGGACTTTGAGCATCTCTAGCAGCCGTACTATCAAGCTGTGCGCCGATGTGTCAAATGCTTTCGCGTAATCCAACCATGATGTATGTAGGTCGCGCTTGTAGTGTTTCGCATCTTGACAAATGCTCTTGTCTATAAGGAGGTTGTCCTTGCACCCCTGTACTCCTTTCCTCGCTCCTCTTTGTTCGTGGATTTGATTCCATACTAGTCCAATGGACTCCAGAATCCGATGTTGAAGAACACTTGTGCGAATTTTATATAACGTGTTCAGACACGTGATTGGGCGGTAGTTGTTTGGCTGTCCTAGATCACCTGATTTCGGTATCAGTACAGTTCTGCCCTCTACCAACCATGAAGGAGTTGGCTCACGGTGAATTACTATCTCACTGAATAATCTAGCTAGGTGTTGGTGGGTAGCTGGAAAGTTCTTCCACCAGTAGTTCTGAACGCCATCCAGTCCAGGCGCCGTGAAATCATGCTTGTTCTTCAAGGCATGTCTAATCTCTTCGGTTGTTATTTCAGTCTGTTGCAGATTTTGGTCGCATAACGTCTGGAATCTGTGAAGTGCTGGAGTATCCCTGGTTTCCGCTGGTCGCTCGTACAAATTTCTCCAGAAATGTTCGACTTCTTCCGGTGATGGTGGGTGTTTTGCCTCTATTTGTTTGGGTCGAAATAACTTCGAAGGTTCTGCGGTGAAGGTGTTGTTATCTTCTATCCACTTTTGCCTCTTGATCAGCTTCTGCCTTGCCGTCGCAAGTGATCTTATCTTATCGACATCCTTCTGCTTCAGTAGGTTGATGGTGGGCAAACTCATCGTACGATGCAACGAACGCAGTTCCCTATCATGACCTCTATTTTCTTGCTCGGCTTCAGTTGTCCTTTCATAACATCTATGATACATTGGTACCAAGACGCTTGCTGCCTCACGGTTCTTATCTTCTTGTCCAGCTTATTCAATCTTCATTTATGTTTGTCCTCCTTTGTTGTTGTTCTTCCTGGTGGACACAGAAGTGAAGTAGCAGCTCTCACTGCAGCCACGACATCTTCTAGCGAACAGTCCTCCTTTAGGTGATCGTCGATTATGTTATTCATCACGGCTAGGTCTTCAGCCGGTAGTCTCGATTTCTGCCTTGTGGTCTTTATGTTAGGATTCCTTAGTGCAGCCTCAAATGCTTCCCTTCTATCGACGAAAAGCTCTGGAACATCTCTCACCTGTTCCGTTCTTCGCCCGTTGCAGCATGGACCATTTTCTGCTCGGAGTGGGGTGGCTCTCGCCTGCTCCATGTCCGGAGCTGTGACTTCTACATATCGCAATACAGGCATTGGAGGTTGAATGCTTGCGGCATCTCTCACTCGCCTCTCATCCTGTTCTTCTCTCCTTCTATTCGTCAAGTGTTGCTGTAGGTTTAGAGCATCTCTCACCTGCTCTTCAGCTTGTTCTCCTACCCCCTCTGACACTTGAAATTGCTGTAAGATTCCTCTCTTCTTGATATGGCTAACCTGGTCTCGTAGGTTTTGCTGCGTCATGAAGTTTATGTCTGGGTGATTCTCACACCACAGACCATGCAGTCTACCCATATATCCCCTTCTTTCTGGTCTCGATCTTCGGTATAACACAGACAGTTGCTCATGTTGCTCGGGTGTCCTCTTGTGGCGTCCCCTTTGTGCGGCATTATTCCTGTTGCTGGGTCCGCCTACGGGTTGCTCTTGCGAGCGCTGAATCCCTATGCGACCGACAACTAGTTCTCTCTCCTCCTCAATGTCCTCGTCGGAAGCTGTAATTTCTTGTATGACAGGCGCCCGCCTCCTCAGCATCCTGCCGTTGGTGGTCCGCATGCTGTCACGTCCAGCACCAACCCCAGACGTGCCCTGGTGATCCCCAGGCAGCAGCTGTTTTCCGAGGCTTCGTAGATTATAATTCATCATCGGTTGGATTAGAATGGACGAGGTTCAAAATTTTTCAAGCAAAATATGCTGATAAGGATACCGTTTATTTCGAACGGCAAACTAGGTAAAAAATTAAGATGAAGGATAAGAACACTGGAATAATATGTAATATTTCAATGAAATTAAAAAAAAGTAATAAAATTCTTCCATTATCACCTTTCATCGTAGATCTATCTATCTATATAATATCTATCTATACACTGCGATTATAGCGCAGAGGTTAATTTGTAGGACTCATAAGCTGAAGGTACTGGGATCAATTCCCGTGGCCGAAATTGCTCTTTTTCGTTCTTTTTTCATTTCTATCGAAATAATAACTTTGATGAAAGGTATATCTACTGAATTTATGGGTAGGTGACCGTTTCCACGATAACTTGATAACGGAAAGAGATAGCAACTTGCAAATTTTCAGGGTAGGTTGCGCATCCGAATGCGACATTTCGTTCGTTAATATGCATAATCGGACAAACGGTTTTGGTGTTATACCCATGTGAAATGTTGTTGTTATTTCCCCAATAACTTAAAAAATAGATATTCGATCGAATTGAAATTTGGACTTTCTTTTTCCGTAAGGGCCAAAAACAAACACTTCCTTAGTTTCCGGTCATAATTTTTCTGATTGAACATAAAATTACCTATCGAATGATGGCAACATTGCTTTATGCGACGATAAATTGAGCACATTTACATTGGGTTTCACAAAGCTTTGACAGCTCTTAATTGCCGAATTAGTGCGATTCTATGTCGATTTTCAGTTAATTTTTGGCGCTCTAGTTCCTCGGAACTGAGTGCTTATCAATTTGCCCAAATGTCTGTAATTTTCGAATTTTTCGATGAAAATGGTCTTAAACGATTTGGTTCGGCTCACTGATCAAGAATCCGTGATCGAAATTCATTCTGTCCGGCCAGCCGTAGGCACGATAACTCTCGAACGGAATGAGCTAGAGAGTTGAAATTTTCAGAGTAGGTTTGGGAGATAAATATCTCGGCTAAGTTCGTTATTGGGCAAAATCGGACAGATGGTTTAGGAGTAACAGAAAAAATTTTTTTTTTACGTAACAAATTCCAAATTATATTTTTTTCAATAAGCAGTTTTACCATAAGAATCCAATGATATCATTTTTAACTCTAACAAGCTAACACTTTCGGAGATATGATTTTTCAAAATTTCAATAATAAATCGTATTTGTACGTTTTCACAGAATTATATAATTATTCTATGTATGAATTGTCATAATGTCAACTTATTTTCCTGAGACATGACAGTTTTCTGGCCTGAAAGTTGACGAAAAGCGCATATAAGGGTAAAAAACAGTCAAATAAACCCCCATGTGGCGATCTTATGTCGAAAAGTGAAAATTAAGAATATATATCCCAGGTAAGTACCGACGTTTTATTCCATTACCGGAGATCGTTCGAGGAGCCCGATAGCCGGTCGGTCTGACCCGTCGGGTTTCGGAACGAGAGAAGGCGGGCTCAAAGCCAGGAAAGGGAATTACACTTTTTGGCGCTCTAGTTCCTCGGATCTGAGTGCATATGAATTTTTATTTAAGATGCAGTTTCACCATTAAATTCCATCGATATCATTTTCAACTCCAACAAGCTAATACTTTCGGAGATATGATTTTTCTAAATTTCAATAATGAATCGTACTTACTTCTTAGTTTTCACAGAATGCTATAATTATTCTATCTAAGCTTTATTATATGATCTGTGTTCATACTCGCATATTTCATCCTGTTCTATAAGAAAGACTCAAATTCATTTCAGCTATTTTAATTTGATTTCTTCCATGGTGCAGTTCTCATTCTCAGATTGCTCATTTAATCTTGATAAATAAACTGTTATTTGAATTGAATTTCCTTCATGATGCAGTTCTATCATAAGAATACATTGATTTAATTCCCAACTCTGAGAAACCAATACTTTCGGAGATATAATTTGTCTGTTTGAACTACAGCGCCAGAAAGCTCCTGTCCACAGGGCTTGAACCCATTTTTGCGCGCGTGTTCCGCAAGGAACAGCGTGCTATCATTTCGTCACAATGTCTGTATTTTTCGAATTTTTTTTCGAAAATGCTCTCAAACGATTGGGTTCGACTCCCTGATGAAGAATTCGAGGTCAAATTCAATTCTGTCCGTCCGGTCCGGCCGGCCGTTAGCACGATAACTCTCGAACGGAACGACTTAGAGCGTTGAAATTTGCAGGGTAGTTTTGTAGCGTATATATCTCGGGCGAAATCCACCGAGCGGTTTCGGAGTTAAGACCATTTTTAGTCAAAACGTTTTTTATGAATATTTCCGGAACCGATCACTCGATCTTTCTGAAATTTGGCATCAAATTGTAGAATCATGACCTTTATATGCCTGCGAAGTTTTGTTATGACCGGACGGCCCTAGGGTGGCAAAAAAAAATTTCAAAAATTTTAAAATTTTGTTTTCACGATAACTCGAAAAATACTGATCTGATTAAATTGAAACTCAGTAGTTAGATGCAAAAGACCAATGCAAACACTTTTGCAAAATTTCGTGAAGATCACGTGACATGAAAAAAATAAAAAAATTACTACTATTTTGCGGAATACTTTGCTTAAAATGCCGAAACCTATTTTTTGAGGTTCATGCTGCCTTTTCCGGGCATTTTTCGTTGTGCGCATGCGCAGATGAGAAGTCATTTAACTGCTGTAGTTTTCGTCAGAGAGGATTGGGGTTTTGGGGTGGCGGATGCTATTCCTCCATAGAATCCAGATCCCTGATGAGGGTCTGCGCATGCGTAGATTAAAGATGCGATATCTCCCGAACCACTAGTGTTGGAGAATCGGAGTTTTTTGTAAGGTGTGTTATTTTGAGAGGACTTTTAGCCGAGAGTAGATTGCGCATGCGCAGAAGAGAAGTGACTGTTTTTTAATTGGATGGGTTATGTTGGGAGTGCTGAGTCGATATTGTGAGGTTTTAAAAGAATATTCATAGCAATTTAGTTCAAGGACAAGTCAGTTTGGGGGATGTAGCGTTGTTTCCGAGTTAAAGTGTCCGTACCGTGGCCCTGTGGCTAATTTTGAAATTGATGTTACCCCTTACAGGCATTTTTCGTTATGCGCATGAGCAGACCATCAGTGATTTAACTGGTGGTGTTTTCGTCAGAGAGGATTGGGGTTTTAGGGTGGCAGAGGCTATTCCTCCATAGAATCCCCTGTTGAGGGTCTGCGCATGCGTGGATTAAAGATGTGATATCTCCTGAACCACTAGTGTTGGAGAATCGGAGTTTTTTTGTAAGGTGTGTGATTTTGAGAGGACTTTTAGCCGCAAGTAGATTGCGCATGCGCAGAAAAGAAGTGACTGTTTTTGGGTTGTATGGGTTATGTTGGGAGTGCTGAGCCGATATTGTGAGGTTTCAAAAGAATATTCATGGCAATTCAGTGCAAGGACAAGTCAGTTTGGGGGATGTAGCCTTGTTTCCGAGTTAAAGTGTCTGTACCGTGGCCCTGGGGCTAATTTCGAAATTGATGTTACCCCTTACGGGCATTTTTCGTTATGCGCATGAGCAGACCATCAGTGATTTAACTGCTGGTGCTTTCGTTAGAGAGGATTGGGATTTTGGGGTGGCGGATGCTATTCCTCTATAGAATCCCCTGGTGAGGGTCTGCGCATGCGTGGATTCAAGAAGCGATATCTCCTGAACCACTAGTGTTGGAGAATTGGAGTTTTTTGTGAGGTGTGTAATTTTGGGAGGACTTGCTGCCACGAGTATATTGCGCATGCGCAGACGAGAAGTGAATGGTTTTGGGTTGTTTGTGTTATGTTGGGAGTAATGAGCCGATATTGTGAGGTTTTAAAAGAATATTCATGTCAATTCAGTGCACGGACACAAGTCAGTTTGGGGGGAAATAGCGTTGTTTCCGAGTTGAAATGTCTGTATGGTAGCCCTGAGGCGAATTTATAAATAACTATATTCGGTAGATCTATATTAAAATACGTTCGGATTTGGAGAAGAGGCAATTGCTTAACTAACGGAGGTACCACAACCGCAATTTTTTTTGATCTACGGTAAAGCTAACAGCCAAACTGTATTGATAGCTATATATGTTAAAGGAACTTGAAAAAAAAAGCACTGACGTGTAGTCAGTACTCTTTGGCGCGCGTGTTCACGGTGGCTAATTTGAATTGAATGATGAGTACTTCAAGCTTAGTGGATAGAGCGAGCCGAAGATCTATCCAAAGGATAGTGGACACCATTCACTGTCGGTTCAAAAATTAACAGTGCTGTATCTAAGCTGCCATCAGGATAGAGTAACAGGATAGAGAACACAACTGACTCTCCTTAGTCGCACAAGCTCCTAGAAGATTTGGGAGGGTCAGTATAATCCTAATCATGTTTATAGCACGCGCGCCAAAGCAGATTGACTTTTTACACTTTTTCTTTCATTGTTAAGTCACTCTGCTTTTGCGCGCGTGCTATAAACATGATTAGGATTATACTGACCCTCCCAAATCTTCTAGGGGCTTGTGCGACTAAGGAGAGTCAGTTGTGTTCTTTTCCAACTTTGTTAATCTATCCTGATGGCAGCTTAGATACAGCACTGTTAATTTTTGAACCGACAGTGAATGGTGTCCACTATCCTTTGGGTAGATCTTCGGCTCGCTCTATCCACTAAGCTTGAAGTACTGATCATTCAATTCAAATTAGCCACCGTGAACACGCGCGCCAAAGAGTACTGACTACACGTCAGTGCTTTTTTTTTTCATACAACCATCGAATTAAATCCACGATTAAGCTAATCGAAGCTTCGTGAAACCCAACATTAGGTTTTCCTTCAAGATACTCTGTCGGGAATCTTGCTTAATCTTGGAAGAAATATTATTTTGAACAAGAAGTAATCGAAATGAATTAATTTTGAAATAATTTTTAGATGATAATTGAAATGTTTGGAATGCTATACTCTGAAATATTTCCACTATTTAGTTACTATAAATAACTTGTCTCTCTTTTTAGAAAGACACACAATATCGAGTGAAGGAAACATATTTTCTGAATATTACATCGTGAGGATGAACATAAAGATAACAACTCAATAATTTATGTCCTAAATTTCCTCCTCTCTCCTCAAAACACTTTCTATTTCTGAGTATTAATTCATCAACAGCCTTTCCTAAGTTTCCTAAAACAGTAATTCATCATAAGTACCTTGAATTGAACTAATTCAAGAAGAAAAAATTGGTTCAAGTACTGCCGTGAAGTCAGGAGCTTTTGCGCGTATGTTTATTGTCTATTCTCTTGTATTGGACACTCTTAATCGAATTTACCATGGTAAATTCTAAAGAGAGTTATCGTGTTAACGGCCGGACAGAATTGATTTTGACCACCAATTCTTGATGAGTGAGTCGAACCAAATCGTTTAAGACCATTTTCATCAAAAAATTCTAAGACATTTGGGCAAATTGATGAGCACTCTGTTCTGAGGAACAAGAACACCAAAAATCATTGAAAATATTCTATGTATAAGAAAGTATTCGTCCGATATCGCTGACATTTTGCGAGAACCTTCAAGGCCTAACTCTAAAACCTAGTTCCAAGTTTGAACACGATAGGATCTCTATTATTGGAGATCCGAGCAGACTTGGGTGAGTTCCGATATTTTAAAAGGCATTTAAATCTAATACTCAGTGGAATAAATAAGGCAAGTAGATTTATGCATTTTTTTCCTGTATATTATTAGAAATTTAATGAATTTCAATTCCGATAGAATACATATGTCAGAATTAAAAATTCTTTGATCTTAGACGATTATCTCATTACTCAAGTCGGTCATTAAAATGGTACAAAATGTATTCATATCTTATAAAAGCTGAGAAAACGGTCTATATCGATGATAAATTCAATTAAGAGTGCTCCCGACTTTACGTCAGTGCTTGAACTAATAGACCTTAAGGTCGCAATGCAACGTTACCCCCCTACAACAACATACAATACAATATACCCTAAAAATTGCAAGTCGCTATCTCTTCCCGTTCTGAAAGTTATAATGAGCTAAATTATATTTTGTAATAATTTTCTTAAATTTTCTGGTGATTGATCTATATATGCGACAATTATTAACTAAATGATCAAATTTTCCTCTGCTTCCCCGCATTCCAAACTAGGGCTCTCAACTGAGTTCCACCTGAAAAGCATGCTGTTGCATCGACCATGACAGGTTCTTAGACAATTCAGAGTAGACCATATTTTCCTTGGAAGATCAAACCCCGGAACTCTATTTGAAGGATCAGAAATTAAATCTTTGTTTAATAAATCGCAAGAAATTCATTCAGACCGCCAAACTTCCTCATCACTTTTATTCGAATTAAGAAAACAGTTGGACCATAAAGGATTTCGTGACTTCAATCTGGGAATCTTATTGCCTGGAATGTAGGAGAGAATCGGAAATGAATTCGGAATAGAATGAAATTTATTCCAAGAATTTGAAAAAGCAGTCTGCCTGCGAATGTGGGGTGGGACAATGTTTGAAAGAACTGGCAACCAATGAATAGGTGTAGATCTAATAGTTCCAGTGATGATCCTCATAGATTAATTCAGCTATTAAACCAGACGGGGCAACAATATTCAGCGGCAGAAAAAACCAAGGCTAGAGCTGCCGTTCGAAGAGTAGCTGCATCAGCACCCCATGAAGTACCAGCTACTTTCTGCAGAATAATATTTCTTGTTTTCAACTTCAGACGCAAGTTATCCAAATTGGCTTTGAAATTCAAAGAGGAATCTAGTTTCACTCCTAGATATTTAGGATAAAAATTATATCTCAAGAAAGAATCACCGAAAGTTACACTCAATGTTCTATATTTTTGATGATTGTTCAAATGAAAGCAAGAAACCACCGTTTTATTAGGATTCGGACACAAACGCCACTCAAATAGGTACTTCTTCAGGATTTCTAAATCTGCAGATAGATTATTTTCTATACTTTGAAAATCAGAATGACGAAATGCAAGGGCAATATCATCAGCATATATGAATTTCTCAGAGGTAGTAGCAGGAATATCACACAGATATAAATTGAAAAGAAGAGAACTGAACCTTGTGGGAGACCATTATTCAAATTTTGAATTTACCACTATTATTATCAACAAAAACATGAAACCTTCTTTCCGTCAGCATATTTTCGAGTAAACGAACCATTTTTCCACACTTTAAATGAGTATAAAGTTTAAAAATCAATACAGATTATGCCCGTGAACGAACTTGTGCGTCGCATTTGAACGCTTTCCGTTCTCTAGTTATCGTGGCCGGACATATTCAAATTTGATCAAGAATTCTTCATCAGTGAGTCGAACCTAAGACCATTTTCGGCAAAAAATTCGAACATTATATACAGACATTTGGACAAAATGATAGTGTTACTAAGTGCGGCAACATTGCCAAGTAGCTCATTTGATAGGTAATTTTAAATTCAATCAGATAAATTATGACCGGAAACTAAGGAATACATACAGGGTGTTTGTTTTGGGTCCTTACGAAAAAAGGAAGTTCTCTGTGTCTGGTTCTGGAATTTCAAACTGATACTTATGAACCTACCAGTGAAAAATTAGCAAATGTACCAAATTGAAATAAAATCCATGGAAAATCATCAAAGCTATGAAGGATAAAAATCTCTTTGCACAAACATAACTCACCCTGTATCTTTGTAATGAGTTGACTTATCCAATATTTGTAAGTCGGATTTAGATTCCTCTTGTTGAGTTATACTTGTCATATAAGTGTGTACAGTCACTCATCAAACAGCCTGTATAATATGTATAAATAAGTGAACAAATGGTTAGGTTAATATTATAATTTGCGCTTCTTGTAGTCATGAAAAAAGTAGTGAATATTCTAAGTAGTGTCCGACTGAAACTGGTTTTTCAACCGAAACCGAACTTTCGGCCAGGCTCTCAGTTTTAGCCGAAACCGAAACTTTATATTTTGTAATGAAATCTAGTGTATTTTTTACAATTTTATTTGCATATACATAAAAACAGTGAAGGAGTGTTAAATAAAAAAATTGGTTCAAGCCCTGTGGACAGGAGCTATTGGGCGCATGTTCATCTTCCTTGTGGCCCGTACTGACCAGTAAATAAAAAAAGCAGTATCATGTTGAATACCTTAATATTATTGATTATTATTTATAATAATCGATGAAAATACTGAGAGAGACCCAGGAAATTTGACACATTTTGTCTTATATCTCCAGAAATTGAAATCGTATAGAGCCAAAATTTTGCACAATGTTGCAAAATACTACAATTGACGTTAGTACAAGTTTTTGTTGCAATCTGATGAATAGTTCACGAAAAACAAATTTTTTTTTCGAGAAAATTAAAAGAAATATTTTTTTAAAAATTACCAACATTTCGATCATAACAGAATTTGCCAAAAGTTGCGCGTTTATATCCTCGAACTGACTACCAAGTTTCGATTCAACATCTTCTTTAGTTCCTGAAATATCAGGGAAATAACCTCAAAATTTTAAATGTCTATAACTCCTAAACCGTCCGGCCGATTTTGCCCGTTAACGAACTTAACCGTCGCATTTTGATCAGAAACCTACCCTGAAAGTTTGAAGTCGATAGGACCTTCGGTGCTCCTGTTATCGTGCCTACGGCCGGAAAACCGGCCGGCCTGCCGGCCGGCCGGACGGCACCCAAAAATCTGACACCGGATTCGTGATCAGGGAGTCCGAATTAGTCTATTAGCCAATTTTCAGCTCGAAATTCGAAAATTACAGACATTTGGACGAAATGATAGGACGATGTTCCCCTAGAACATGCGCCCAATAAAAAGACAATTTTTTTGAGATCTTTATTTATTATTTTGGTTTACCAAGTTATCAAAATAATCAGTCAAAGTATACAGGGTAATTCCAAATCAGACGTGAATCTTGGAGGAGGTGTTAGTATGGATCATTTGCTTTGGTTTGAGCCACTTTTATTGATTACTGAAAATCAACAATTTACGGATATTTGAGTTCAGGTTCTGTTGAAAAAGAATTAGTATGATTTGAAAGGGGATATAAGAAGTAAAGGAAGAAAAATAACGAATTCATTATTTTCTTGTTGCAACTAGGCTCGAAATTTCATTAGAAAATGTATTCATAAATTATGTTCGAGATTACCTCCACCATTCCATACAGGCAAGCACATGCCCTCTTTCTAATTTCTTCAGTTGTTATTTTCGGCCTAAAATTCACTGACGCTGCCTTTTGATTACACATTCAGTATTTTATATGCCGGACATTCAAAAGGTTGCTTATAAAAAATCTGCTGAAACGGGACTAGTTAAGCATTCTAACGAAATTTTTAATGAATGAAGAAGGAATTTGGTAAGTTTGTAAAATAATTTTGGAATACATAAATTGTGATTTCGAATGTTGCAGACAAATTGATATTAGAAATTGATTTTTCATTTATTCATATAGGTACCACATTTCAAATCATACTAATTCTTTTTCAACCTCTTACACAGCGTAGTTCAGCTTTTTTCGTACATATCATACCATTCTTCTGATAAAAATAAACCAAAATTATCATCAAATATTTGGTCAACGTAGAAAAAATTGACGAAATATGAACTTAGGTCAGAAATCTTTTAAGAATCGCCCAAACTCCAATAACTGTTGATTTTCGGTTATCAATAAATATGGATCAAACAAAAGCTAATGAGTCATACTAACTCCTCCTCCAAGGTTCACGTCTAATTTGGAATCACCCTATATAATCTAATTAATAATCATACTTATAACTCAGTTCGCCAAACGACCAGAATTATTCACGAACAGTCAAGTTTCGGCGCGGCCGAATGTTCCGGCCATTTTTTGGCCGAAACCGAAACTAAGGCCGAAACCGAACTTTCGGTCGGTCATTAATTCTAAGATGCTGGAAGTAACGATCTGATACATTTTGTGTATTCAATTGAAATTTTTATTTTTAGGTAGTCTGCTTCAACATAAGGTAGTTCACTTGTCAGGAGATGATGCCTTCAAATTCAGTTGTGAACATTGTTCTTTCAAAACGAAGAGAAAAGATAACTTATCGAAACACATGATACGACATATGAAAGATGAAGATGTGAGGATATTCTACTGTTCAGAATGTCCTTTCACCAGTAAATTCAGCAGTAAACTTTCAAGACATATGCACGTACATAAACAGGGAGATGAATTAACAACATATAGGTGAGGTTCTTTGACAATTAACCTTCTTTAGGTGGTAATGATGAAGGTGGCCTTTGTATGTATTAATTATACCACAAGGGAGACAAAGTGCATTGTTTACCCAAGAAATTACTAATCATTATTATTATATAACATAGATTTGAAGAATGTTCTGATATACTGAGTAACTATGAAAGTTTTAAATCCTGAAAAAAATATTTCTTCAGTGTAGTAGTAAAAATTTTACTTGATCTGATCTTTTGAATGGGATTGAGTGGGTGAGGTAGTACCCCACTAAACATAAAAACATAACTTAAACGTAAATGTAATGTCACATTGTGACCTTGTGATGTTGTATAGAGAGATGCTTGATGTTGCAGCTACGTAGTACACATAGCAGTTTGTGCCTCTTTTTAATATTACAATGCAACGTTTAATGATAAATATTACATAAACGTAACATCGTTACATATATTTAATGTTGCTTGAAATATTTATGCAACATTTGTATGATGTATCTAATTTTACGTAACTATAATGTAACTTTGTTACATATATTTAATGTTACTCAGAACATTTATATAATGTTCCTTACCCTTTTATAGTCAAATTTAAGCAAGTAACCAAAACAGAGTGTCAAGACCAATCCCTTCCTATCATAACCAATTGGTTATGATTGAAAAGAATTGGTCTTGACACTCTGTTTTGGTTACTCGCTTAAATTCGGTAACGAAAAAATTATCAAGCAAATTGAATGATGGATGAACAAAAGTTGAGTTTAGTGGGAGAATCATATTTAATCAAAACTTCCATCTGCATAAAATATATAATACAATTTAAAAAATTGACCAAATTTCCATAAAAAAATATATCATAAAGTCTTAGAAAATAATAAATACTCTATAAAACAATATAAACAAATTCATCACTAAATATCTCAATATCTTTGGTATCTGTTGCAGTCTTCTGTATCGTTCCACTTAAACCTCAGTTACTACTTTTTCCTTGTCAGCCTCTGTTAAGCGAATATCATCCACTCCACAATAATGAGTTGAAACTCCTTATCAGATTCTGAAAATAAAGTCACCACTGAAAACACAAATTAATCCTGATATATTGGCAAAAATATGTGTAGTATGACTGTTGGAAATAAGATCACTTATAATTCATGTTAACGAAAGGTAAAGCGAAAAGAAACTAATAGTAGATACCTACTTTACAAGATAGGGCTGGTTGCATAAAAAATTAAACGAAGAACTAAATATTTAATTTTTTTATTACTATGATAAGGCATAGCTTTTAGCAGATTAGTTAGCACTGTTAAAACTTGAGTTAACAGAGCACTTTATGCAACCAGATCCTAAAGGTTGAAGAAAACAATCACTGAGAAGTACTTACGTTTGAGTATTTTCATTATTTCCAAATCTGACATTTTGAAATTCGGTATTTTCCAGTCCAGGAACAATGCTGGGCAAGCTTATCTTGGATTATCTGTTGGACGCACATCCTTATCGAATTTTTGTAATCTGAGTAACAGTTTATTCATCTATCTAGAATAATAGACATGTGTAAAAATCCATATTATTATTAAACTTTCTGAATTAATGTCTGCATTGAAAAAACCCTTTGGACGTGAATAGTAGAATAGAATTACCAGTGGAGATGAACATTGAGATTTAAAACTTCAAGTCATTTCTGATGAACTCGAGATCTATTATTTCTATAAAAAATTGATAACAGAGTAATGGAATTGAGATGGACCAGGGATACACTGTAGTTCATAGGTACTTTTCGGTTTACTTACTAATTGAGCAGCAACATTTTTGTTGGTTTTCAGAAGGTCTTCTAGATTCAGTAAGCTTTCCATCGTTCCATCCTTGATTTCCAAAGACTTTTCCTTATGTATCTTTAATAATATTCTAGCATCTGAACATAGATTTCCCAAATTCAATCAAATTGAAAATTTTCAACAATTTTGAAAAAGCAATTTGGGAAATTCAGTTTTCTATTGACCATGTTCTTAGATGAGTTGAAAAAACCCAACTTGAGGGAATCATCTGAAGGTATTGCAGTAGTTTTCATAGAATTACTTATCTCCTGTTGATCGATGGTAGGCTCCATATTATACGACAGCATTATACAATGTTTATGGATTATTTAGAGCAATAATTATGTTGGTTCTGTACAAGGTAATGATCATATACCTAGTACTTTCAGTATGTTTATCATGATTGACCTCTTTATTAATCAACGTTTTGAGGTAGCGGGGAAAATTATTATTCATCTTGTGCTTCTTTTCCTGAAAAATAATCATGTATTAATAGTGTGCATGACTTAAGAATGAAAAAACATTCAGTCGAATACTTTATAGTTAGATATTAATCAGTTATTCAACAGTTGTTGATTAAAATAAAAATTTGAAACAGCAATGAACCAAAATTGAGCACATTAAATAGGGTTATATCTCATTATATTCGGAATTTGTATAATAAATAAAAATACTTTCAGACATGAAAGAAATATTTGATGCCTGTTGGGCCGACTTTATAGTGAAGGAGAATCTCTCAAAAGTATGGATATAAGAACAAAGAAAATAAGACTCACCTGCTTATATCTCCTTTCACACGTTATTTTACTTTTATTCATACTTCCAGCAGGGGAGAAAAACTCAATAATATGATGGAACAACGACGACTAACGAACAAGAATAATTGAAATAATGGAACTATGAATCACAATATACTAAACAAGTTTACTTTTGGATCTCAGGGATGATCTCTGCTCCTTGCTTCACATTTCGACATTTATGATATGTTGTTATATGGTTATGTTGAAATATTAAATTAATGACATGGTTCTTATCCGAAAAATACATTTACCAAACGTTTCAAGATAATATTAATTCCAAGTCTACTGTACACATCTGAGTAATGTTTTGAGGTAGTTAAACAAAAACGTTCGACAGATAACATAACCAATATGTAGGAGACACATCTGGGAAACATAAAATCAACATTTTATTTATATATCATCTAAAGAATATTATTGATTATGTTATTTGGATATTGGATGTGGCATGAACATGTGAATGAAAACGTTGGTTTGGTTACTTGATGACAACATTAATGCAATGTTAGTTTGCCAATATCACAAAAATGATCTAATGAATATTGGTGATTATGTTATTTAGATGTGACATAAACATTGGGATGAAAACGTTGGTTTGGAAACTTCATGACAACATTAATGCAATGTTTGTTTGCTAATATTACAAAAGTTATCTCTGAACAATATAACATAACATTATTGTTATGTATCATGTTTAGTGGGACTCAATTGTCGGGAGGGTGAGTAGGATGATAATAGCCAAAAATTCGTTTATTCAGATTTATTATATTATTTCTCCAAACATCTTGTTATCAATATAATAATAAAGAACCATCCTCAAAACAACTGAATCATTTAATCCGGCATAATTTAAATATGTATTTCATATAACTCCTCTCTTTTTTCGCAAATTTTCTAATTTTTCGCCGAAAATGGTCTCAAACGCTTAGGTTTGACTCACTGATGAATAATTCGAGGTCAAATTCAATTCTGTTCAGCCTGCCGACCTTGCTCACGATAACTTTCGAGCAGAAATAAATTTTCAGGGAACGTTGCGCATCCGAATGCGAATGTTCATTCATGGGCATAATCATTAATCGGTAAAACGGTTTCGGAGTTATGCCCATCTGAAATTTTGTTGTTATTTCCTCAATAACTCCAAAAATACAGATCCGATCGAATTTAAATTTGGTAATTAGTTGTACATGGCAACACTCAGTGAGTCGGACCAAATCGCTTAAGACCATTTTCATCCAAAAATTCGAAAATCAAAGACATTTAGGCAAATTTATAAGCTGTTTACTGGGAGGTGACACCGGTATAGTCTGGCAAATGAGTGTTGATCCAGAAAGACGCGGAAATTTTGAAAAATCTAGCACTTAGTATAGCAGGAATAAACTGCCTTGATACTTTAATAAAAATAAATATTTTTTTGTACGAAAATTTATACTTTGCCATAAGCTCAGGGAAATTTTAATCGAAATAGAGTGAAAAACATTCACAAAAAATACGGCGACTTGGTTTTAATTAGCTCTTTCTCTGGGATAACCTACCAAGTGATAATTGATCAGTTATCGAGCGGGATGAAAAATTATTAATTACTGAAATGACTATTAAAAAATAGGGGTTGGTGATAGAAGGGGTAAAATTTAGGATTGTATGTATTTTGTAATGCCACATTATAAAAAAATAAAAACAAAAAATTGATCCAATAATAAAAAAATATGAAAAATAGATAGTAGCCGATTCTCAGACCTACTGAATACGCATATAGAATTTGGTAAAAATTGGTACAGCCGTTTCGGAGGAGTACGGTAACTAACATTGTGACATGGAAATTTTATATATTAGATAATGATTACAATATGTTTGGAGAAATAATATAAATATGAATAAATGAATTTTTAGATATTATCTACCTACTCCCCCTCACACCAGTTGAGTGGCTATCTCACCAAAATTTTGCTTGAGATATAAATTACTGGCAAGGATAGCAGAAATTAGCTCAACTCTCGACATAATACTACAGCCATTTAAAGCTCTTGAAGGGGTCCGCTGAAAGGCTCTATTATTTTCTTTGGGATAGGTATAGGTCGGAAATAACTGGCTTATATCAGAAGGAATTCCACAGTTAACATTACCAGTGGCGGCTCAATACAAAAAGGTATATGTCGAATCGTTCATTATTATTTATGATTATTTATTAGGGAAACTTCAAAAATTTCTTTCATTAACTAATGACGACGTATCCGTGGATCACGCTCGTTGCGTCTCTTAGAACCAACTGCCCCCTTTTCATTCCTCATTTCAACAATCTCTTATCCTATATTTCGTAAATGAATCTTGCTGAAGAGGCACTCTAGCCGAAACTTATCCACGGCCACATCAGGCAACAAACATAATATCATGTGACACCTAGCCAAACAAATCAAATAGCCGACGTAAACACTAATTCTCCAACACGGCCAATCCTGACATAACAGTCGTCCTCGGCTGTTTCTCAAACAAAGTCTCGCATAATTTGACAGCTTCTAGAATACCTAACAAACACACATCCTCATTCAACTCAAAATCGTTGATATTTACCACATTCAATGTTGCAACTCTTATGCCCTTTGCTTGACAAAACTATCTGGTCAGATCAGTTTCACACTTGCAAACACAGCAAAACTAAAAAGTTCAACCTTCATAATGATCATTTCATTGATTCAACTATCATGACTGCTGCTCATTACGCCATGACAAAACTATCTATTCAGATCAGTTTCACACTTGCAACTACAGCAAACGTAATAGTCAAACCTTCTTCTTTCTCTAACGTCTCTTTCAACGTTTTCCTCATTTAGATCACCAACGTCTCTTCCAACGTTTTACGGATCTAAATTCAACTTCTCTTTCAACGTTTTTCAGATCCAAATCTACAACGTCTCTTTCAACGTTTTTCAGATCTAAATCTTCAACGTCTCTTTCAACGTTTTCCCGATCCAAATCTACAACGTCCCATTCAACGTTTTTCAGATCTAAATTTTCAACGTCTCTTTCAACTTTTTCTCTTCCACTATCATTACATTTAACAGGAATAAAGCCCTCAGGCATTTTCCTCAAACTTTTATGAGCATACTAATAAATTATTTCATTAGACAACTAATTAATTCAACACATACCAACTCTTACAGTAACAAATAGTCCCCTTAATTTCGGCTATAATTTTGCCTAATGTTTTCCTTGATTTTTCAATAACTCAATTTAAAGTTTACAACTTCAGTTTTATAACTATCATCTACCCTTTTCGCACCATGCAGTTTATCAATGATTTGTAACACTTAATCTCTCAAAGTATGAACATCAGTTTCATTATCAACATTCTCTTATCCTATACTTCATAAATGAATCTTGCCGAAGAGACACTCAAGCCGAAACGTATCCAAGGCCACATCAGGCAACAAATATATCATGTGTCACCTAGCCAAACAAATCAAATAGTCGACGTGAACACTAATTCACCGACATATATACATTTTAAAAGGCAATTATCAAATGCCTAGGTACATCTTGAAATGAAACTCAATCATTCTGTTTTTGTCGCAGATGAACTTCTCGATCACCTTTTTGTTGAAGTCAGGAATGTTTTTAACTAAATTTTGCGATAGACAACATTGCGAGCGCCGTCAGTCTTTCTTCCGAAATTGTATTCCTTAGTAAGGTCTTGATCAATTTCAACTTACATATTTCCCAAAACGTTGAATCCAAACCATACGACACTATATTAAATTTAAACTACGTAAGCAACCGGCCACGTTCTCGTTTTCTTGTGTTATTAATCGAGTCTTCCGAGTTCGGACCCATTATGACCACGTAGTGCAAGATTGCATTTGCCACACAACTTCAGACTATCGATAATTTTTGACAGGAAGTAACGGTTTTTGGCGCTCTTGTTCATCGGAACAGAGTGCTTTTCAATTTGCCCAAATGTCTGTAATTATCGAATTCTTGGCTGAAAATGGTCTTAATCGATTTGGTTCGACTCACTGATCAAGAATCCGTGGTCGAAATCAATTCTGTCCGGCCGGTCGTTAACACGATAACTCTCGAACGGAATGAGATAGACAACTGAAAATTTCAGAGCAGATTTGGGACATGAATATCTCGTTTAAGTTCGTTATAGGCAAAATCGGCCGTATGGTTTCGGAGTAACAATTACAAGTTTCGAATTCAATTTATATTAAGATGCAGTTTCACCATCAAAATCCATTGATATTATTGTCAACTCTAACAAGCTAATACTTTCGGAGATATGATTTTTCGGAATTTCAATAATACATCGTACTTCTATATTTTCACAGAATGCGAATTCTATCTGTCTGTGTTCTATCTGTTTGCGGTAGCTGGCGTTTGGTCCAGTTTGAAAGATAAACGTCATTAATGTCAAACGAAACTGAAATTGTATTTCTGGAGAGTTTGGTTGATGTAAGCATGTAGACAATTTGAAATTTGGATTCGCTAAGTTCATAGGCCGAGATTTTTGGTTAGTGAGTCGAAAATGAATGATGCAACGAAGTCGAGCATAATTTATGAGTAATTCTCTAATTATTGAAGATTCAGAACGGGATTTCCAAATAATGTAAAGGTAGTTATTCCTTAGTAACACTATTTAAGATTTCCCACATAAGTATTCTGGTTTAAGTTCTCTCTGGACTGATTACATTAGATTTGTTTCATAAATAAAACTAGCTATTTCATTTACTCAATTTTTCAGAATGACTCCTGATAGTTTTGAAACACTTGTAGCCAAAATTGGACCGTCATATAAAGATAAGATGCAAAGGGATTTTAATTTCTTTCATGATGTAGTTCTATCATAATAATCCATTGATATAATTCCTAACTCTGAGAAACGAACACTTTCGGAGATTTGATTTGTTAAAGATTGGACAAGAGCGCCAATGCTCCTGCCACAGGGCTTTCCCCCTTTTTGCGCGTATGTTCTGGGGAACATCGCGTTATAGTTTTGCCCAAATGTCTGTAACTTTCGAATTTTTTGACGAAAATGGTCTCAAACGAATTAGTTGGACTCCCCAATGAAGAATTCGAGGTCAAATTTGATTCTGTCCGGCCGTTGCCACGATAACTTGAGAACGAAAAGAGCTAGCGACTTGAAATTTTCAGGGTGGGTGGCGCATCCCAATACGACGGACAAGTTCGTTAATGGGCATAATCGGCCCAGTGGTTTCCGAGTAATAATTTTGTTTTCAACCAATATGAATCTGATCGAATTGAAACTTGAGTTGAAGAATATGAACCTGAGCACGTTTGTGAAATTTTATGCGAATCGTATGCCTAGAAAATTAAAAAAAAATTATTAAAAAATATTTTTGTTGTCACGATAACTTGAGAACGGAAAGAGATAGCGGCTTGAAGTTTTCAGGTTAGGATGTGCCCAGAACGAGACATTTCAGTTTGTTTATTAGCATAATCGGCCAAACGGTTTTAGAGTTATAGCCATCTGAAATTTTCTGGAATTTGGTGGTTATTTGTTCCTCATTAACTCGAAAAATACTGAACCGATTGAATTCAAACATGGTAATTAGTTGTAGAATGCCAACGCGAAAATGTTTGCAAAATTTGGTGCGGATAGCATTTGTAGAAAATTTTTAATAAATCATTGAAAATAAAAAAAAATTCTATATATCAGTAACTATTCGTTTAAAATTGCTGAAATTTTGCAAGAGTCTTCATAACCTAACTCTACTGCTAAGTTTCAAGTTTTAATACGATCGGTTAAATATTGTTGGAGATTCGAGCATTCTTGTGTGAGTTCAGTAGATGGGTGACCGTTGCCTCGATAACTTTCGAACGAAAGCAGATAGGGATTTGCAATTTTCAGGGTAGGTTGCGTATCCGAAAGGGAGAGTTGAGTTTTGATCTATCTCGTAGGGTTCAGCCAGCGTTTGCAATGTAAGCGCAAAAAAATGTGTTTATTTACGACATCACATTAGAAACCTCTAAATATATTCTGCATGTATTATACATATAAACCTTCCTATTGAATCACTCTATCTATTAAAAAAAAACACATCAAAATCCTTCACGTAGTTTTAAAGCATACATAGGAACAGACAGACAGTGGGAAGCGACTTTATTTTATACTATGTAAGGATGATGTATGCCTCGAAACTTTATTTTTTAACACACATGACTAAAATTGTACGATTATGGCAGGAAAAACAGCAAGTTGTAATTGACGTTAAAAGAAAAACACCCTGCATAAGATCTCGGACAAAAAAGTATCCTATGTCCGTCTCCTGGTTCTAAGCTACCTCCCCACCAATTTTCAGCCGAATCGGTACAGTTGTTCTTGAGTTATAAATAGTGTAACTAACACGACTAGATAGGAAAATGTTTTTTTTTTTAATTGAATCCAATTTGAAGAACCCGAATATAAAATATACAAATTAATTGCTTTTGTATGTACGTCATTTTTCTAGGTACGGCGGCGCCCTGCAACCTTCCCTCCCTCAACCAGCCGCCCCTGAGCATAACTAATCTGCTTATTTTGGACTAGAAATAGCAAATGTATAGTGTGCTTCCATTGGGTTTGAAGAATGGGGTTCTTCATGGTCAATTTCCTCTTTAACCCTCCGTTTTTGCTAAGAGTGCTAGTATATCCATTTCGAAATCAATCGATATTCAGTACACAGCAATGAACAAATAATAGTGTCCTTGACCTCTAATTTGCTTGTTTTTAGATAGGGCATTGATATTTGAATGTAGGAGATTGCCTGACTATGCCCCTTCCTAGATACAGTCCTGTATTCCTCAAAATCTCAAAAACTATAGACCATTCAAGATTAAATCTTGAAATTCTATATCGTTCCGAATATTCCTTGTGATATATGTTTTTGATTCAGCTGCACTGAATGTAACTTTCAAACGAGGTGGAAAAACAACTTACAACAACACATGAGAGTGCATCAGGACGCTTCAGAAATTAATGTATTCAAATGTAAAGATTGTCCTTTTACTACGAAGTGGAAAACCTGCTTAACGGAGCATGAAGTGATGCACAAAACTGGGGAGGATTCCAAGGAGTACAAATGTACCGAATGCAGTTTTAACACTAAATGGAAAAAAAGTTTGAATATGCATTTATTGACCCATACCACCGATGAAAGTGTGAAAAAATTCAAGTGTGCCATTTGTGAATATAAAACTTATCGATCTCATCATCTCAAAAGACATATGCAAGTGCACTATAAATAGTAGATTTGAGATTGAAGTAATTTCGCTTGGTTGCAGTCGAAAAGTGAGTCATAATTAGATACCTGATAATTTTTTTATGTTTTTCTATTATGTATAATATGATATTTAAAAGTGAGCCATTTTAAGGTGAATAGAGATTTATGTTGTGAATATTTACAAATTTTTTTCAGAAATATAATCAGTTTTTTTACATGGAAGGGTGTAAAGTAATTAAAGTTTATTGTGTTGATTTTATTGTTATATCATTCTCCTTCCCTTCTTTGATTCAACAAACGCCCTAAAGGGTTTTACAATCTTTTCAACAGATGTTAAATTTGAACTTGATTTTTGAGTTTTGACATTTTCAGTCAGTTTGAAATTGTATCATGGAAAAGCTTCAAACAGGTAGAATGTGGCCGAGATTCCAAACAATCCGAACACCTTTATTCGACGTAAAGCACAGGAATGGCATCTATCCACGGTCACTTTGCAGAGCCGGCCTGGGGGCCATGCGAGTCGTGCCGACAACACCAAGAGAAACAAGGCCTCGAGACATAGTGGCGTGACGTAAGCATTGTGAGGTAGGTATACGTCAACCACAGCCCACTATAGAGATAGCCTGGAACACAGTCTGACAACGCCGCAATTTATCGTCTCTTAGAGGCATACTTCTTCAATGCGGTAGCGCTGGTTATCGTATATTTTCAATTTAAAACTCTAGTGAACTCATTGAATAGGGGTTCATGCTTGGAATCCCTGGATAAATAAACAATATGAGACCCTACTTTATCGATAAATTGAATAACTACATTTCATTCTGCACAATATTATTGAGATCAAGTTGAAATAGAAACCTAGGTAGTTGTTATTCAATTCATTGTTCAGCAAGAACCACGAGAAGGTGTAGGGTTAACTATTGGCAAAAAAATTATGAACTTGAATGAAATTCTCAAAATAAAAATATATTCCCAAACATAACTATTATATAAGACTAATAAGGTAGGCTAATGAAAATTGTGATAATCATCTTGGAGTTTGAAATTCGTATTTTCTACAAAATTTTTCAAAAGTGAATTTGCGAAAACAGAACAAAGTGAATTTAGGAATGTAAACCACAACTATAAGGCCCTCCGCCGTATTCACAAAGCATTAAATCTCCTTTAAGTCCTAACTGAGGTGTTCAATTAAGGATAAATTTGAATCGCAACCTCAGTTAACGTATTTAACGGTGGTTGACACCCCCAAATCCCCCCACCTGGCTACGCCCTTGCATAGAACTACGATGTATTATTGAAATTTTGAAAAATCATATCTCCGAAAGTATTAACTTGTTAGAGTTGAAAATGATAAAAATGGATTCTTACGATGAAACTGCATCTTAAAAAAAAGTTGAATGCAAAAGTTGTAATGTAAAAATAAAATTTTTTTTCGTTACTCCGAAACTATTTGGCCGATTTTGCCCAATAACGAACTTAACCGAGATATTTATCCCTCAAACCTACTCTGAAAATTTCAACTGTCTAGCTCATTTTGTTCGGCCAGCCGGACAGAATCGATTTTGACCACGGATTCTTGATCAGTGAGTCGAACCAAATCGTTTAAGACCATTTTCATCAAAAAATTCGAAAATTAGAGAGTTTGGGCAAATTGATAAGCACTCTGTTCCTAGGAACAAGAGCGCCAAAAAGATAGCCTTGCATCGAAAATTGACGTTCGTTGAATATTCAATAGATTCGCGGATTCATTTGAATACATATAATTTTCGAGAAATATATGGCCATTTGGAATTATTTTTGGCGAGTTTGTTTCCCTGAACAAGAGAGCCTATCAATTTGTCATCAAAATCTTTTATAAAATCGGAAGAAATGAAAGTTCTATTTCACTCATATTCTAGTCCTTGTTGTCTATAGTGTCAACTGAAATGTACTCATCTCCAATAATCCAAAGGAAATTTCACAATTTACACTGCAGTTTAATCACAGAACATATAAATATCAAATATCTGACCATATTTAGCACTGCATTGCATTAATTCACATTTGACACCGTTATACACAAAAATACCATTATTAGAAAGGTCATCAAAATCTTTTATAAAATCGGAAGAAATGAAAGCTTCTATTTCACTCATATTTCTAGACACTTTATTCCTTCTAGACTGAGGATCTGTCCTTGTTTTTAGAGTTGGTTTTGAAGGGTATTTTGGCAAATTTGGAAAAATCTTAGGAACGGCACCTTCCCTCAACAACGGGTGTGTCAATAATAAAAATTTGATTATTTCATCAGACTGCAATTGTTTAGTTTCTTTTATTACATCCTCGAGTGTTTCTCACAAACTGCGCTATAAGGAGTAGGAAAAAAATTTGTTGCGGGATAGCCTTTACCCATAATTCAGCACTTTTTGGAAAAGTGAAACCACTAACATTATTTCCATTTCTTGATGAATAATTATAATTGCTGTTGGGAAACACAACATTTCCTATCCATCTTGTTCAGCCTAGTCTGAATCAAAATGTACTCACCCCCAAGGAGAAATAATCCAAAGGAAATTTCACTATTTACACACTGTTCAATCACAAAACATATGTCACTTATATGGCACGCCATTTACATATACTCAAAAATACTACGTAATACCGGTTACCCTAATCCTAAACTGACAAAACAATACTGGTTAATTCCGGAGTAAGAGGTAACCGTCCATTGATACAATAACAAACATCTGGCGTACGACTCAATACGCTGTTGCTATTTTATCATGTTCCAGGTTTTACATCATAGTCGACAGTGCTTCAACTTAAGGTTCGCAGTATAGCACCACTAAAAACATGTGGCTGTCTGTTGCCTTTAATTACATCCAAACTTTGTCTTGGTTTAGTACTTTATCATGTGGAGAGTGCTACTATTTGTTTATGATTTAGTTTAACAGGAATTATTTGTGTGCTATTCTTGTATGGTGGTGTGTTCTATCGGTACTTACATTTAAAATGCAGTATTCCTGTTGTGTGCCGTGGTAACTACAAAAATGGACCAAATGTAACACACGTTCCGTTCTCAATTGAATGCAGCCGTCTGCTAAATGGGTTGCAGGCATTCACAGGAAACATTTTCCTCCATAGAAGTTCAACAGGGTGTGTGACTTACATTTTGTCACGGAAAATATAATAACATGCTCTACTGCAACGAATTACAAACGGCGAAACTATAACGGTAAATTTAAAAATTCCTAGACGTGTGATGCCGTACCCTCTCACTCACCAACTGCCCTTCTTATTTATAAAAAAATCTTTAGTTGAAAACTCATAGAATTGGAAAATGAAAGTTTTGCAAACGCCTTTAGAAACAGTAAAATCGAAATTGATACTTGTCAAAAGACATTTTCATACTCTAATTTTGTAGAGTTTCTTATAGCGAATTCCATTGGTAGAAGAGTGCATGAATCGTATTCCATTGAAGAGTTTCGTCGAACATTTTGACTTCCAGTGCAACATTTATTGCACTCAGTGCAGCAACAGTGCACCACTGGTTTTGCCAATGGAAATCGCCATTACTGTGTTTGACTAGTTTGAACTACCGGGGGGCTGGTTCAAAATAAGTGACATATCGTCGTTGCGCCTTCAAAACGCGACATGTGCATATATTGTGCAATTGCGTTAAGTGTATATTTCGATTAAGAACTGCGCAAGATGGATATTTCGTTAAAAGCTGCCATGTGATAATCACACTAGTTTCGGTTCCAGTTGGATTTGATCGAAAAGCGACAAGTACGAAAGCGAAAATATGCTCCTGCAAACACGCAAAGTGTATGAATGCAAAATTTATCAAAATTCACATGTCGCACTTTGAAGGCGCAACGACGATATTCAAACAGTTACATTATTTAAATTAAAATATTCTCCTGCGCCTGTTATAACATACACTAGCGATAAAAATGAAAGTGGATATAAGTAGACAAAATCCATATTGAATCATTCCTTGGTTTTGTGTGTGTGCGTAATATTTTTTTTCAAATATGTAAGTCGAAATAAAAAATTCATGAATTAAATTTGCCAATATGGCGCCCCTTGAAATTTGGTAAATCCACCAACAATATTTCCGGTTTTATATAAAGCCGGAAATCGACCAAATAGGACGATTAGTTGAAATGGTTCATGGTTTTTGCTTTGGAACTTCGTTTTTCCGTAACAAACTCGAATGGGGGGCGAAGAAGGGCTCAAATGACGACTGACACCCTCTTTGAACCAAAAGCCCTTCAACAATTTTAAAAATACCTCCTTTTCGCGCTCTCGTTCCTTGGAACAGAGTGCTTATCAATTTGCCCAAATGTCTGTAATTTTATAATTTTTGGATGAAAATGGTCTTAAACAATTTTGTTCGACTCACTGACCATGAATCCGTGGTCACAATCGATTAATTCTGTCCGGCCGGCCGGTCGGGACGTTAACACGGATGTAGTTTTATCATGAGAATCCATTGATATCAGTTTAAACTCTAACAAGTGAGAATATATTCGGATATGATTTTTCAAAATTTAAATATTAAATCGTAATTCTATGATTTCATAGAATGCTAGCTGTAATCGAAAATTAACGTCCGTATTTGTATCTATGAATTTCATGATCTGTGATCATACATGTCATCTTGAAGAGGCATGTCAGATTTATTTCTAGTTGTTCTAGAAAACAAAGTATGATTGAATGCATAATGATCAATGAAATAACCTTCAGCTATCGTAGAATTATGAGGATTGTAGGATATTATTACTTTTGAGTGATAATATAATGCCCTTGGATTATCCATATGATGATGAAAATACATACTTTGGTAAAAGTTAATCAAATTGGGTTCAGAATATCTCCAGTAAAAACAAAACTGGAATATTGGCTAAATTTTAATTGATATAATATTTTTCAGAGTAGATTTGAGGAATGAATATCTCGGATAAGTTCGTTATTGGTTAGAATCGGTCTGGTGGTTTCGAATTAATAATATTTGGCACATTAACGAACTTTACCGGCGCATTTGGACTCCAAACCTTACATTCAAATTTAAGCTCATTTTCACGGACAGAAACGATTTTGCCCTCGGATTCTTCTTCAATGAGTCAAAACTAAACGTTTGAGGAAAAAAAAAACGAAAATTACAGACATTTGGGCATATATTGATAGGCACTGCGGTCAGGGAGACAAGTGCGCCAAAACTGCAACTAACGTTGACAAAGACAAAAGTCCAAAACCACTTGCTTGCACTAAATCTTTCTCTCTCTATTTTTGTTTTGGGTCACTGGAAGATTAATAGACGACATATTGACATTGATTTGATTCAATAAACGGGTTCAAAATTGGTTCAAGCTCTGTGGACAGGATTTCTTGGCGCTCTTGTTCAAACAGACAAATTATATCTCCGAAAGTATTGGTTTCTCAGAGTTGGGAATTATATCAATGGATACTATGATAGAACATTAAAAAAAGTGCAATCTGCAATGCTTCAAAAATTGTCATTAAATTGATTAATCAAGATTAAATGAGCAATCTGTAATGATTCAATCTCGTGGAATGGTTTGCTGCAACTTACACTCGGTGCATAGTTTCCACAACTCGAAATACCTAAGGGAAATATCATCGAAATGTCTAGAGCAAGACTGGAGACAATCATAGCAGATTGTCCATTTATTCCTGATATTTGAGTAGGTATAGGCTGACGAACAAATTATTTCAATAGTTCAAAATATATTAATAAAATATTATCCTCTTTTCATAATTTAAAATTTAATAGTTCATACCACTTACACATTCTTTTCTGAATTATGGACCTTAACTCAAGAAAAAATGTTTAATGCACAAATGTAGATCCTTATTTCAGCATTTTTTTTTGCTAGCAACATTATGAAAATACTGTATATAGGAACATGTCTCACAACTTAAGGAAGTAAAAGGTAATATTAACCTCGGTGGTCAACGAACAGTAATTTCTTTTGATGATTCCATTATTTTATTCTTTCCTCCTATTGCCTTCATAAACTACATCATTAAAATGATCCAATTCTAAATCTTCTGAAACATCACCCCTAATATTTATACATAAACTATTCAATATGTAATCACTAATCAGTCAATATTATTTTCGGTTTCAAAACAGTCTTGTATATTGTATACCTATATTCACAAATTCAAGAATCGGATACTTGTTTTCCAACAGAACACAGACAGATTCTGTGTTCACATTCTGTGAATACATAGAACTACGATGTATTATTGAAATTTTGAAAAATTATATCTCCGAAAGTATTAGCTTGTTAGAGTTGAAAATGATAAAATGGATTCTTATGATGAAACTGGATCTTAAAAAAAAAATAATTGAATGCAAAAGTTGTAATGTAAAAAAAAATTTTTTTCGTTACTCCGAAACTATTTGGCCGATTTTGCCCAATAACAAACTTAACCGAGATATTTATCCCTCAAACCTACTCTGAAAATTTCAACTGTCTAGCTCATTTTGTTCGGCCAGCCGGAAAGGCCGGCCGGACAGAATCGATTTTGACCACGGATTCTTGATCAGTGAGTCGAACCAAATCGTTTAAGACCATTTTCATCAAAAAATTCGAAAATTAGAGACATTTGAGCAAATTGATAAGCACTCTGTTCCGAGGAACAAGAGCGCCAAAAAGATAGCCTTGCATCGAAAATTGACGTTCGTTGAATATTCAATAGATTCTCGGATTCATTTGAATACATATCATTTTCGAGAAATATATGGCCATTTGAAATTATTTTTGGCGAGTTTGTTTCCCTGAACAAGAGAGCCTATCAATTTGCCCAAATATCTGTAATTTTCGAATTCGAAACTGGTCGCAAACATTTAATTTCGACTCGCCGATGAAGAATCGAAGTACAAAATTAATACTATCCGTCCGGCCAGCCGTCAGCACGATTACTCTTCATGTGAGATAGAATAAGAAACGTATACAGTGTGCTTCATGTACTTCTCAGAGTACATATTTAAACCTATTTAAACAATAACTAGATATAAGAAATAGTTTATTTTTAATACTCATTTCAAAAACAATCAATACATATTTCAACTAAAAGCTTTTTAACGTACTAAACTTATGGAAAAATATTAATGGCAGTATATTCTAGTGTGGAAATTTTAGTATGATTAGTAGAAATTACATTTAAGCTGCTTAGACAATAATCTTTAGTAAGTATATTAATGAGTATTGCTCTGGAATCAATTTGTTGTTTGTTGTGTATTATTTTAACATCAAATATATCGTTGAGATGAATTATTAACACACAAATCAACCATTTTCAATAATTTCTTCATTATACCCATTTTCGACTGAATAAAGAGAAAATTAACAATATAAATTAATCCATAACTGAAAAACTAACTATATCTAAAACGAAATAATAATTCAGCTGAATCTTTAGAAATACCATTGAGTCGACATTTAAAATGATAGTTTAGTCTAATAAGTTTTCAATTTTCTTTTATAATGTAATATGTACTCTGTAGATTCTAATGTTAATTAGAAACTCAGATATCGAAAAAATAGTGGGAAATGTTTCGTCCATACCCCAATCACATTACAATTTCAATCACTTCACTAAATGACTAGAAAAATACTTAATTATCTTTATCAAATATTATTCAACTCTTTTCAAAATTCCAATGAATCCAATTTTTCATCGTCATTATAAATAACAAATCAATCAATTTCCGACTGGCATTTTTTTTTTCAACAAACGACAATCACCGATTTCATCAATGATATATCTAACAGTAAGTATATAATGGAATTAAAACTGGAATATACTGTTAACCAAGCTCAACAATATGAAAAATACAATTATAACGATTGGCTGAATGAATTTCTTTCCGACGATCTTCCCTTATAGTCGATTATTATCTCATCACCGGAGTAAATGTTGTAACTGTAAAGCTGCTTGTGAGGGTATTTCATTTCTTCAGGACCCTGAAAGTAAATCCTAGATTCAAAAGGTATTCATAACCCACTTATAATTTACATAATTATACAGGGTGAGTCTTTAAGTTGTACATTAACTTTAACCATGCTTCCAAATTCGGATCCTTAAAAAGATACAGGCTATTGAAATTAAAAAAAACAATTTTTTTTTTACCTCTGACCTAGTTATTCCGTATGAAATGAACGTTGCTGTGAAGCTTCCTAATAACATGACACATATTCTCCAATTATCATTTTTGCGCGCATGTTCTGGGGAACAGCGTGCAATCTTTTTGACCAAATGTCTCTAACTTTCGAATTTTTTGCCGAAAATGGTCTCAAACGATTAGGTTCGACTCACTGATGGAGAATTCGAGGTCAAATTTAATTGTGTCCGGCCGGCTGCCCGTTGCCACGATAACTGAGAACGGAAAGAGATAGCGACTTGAAATTTCAGGGTAGGTGCAGGCGCGTCCAAAATACGACGGACAAGTTCGTTATTGGGCATAAGAGGCCCAACGGTTTCCGAGTAATAATTTTGTCATCAACCAATACATATCCGATTGGATTGAAACTTAGTAGGTGGTTGTAGAATACTGACACAAAGGCATTCGTAAAATTTTGTGAGAATAGTATTTAGAAAAAAATATTATTTATCTCGCGATAACCTGAGAACGGAAAGAGAAAGCGACTTGCAATTTTTAGGGTAGCATGCGCATCCGAATGCGGCATTTGAGTTTGTCAATAGGCATCTGAAATTTGGTTTTTATTTCCTCTATAACTCAAAATATGTATACAAATATGACCCAATTAAAACTAGATTATTACTTTTAGAATGCCGACCTACTAATTTTCGCGGAATTTCATGAATATCGTATCCTGAAGTTACTTGAGGCGTAAGTTTTTTCGTATATTATATTCAACGAATTCCAATTCCAATAGAATACATACCTATGTCAAAATTAAAAATTCTGTGATCATAGACGATTCTCTCATTATTCAAGTCTATCATTAAAATGGTATGAAATGTATTCATATTTTATAGAAGCTGAAAAAACGTTATATATCGATGCTTAATTCGATTAAGAGTGTCCAATAGAAGTCAATGGACAATGAACATGCGCGCAAAAGCTCCTGTCTTAGTCTATGGTTCTTCAATTTTACGTCAATGGAATATCATCTGGCAACGTTCCATCGAGACCATCGATAACGTATTTATATTCAATTCATAGACAAGATGAAGATAATGTATGTGGTCCGTTATTATTAGTTACAGGATATCATTGTATGCATTCAATCCAGTTCATACATGTTCAATTCTGAAAAGTATGTACACTTTTATTTCGAAATGAAATCAATGATGTATTCAATTAACAAAACAGTATATTTACATTAACAAAATAAATCGTACGACAAAGACAAACGACATGAGAGCGAGATTTGAATGCTGCCTAAACGCTCACGTCAGAACTTGCGTTGAAATGACATGCCCTCTAGTCCCTGCAGATAATTATCAATTGCGATTGGTCGGCTCAAGGTTCACTTGACGATGAAAAGCTATGCCGATATGTGTGAGTAGCATGGTAGTAGCTATGGTAGGAACACAGCCCTCTATAGAGTTAAATCACAGCCCACTATAGACATAGCCTGGAACACAGTCTGACAACGCCGCAATTTATAGTAACTTAGAGGCATACTTCTTCAATGCGGTAGCGCTGTATATCGTATATTTCCAATTTAAAACTATAGTGAACTCATTGAATAGGTTTTCTTGCTTGGAATCCCTGGATGAATAAACAATATGAGACCCTACTATTTCAATAAATTGAATAACTACATTTCATTCTGCTCAATATTATTGAGATCAAGTTGAAATAGAAACCTAGGTAGTTGTTATTCAATTCATTGTTCAGCAAGAACCACGAGAAGGAGTAGGCGGGTTAACTATTGGCAAAAAAATTATAAATTTGAATGAAATTCTCAAAATAAAAATATATTCCCAAACATAACTATTATATAAGACTAATAAGGTAGGCTAATGAAAATTGTGATAATCATCTTGGAGTTTGTCTTGTTTTGGTTTTTACTATAATGGTAATTTTCTGCTATCTACAAATGTTTCTGTTTATTTTCCACTAGGTGGACAATAACATTGTAATTCGTATTTTCTACGAAATTTTTCAAGAGTAAATTTGCGAAAATAGAACAAAGTGAATTTAGAATGATTTACAAATGTAAACCACAACTAGAAGTCACTGTGAATTCAGAATATCAATTCAATGCTACAAAGAGTAAATTCTCATAAAATTATTTTTTGATCTGAACTGCTTAAAAATATTGATAAAACAAATTGATAAATTCCGAATCTGAATCCCCATTAATTATATTTCTGTAGCGGGAAATCAGATTAGTAAGTTGAGACCATCTGCTCGGGTAAAAATCGAAAGGAAGAATCCATTTCAAATCACTGCAGGAAATCTGAATATTCTTAATGAATAATTTAAGATGAATAAGGTCCTTATTGATTTCAACCGAAGCATATACAGATGCAGACTTTTGGAAATTGAATACAATTATAAAAATAAATAGATTCTTTGAGCTTCTTGATCTCCCATCCAGATGTATCAATTTTTGTTGAAAAATTATGAGAAAGGTCATCAAAATCTTTTATAAAATCGGAAGGAATGAAAGTTCTAATTCACTCTATATTTCTAGTCCATCTTGTTGTCTATAGTGTCAACTGAAATGTACTCATTTCGAAGTAGAAATAATCCAAAGGAAATTTACTATTTACACACTGCAGTTTAATCACAGAACATATAATTATCAAATATCCGACCATATTTATCACTGCATTGCATTAATTCACATTTGACACCGTTATACACCAAAATACCACGAATTGCCCGCGAAAAACAATAATGGTTAACACCAGAATCAGAAGTAATCGTCCATTTACAATAACAACGTTCGACTGAATCGCCTGGCGTACGACTCAGAGCGGTGTTGCCATTTTATAATCTTCCAGGCTAGTAGATATAGGGGGCTGTGGTTAAATATAGTAGGCTATGGTAGTAATGATAGCTATATAAGATCAGATAAGTTCGTGATCCTACATAGGCGCCGCTAGAGGGTAGCTCTAGCGCAGATGAATTTGTACATTTCATATAAATAAAATGGCAAAATTAAACTTGTTCGTTTTGCGAGTAATTCAAAATGATTGTGTCCCAAAAAGTTGCTGCTTTCATATTTTAGATCCGAGCCAATTGAAATAATAACAGTAATTTGTCACCCATACCTGGATATCTCTAAAATCTTGGTCCACGTAGTATAATCGCATTTTAGATGCGGAAAATCCAGCAAATGCCTCCAGTTTGAGCTTAAGATCGCTGACAGTGCGGTAGACATCGACTGAACGTATTTCACTGTTGTTGCCACAAGTGAAACGTACTTTGACGCGTTTCTCAGGTCTCAAATCTATGTTAACCAAAGGATCCAGTTTTCCGTGGATGGAAACTAATTCGAAATATCTGAAAATGAAAGTTACGTATAGCTGCATTTTACAGTTTATATCGGAAAACAATCAGAAAATAGTCTGAGAATATGCATCAATATAATAATAATAAATGCCTTTTATTAACTCATACAATATGACAATTCGAAAAAAAAATAATAACATAACTAATAATAAGGTGAGATTCAGTTAGCACCACACAAAGCATAGGAAGGGTGTGCAACTTTTTGTTGTCGATTTGCATCCACTATACTTCTCCACTTCAGTTGATTATAAAATTGTTGAAAACATTGGTATATTTTCAATTTTAGGCGTTGATGAATTACCAGACAAATATTCGAGTTGTCAAACTCCAGAACGACATAGAGGTACATAAGAATACTTTAATCATGAATTACAGTATTCTAGCTCGAGTTATCTGTGAACTGTTTATAAACAATACACTAATAACGACACTCTTATGCACTACAATTTTTGTCAACTAAATTAAAAATGGTTCTGCGTTTATTGGCATCAGCTAGAATATAAATTTTGATTCTTAGAGGTTCTGGACATATAATACGTAGGTACCCATCAAGATGTTTGTGATTATTTCAATGAAAAACATCCTAATGTTGAAACTGTTCATGGTTCTGTAAGTAAAATAATCAGGAAGTATGAGCAGTTCGGATCTGTGGAAGGATCATCCAAAACGTGGGTGACCGACAATTCCAGAGGAGGTAGAATTGAACCTTTTATTAGAGGTGGAAGAAAATCCTCATTTGTCTTCGAGAACTAGAACGGCAATAACAATATATCGTAAAAATCGGTTTTGAGGAAATTCTTCTTCTTCTTCAGGTGCCCTCTCCATTTAATGAAGGTTGGCGACAATTTCGGCATACTTATTGCGGTCCTGCGTAGTACGAATTAAAGATGATGTGTTCATACCAGTCCAATCGCGTATGTTTTTCAACCATGAATGTTGCCTGCGGCCAGGACCACGTTTTCCTTCGATTTTTCCCTCTATTATCAATTTAAGGATATCATACTTGGTGTTACGGTATATGTGACCCAGATATGCTGTCTTTCTTCGTTTTATTGTTGTAAGTAATTCTCTTTCCCTTCCCATACGTCTAAGCACTTCATCGTTGGTTATATGCTGAGTCCATGATATTTTTAATAGTCTACGGAAGATCCACATTTCAAAAGCCTCAAGTCTGTTCATGGTGTTTACCTTCAGTGTCCATGTCTCTGCTCCATACAAAAGAACAGAGTGAACGTATGCCTTCACAAAACGGTATCTTAAGTCCAAATTCAAGGTTGCGTTACATAAAAGGTTTTTCATCTTTAAGAATATAGCTCTGGCCTGTTCTATACGTGATCTTACTTCGACGTCAGGGTCTACATTTGTTGTTATGCAGCTGCCAAGATATTTAAATTTCTCAACTTTCTCTATTGCGGTGTCATAGATGTTTATGTTCAGTTGTGGGTTTGGAAATCTTGTTATGGCCATTACTTTTGTTTTTGTTACATTAATTTTCATGCCTAGTTGATCTCCCACTACTACTACTTTGTTTATTAGTCGTTGAAGGGCTTCTGGATTGTCTGCAATGATAACCGTGTCGTCTGCATAACGTATGTTGTTTATTATCCTGCCGTTAATTTTTATTCCATCCTCGTCAACGCCTATTGCTTGGTTAAATATGTGCTCTGAGTACATATTAAACAGTATTGGTGACAGAACACAACCCTGTCGTACCCCCTTTTCTATACACACCGGTTCTGATGTCGTTTGTCCACATCTAACTGTTGCTTCTTGGTTCCAGTAAAGATTCCTAATAAACTCGATGTCTTGTTTGTCTAATCCTTTTTTCTGTAGTAATGTCAGGAGGACAGTGTGATCAACTCGATCGAAGGCTTTCTCGTAATCTATGAAACAAGCATAGACATCCTTCCTCATATCTCGACATTTCTGGAAGAGCATTGATAAGCTAGCTAGTGCTTGCCTTGTTCCCAGACCTTCCCGAAATCCAAATTGGGTGTCGCTTTGATCGACATCACATTTGTGGTAGATTCTAGCTTGTATAATTTTAAGTAGGATCTTAAGCACTTGGCTCATCAAGCTTATCAGTCTGAACTCATCACATTTCTTGGCTTTTGATTTTTTAGGGAGGGGAATAAATACGGAGGTAAGCCAATCTTTTGGAATATTACCCGTTGCATGAACATTCTCTAGTAACTGGAAAAGTGGTAGCAAATTTTTTTCTTCTAACAGTTTTATCGTTTCTATGTGGATTTCGTCTGGGCCCATTGCTTTTCCGTTTTTACTCAGTTTAAGTGCTTTCATTATCTCTGATTTTAGAATTTTTGGAGCCCGTTCACATTCAATGTTCCTGTCATATACTCGTGTCGTAGCACTAGCGAATGTTTTCTGTACATATGTTTGCCATACTTTTAATAATTCTTGCTCTTCTGTTACCATTTCATTCTTGCCATTTAGAATAGCTAATACGGTTTGATTTCTGTTGGAATGCGTTACCTCTATTATTTTCTTATGAACTCCGTGGCTGTCCTGTTTATTCTGGAGCAATTCAATCTCCTCGCATCTCTCTTTCATCCACTCTTCTTTTGCTATTCGGATTTTCTTTCTTATTTCTCCATTTATTTGTTTGTATTTTTCGATGTTTCTATGTTTGTGTATTCTCCGATTGTCCATCATTAGTAGGATCTCCTCTGTCATCCATTCTTTCTTGGTCTTCGGGCTGGCATACCCTATTTCTTCTTGTTCCACTTTCACTATTGCATGTTTAATATGATACCAAACATCTTCTGTACTGGTATCTGGTGTTATATTTGACTTTATTTTTGCAAACTCTTCATTTATTCGTTCTTTTGCCTTTGTCTGTGTATCTTCGTCCTTAAGTTTTTTCATGTCGATACTTTTTCTGTTACTCTTTTAATTTCACATCCAGGTTACCTACCACAGGATTATGGTCTGATCCTATGTCCGCCCCAAGGTATGCTTTCATGCCTTTTATTCCGTTCTTAAATCTAACCTTGATTAGACATAATCGATCTGGTTGCGAACGATGTTATCTGGACGATGCTGCGGAGATTGCCAAGTATATAAACGTCTTTCTGGCAGTCTGAACAATGTATTAGTGATCACAAATTCCTCTTCTTGGCAAAATTGTACTAGCTTGTCTCCCCTACTATTACGTTCACCTAGGCCGTACTTACCGACGATTTTATCTACTTCAATGTTGCCAACCTTCGCATTGAAATCGCCCATTATTATAGTAGTTTCGTTGTTTTTGGTATATCCTAGCAGTTCTTTTATTTCTTCATAAAATGTTTCCACCTCTCGATCAGGTTTTTCTGCGGTTGGAGCATAACACTGGATTATATTTATGTTCATCGGTTGGGCATTTAGTTTTATGGACATGACTCTATCTGAGAGTGGGATGAAGCTAATTACAGTTTGACTTGTTTTATTGTCCAATAAGATACCGACTCCATTAGGATGGCTTCTTTCGTCGTTTCCCGAGTAGAACAGTGTTGTTTTATTCTTTTGAAATTTTCCACTTCCAGACCATCGGGTTTCGCTTAGACCAAGGATGTTGATCTTCAGTCTGTGCATTTCTCTGACGGTATTGTCCAGTTTTCCTGCCATGAACAAACTCCTTACATTCCACGTGCCGATTCTGGGAGTTCTGATTTTATTGCTTTCTACTCTCGTGTGGGTCTGAGATTTTACTATACTTTGAGCCTTTCTTGATGTTATGTTTTCATTGGCTTGAGGAAATTAGATACCATAAATAGGCAAACTTTCGATTGCAAACATTTGCTAACTGTTCGCTTCTATTTGATACCAACAACAAGGTTTATCTGTCAAACTATAGCAAACGACAGCAAACACTAACAAACAGTTAAGGCTGGTTTATGCAGGCTGGTAACTTTAACTTAACCCTTAACTTAAAAATGGAAACATAGATTTCCAGGAATATTGTTTATACTGAGACTAAAGAATCCGTTTTCTTATTATTATATAACACTAAAAATCTATGCTATATATATTATATATATAGGATTAAGTTAAAGTTACCAGCCAGCATAAACCAACCAATAGTCGAACGAAAGTAAGGCTAATGGCACCCATTCAAGATTAATTTAATGCACGATTAGTTTAATGCGCTGAATTCATAGTTTTGCGAACACATGAGGGAAATTTGCAATACCGATATGAAGGGTTCTAGCTGGAATTCTATTAAGTGGTGGAGCAACGTGTTATTTAAATGGAACTGTCAACTGTCAGACAAAACTGGTCAGATCACAATCCAAACTGGATTATGGAGGCACATAATAGTATATTCTAAAACAAGTTGCAGAATGGGCTGATATTTAAACACGAATGCGAAATTCGAAAACGAGCGACGAAGGAGCGAGTTTTCGTACGCATGAGTGTTGGAATTGCCTTCTGCAACAAGTATTAGACGATATTTTCTCTATTTCAGGGAAGTTTTGTAAAATACTGTTGAAATTTAATGAAAAATTAGGATTATACATCCTAGTGACTTTTGTATTGTATCTTGGCAGTTGGTGTGACTGTTACGAAAGTTGACAAATCATGGAATTTGAATTGTACGTAGAGCATGGAGATCAGATTGAAAAGTTTCCTAATATCATGAATGATTCAAAATTAGCAAGAAGGAAATCTCTAGTACCTTATTTTTTAATGAAAATAAAACCTTTACTCTCAACAATTATTTCACCTTATCCAGATTATCTTATATTGACAATAATTGACATGTGTTGAAATTTGATAGGATCGAATGTCAGTGCTGACTACCACAAAACGAAAAATATAACTAGAAACAATGCGGGAATGAGTTCATTCCAGCACTGTTTTTAGTGCTGGAATGAACTCATTACGATACTGAAATAGAGAAATAATTTACTGAAACAGTGAATGTATAGGCTGGAACTGTTATGAACAGGGTTATAGAGCCTTTCTAATTGAAAGACCGTTAAGCAGGTCCAAAATATTTGGTTTTTTTACGGGATGACTTGATTCCGGATTGGTAGTTCTTGTTCCGAACGATTCAGCTCCAGATCTCCCAGATAAAACGTTACAGTATCAACCGGATGAAGCTTCACCCCATTATTTTCGAGATGTACGTGATTACATGAACGAAAGTGTTCCCAAACAGATCGGTCGGCGAGGTTTTATTAAACGGCAGGCTTGGTCTCCAGATCTGACTCCGCTAGACTTTTTCATGTGGGGTTATATCAAAAGCAAAGTTTACCTCAATCGGGTGAGCAACATCAAGGAGTTAAAACAGAGGATTGGGGACGAAATAACAGCAATACAGCCTGAACCTCATCTCTATAAAATGTATGTTCCTCGAGTTTCAAGCTTGGATTTACGTACTGTCAAGAAGTGAATGGCCATTCATTGGAACACTTGCTTTGATAATACTTTTTGCAAGTTACGACACCTTCAAGTATCATTTTTGCAATAACATGTGTTTATTTGGTGAAGACTTCATTCGAAAATTATTACATATTGTTTTTCAAATTAAAAAAAATTTATATCTCGAGAATTATTGACACAAATGGCTTTAGGTACATGTGCATTATTGAATTCAGAATTTCAGCATGGCAAGACAAAAAAAAATAGGGACTTGCAATTCAAAAAAAATATCCATGTGGTGACAAGAGCGATTCGACATAGTCGAACCGAGTTTGTCATCCCATGACTCAGAGGAAAGATACCTGCACATTGTTACAATGGGTTAATGGACTATCAACTTTCTCTAGACACATGAAATTTCCGGTATCGGAATCAGGGAGAATAACTTTCCCCGTCAGGTAGAAACCTTAGCAGGCGCTGGTACATGTACCCATTGGGCACGTATAAAGCAGGATCACCCGAGAAGAGTGGTTACCGTTTGTAACTAAAACAGGTCTCCTCAAAATAAAACTGTTTTCGTTTTCGCCAAGTGATTCTTGTAAACGTAGCACCCCAAACATGACGCCTCTATTTGGTAACGGGAAATGGTAGAACAACAACAATTACGGAAAAAAGGTTTCTTGAAAAATAAATTAATTTGACCCATTGAAACATTTTTCGCTATTCCTGAAAAGGGGGAAAATAAATCCATTATTCCATACTTTTGACGCTCGCTGTATAGCATGCTTCAGTAACGCTTCATCAACAAAAGTGAAAACTTTTCCGATACATAGGGTCAGACAAAAAAAAATGTAGTGGACAATAGTTTAGTTTCGTGTAGTGCGCATCAATTAACGATTCAACTGAAATGGCTGCAAGTTGAAAAATAGATCTTCCGTCTGAAATATGCTGGTGGAAAATACCATTCTGTATGTGTTCAGTGAGGAATTTTTTGTTTGTTTTGATTTTTAGTGGCACAATGTTTCGAATAAAAAAAAATAATGATTTAGTCACAAATTAAATTTTCTCTATTGATTGATGTGCTGTGCATATATGAAATTAAGTTACATACCTCTCAGGTCTCTCACATTCTGGTTTCTCCATGTAATATCTTATAAACGCTCTTTCAGCATCTTCCCTTTCGTCATGGCCTATTTTGCCACCTCCGTTGAGCGTATCAATATTTGGCAATCGTGCTATGAAGAGCTGCCTTCTCTCGTGTTCTGTATACTCATTGCTCTCCCACAACGGACAACCCTATGTAAATAAGAACCACAATAAGTAAACTTACATTTTTGAATAATCAATCTATGTTCTAACCGCGAAATAGAACAGATCATACATCACGCATCCTCACCGCCTAGGGGAGCCAGAAAACATCATCAATTAAATATGGGCTAAGGCTCCTTTTTTTTTGAGATACAGAATGGGTTCTTGTTAGCGATACTTTGATAACAAGCTCGAAGTACACTGAGAAAAAAGTTACAAGTAACTTTTTTCACTTGACTACGTTTTACTTGAGATAAATAAATTTTTATCAGCGATAAACAAACATCTATTTGCTGCAGATAATCATATATTTATCGTAAACAGACACGTTCACCTAAAAATTGACAATTGTTAGAAGAAACTGTTTTTCTTAATACCACTTAAAAAGTTATTGAATCCGAATAGCGCTGTTATTTAAATTTTGTTTGCTAATGATAAATAATCTGCGTTTACAAGCCAAGCATTCAATTCACTTATCACAAGTTACTTTTTCGCTTACGCATTTTCATTAGCAGCGAATAACAAAGTTATTTGGCATATTCAAACATCGACTTGGGGAAGGTACCAGTGTTTATTATAATAAGTGTAAAAAATATTCGTAAAGTAACCGATTTGAGCCGAAGAGCACCCGATCTCGTTGATCCTTTGAAGATAGCCGTTAGATGTTACATCTGGTCAGAATTCAGAGCGTAAAGGTCAAAGGAATCATCATCTATAAAGAATGGTTGAAATCGCACCCCATCGGTATCGTCGAGTTGTGTTTCACTGATTGATTACTAGAGTTAATCGAGATGTTCTTTCGAACAGAGTCTGCGGTTATATTTATACGTTTAGTGTTAAATTTCTCCACTTTTACTTGTGCATGTTTATTGTATTTTCCTAAAATGGATTACGAAGATATCTTCCAGCAATGGGGGTTCGAATATTAAGTGGAAAATTTAGAGGTAAGTCAAACCTTTCAGTGTTTTAGTACAATTTTCAAATATATATGCAAATTAAATGGTTTCTTTCTGGGATTTCTCTCTCAAACTCTGATAAATATCTGTTGAATAAAAATGTAATATTTTGTGAATTGCTTCTGCGTAATAAACACAAGATATTTGTCAGAAGCAATTAATCGAACAATAACGACACATTATCAACGATAGAACAACTAAATTTCGTAACGTTTCGGAGTCTAAATCATACTTTTTCGTCAGACGTACTTAACGAAAATCTTCAGAATTATTTTTTGTTCATGTAGCTATTCTGAAATTCGAGAATTGTCCAAGCAAACTTCGTAACGATTCGAAGTCTAAATCAGACTTCTTCGTCTCGAATTTCAGAATAGCTACATCAACAAAAAATAATTCTGAAGGTTTTCGTTAAGTGTCTGACGAAGGAGTCTGATTTAGACTCCGAAACGTTACGAAATTTAGTTGTATCATCGTTGATGTTGTGTCGATATTGTTTGTTAGGCAACATTGTTCGATTTATTGCTTCTGACAAATATCTTGTCATTATTACGCAGAAGCAATTCACAAAATAATGAATTTTTATTTAACAGATATTTTTCAGGGTTTGGGAGAGAAAACCCAGAAATAAACCATTCAATATGCATTTATATATGAACATTTTACTAAAAAACTGAAAGGTTTGACTTACCTCTAAATTTTTGACATTGTGTACTTGCGCTAAGTAAGAGTGTCTCTTAACGTAAACAAAATATGTAATTGCCAACACAAACGTTTTATTTGATCTAAGTGAAAAAGTTACTTGTAACAGACAGAGGTCCTTACTAACAGCAGTAACAAAATTACTTGCGATATGAAAACATTATGATAAGGGTACGTTCAAACGTTACTTACACCGAATAGCATTTTTAGTTCTGGTGTTTAGCTGGATTTTCTATCAAGTAACACATGCTACTTGGATCAAGTCAATAAAGTCAGTTATTCTGAATAAAAATGAAATACTTACTACAATTAACTTTGCTAGCTTGTGATAGGCTACTTTTTATCAGATAACACGCGAACTTGTTGCAACTAAAAAAAGTTATTTGTGCCTATAGCAAGTCACAATTTTCATTTGTTGTAATTAAAGTTTTTTCTCAGTGTAATTATACAAATGTAATATTCATACAATCTAAAATCTTCCTTCTACATGAAAATGTACAGCAAGGAAGAAGTGACTACTTAGTTGGTACGACAACTAAAGGAAATAGTATTATTTCGTGACAGATCAAAATAGTGTATTGTTTCGAGAACTGTACTGGTATTCGAACGACCAGATTTAGAAGGAAAATAGGAGATTCCTTCTTCTGGGTAAAAACGGGAGAAATATCAATATCGATTGGGGTTTCGATCTTAAAACTGCCCTGATAGGTTACAACAATACTCTCATTTTTCGTTTTTGAAAAGAGTGGGAATAAATCCGAAAATATGGATGCAAGCACCAATTAGGACACTTCTGTCTGGATGTTTAATCTTAGGCATTCGAAATCTGGAATTTGTCCCACTCATCTGCGCCGACTTCTCTTGTTTTCTATAAAAAAGTTGTCATCAATTTCATTCGAAAATTCGCAAATAAATCATCTGGTTAGTCTGTGCTAGGGATCATCATCATCGATATTTTTGAAGCATCGATTTCGTGTTTGATTAGGACATTACTTTTCAAGCCCCGAGAATAAACTCGGACTTCCGGTTCCTAGTCCAACACTCTACCATTAAACTAGCGACACACAGTTAGTAAAGAGTTTCGATGCAGTTCCCGATATTGATAAATTGATTAAATTCACATCGATGCTTTATAGCCGCTATTTCACCAACATCGATGCTTGCCTTCAATGTTAACATTGCTGTTAACTAATCGATGTCGTATCCCTAGCCTGTGCCATAACCTTAGTTAGATCAAATTTACTGAGGCAAATAGCCGCCATGTGTAGTTTGGGGTAGGAACTACACACCGAGATAGAATAGTGGGGAGACGTCATCACGTGACTAAAGTGGTATCAGATACGCCATAATGGTATAGACCACATTAGTTAGGTTAGAATCATTCTCTTGGCGGGAGATCCATATTCAAAATTTTTAACATGGAATTTCAACTTTGAGATAAAACCACCCAATTTGAAAGAGAATGTTAGTACAGAGACATCAAGTATTGGGTACCTTCATCATTAGTGCATGTTTTCATGTACTTTCCACATTAAAATCTAATTCTTTTTATCCTCAAATCAAAATTGAAACCAGTGTAGTTCGAAAGATTTCTGTATGTCGTAGATGACTTCTGATGTGCATCATTACAAGGCCGATTTAGGGTTATGTTATTATTTTTGACTGATTTCGAGTGAGCTAAGATATACGTCATTCGAATTTGGTGAACATTTTTATATTTATTAATTATTTCGGAAATATAAAATTTTCTTATGAAAGCTTGATTCTAGATTGTTGAGAAAGGTTCACTGAATCTATTTCAACCGAAATAAACCTTAAGAAATTAGCCAAAGTATCTATAAACAGGCGAGAAATTCGCGTAAATTTTAGGTCCATAAGAAATGCATGGGGAATTCAGTGCTCGGATCCACGGATGGATCGTAATTCAAATTTCCCGCCTAACCTAACTAATGTGGTTTATAGCGGCAATAATGGTATAGTCTCATAGCGCCTCTTCTATATTCTACTACATTAGGATTCAAAGTTCCTTTAAATAATGAAAGATTGAGTGCACTTAGAGTTGGATCTGGAGGTTTAGATTATTTCTTGAGAATCAATTTATATGCTGAAATCAAGGAAAGTTAAGTGGTAGAGAAGAAGACATATCTTGTATATGCCATTCTGAACTTCGCTTTTGTATAGTTAATCTATGCACAGTACCGTCTTTACCATAAGGGCACAAGGGGCCCGTGCCCAGGGCCCCCATCCTTAGGGGGGCCCCGAAAGACAGACTATTTCTCTCACATTTATTCTAAAAACATTTTTGTCAGGCACAGTAACAGTAAGCACCCGAGTCGAAAATAAAATGTACTTTGGCCTTAAAATTTAAATCAGAATTATGTTTATTTAACCAAATTAAGACAAAATCAAGTCAAACTTTGCCTATTTTCTTTTTAAAATATAAAATGTCCCTAACATTTGACTTGATTTTGACTTAATCAGCCTAGTAAGGATCGATTTAAGACAAAAAAAGTCATATAAGACTAAACTTGGGTTGTATTTGGCTCAATATAAGTCAAAAACTTGGTTCAAGCACTGACGTGAAGTCAGGAGCTTTTGCGCGTATGTTCTATAGTCCATTCTCTTGTATTGGACTTACAGGTAAATTCGATTAAGAGACAATAGAGCAAAAGCTCCTGTCTTCACGTCAGTACTTAAACCAATTTTTTTTTTCATAATTTTGGCATTGGCGTAATATTTGCGTTGGCATTCTACAACTAATAACCTTATTTGAATTGGATCGGTTTTGTATTTTTCGAGTTATTAAGCAAATAATAACCAAATTTCAGATGGGTATAACTCCAAAACTGTTAGGCCAATGATGCCTATAAGTAAAGTCAAATGTTGCAATCAGATGTACAACCCAACCTGAAAATTTCAAGTCGCTATCTCTTTACGTTCTCAGGTTATCGTGTCATAAATAATATTTTTTAATAATTTTTTTTTAAATTTTCTAGTGATACGATTATCACAAAATTTCCCAAACGTCCTTAGGTTTGTATTCTACAACCACTCACCAAGTTTCAATTCGATCGGATTTGTATTGGTTGAAAACAAAATTATTACTAGGAAACCATTGGGCCGATTATGCCCATTAACAAACTTGTCCGTCATATTGGGATGCGCCACTTACCCTGAAAATTTCAAGTCGCTATCTCTTGCCGTCCTCAAGTTATCGTGACAATGGTGATACTCTCCAGAACATACGCGCAAAAAGTGGGAAAGCTTTTTGGACAGGGGCTTTGCCGCTCTTGTCAAAGTACTAGCGAGTAATTATTCAAACTTTGACTGCATCATATATATCGAAAAATCATATCTCCGAAAGTATTATTTTGTTAGAGTTGAGAATGATATCAGTGGATTCTTATGACGAGACTGCTTTTTCAAAAAATTGAATTTGAAATTTGTAATGTAAAAAAAATTTTTTTTTTCGATAGGTACTCCTAAACCACCGATTTTGCCCAATAACAAACTTAACCGAGATATTTACATCTAAAACCAACTCTGAAAATTTCGACTGTCTAGTTCATTCCGTTCAAGAGTTATCAGGGTAGGAAAATGTATAATTCGCTTTCTTTACTTTCCGAAAGGGCCCCAAATTATTGTGTGCCCAAGGGCCCCAGCATAGTTTAAGGCGGCCTTGTCTATGCATTCTAATGGTTACATTTTTTTAGCACTTGAATGGCTTCAAGTGCTAAAATTTGAGTTTTTGCATTGACATTTAGCGGGAATCATATATCTATTTACCCCAAACTACAAATGACAGCCGCATGACCTTGGTGCCTCATTTGGCGCTTTATAGGCAGTTAGGTTAGGTTAGGTTAGGAACTTCAGTACTCAGTGTATATTCCATGACCATAACATTAGCATTTGGAGCCAAACAATTGGCTCGAATGATCACATGTCCAGCGTCTTCAGAAATCTTTAACTAACAGTTTTCGGTTCTCGAAATATTATTCAATTTGCGAAAGAATTCGATACTGCCCACTACTAGGATTTCTTATAGATCACAGATCGATACATCCGTTTGCGATAAAGCTTCAGCGGGACGAAAACGGTAGGTACTCACTTGAACTCGAACACAATTCAATACAGGAAATTTGGCCAACGTCTCGACATCCTCCCATCTCGACAAGTTCGTAGAGTTTAAATTCAGAATTTTGAGCTTCTTGAAACTATCCTGAGGACCGTTCTTCACGTTGGCCCCGTCCGATCTGGATATCTTTTCGCAAGAACATTCCGCGTCGATGCTGAGGGAACCTACGGGACAATTGGCAAGAACCAAGGATTCGAGGTTGGGGAACGCGTACCCAAGTTTGCACACCTGCCACCATTCCCTCACGGGGTTCCCTGTGAAGTGTAATTTCCTGAGTTTTGAATGAGTGTTTTTCCCATGATAGTCGAACTTCGGGCAAGTACATCTAGTCGGCACCTCCGACTTCAAATTTTCCATTTGGCAGGCGCATTCTTCTTCTTCGTGGCAAAGGTGAACGTGTTTGTAGTCATTGAAGCTGAGGTGAAGTTCTTCTAGTTGGGGAAGATGCCCGAGTATCTCCTGGATACTCTTCCACTGGATGAAGGTGGAATTGAGGACAAGGTCTCGGAGCTGCTCCCAATACCGGTCTATTTTATTTATAGGCGTAGAAAGTTCGTTGAAGCTTAAATTAACAAACTTCAGTCGCGGCATCTGTTGAAGGATGCAGAACACCTGGAAAAGAATATTATTTGGTGATTATGAGGCAATTAACATTTATCGTGCGGTTTATTCCATGTTAACAAAATAAATGCTCATTGTCGCTATACATATCATTGTTAAAAATTTGTTCTTGCATTGGTTATGGCTGTTATTCATACGGGTGGACTATTCAGGTCTCACAAAGGCCAATATTGAATCCGAAATGAATGCATTGGAAATAAATGTCATAGAGCTGAATACCAAAAAAAATTAACACCTGCTGACCTGGTAGAAGGATGCAAAATCTAACACGTGAATTTCCCTCGTTATTCTGTCTTTATTGAACGTGAGGGCTTTACTATGGTAGTGTCATCATTTTTTATCACATTGATATTTTCTTTTCGAATCTAGGTATACAGGGTGAGTCTTTGACCACTGCATTAATTTTAACCAAAGATTCCCCTCATCAAATGAAACACTTTTTTCATTTAACATTTTTCCAAATTCAGCTCAGGTAAAAAGATACAGGCTGTTGAAATTTTTAAAAAAATCAGTTTTTATTTTGTAGCTTTGACATCCTTTTTTCGAATAAAATGAATGTTGGCATAAAGTTTCTTATAACTATGATACATATTTTCCAAATATTAGTTATTTTCTACTTCTACTGGTTTTCTAGATATGCACTCGTGGATTCATAACTAAACGAAATTAGCATAAAGAAAGCATATAAAGTTTTTCTCGAGTCATTTCAATAATATTCCATCGTTTTAGAACATTATATTATTCTTCATCATTTCTCCTTAAACTCACCGTTTTCGAGATATTCTTCATTGAATGTTTTAAAATGGAAAACTCCAGAAATTTCACTACTTTTATGGATCCGTCCCTGAGCGTTGGAATCCCTAATCAAGCTGTAAACCACGTTACCATGCCTTATTCTCGTCCGCCAACAATGTCATAGATAATTTATATGCGGGAGTGTATTAGCACATTGTGAAATCTTTAAACGCTTGTAACTTTTTACCTGAGCCGAATCTGGAAAAATGGTAAATGAAAAAAGTGTTTCATTTGACGAGAGGAATCTTTGGTTAAAATTAATGCAGTAGTCAAAGACTCACCCTGTATATACAATGTGTAAACTAACAGCCTAAAATTGGATTCAGTTGAGAAATACATTTACATACAAGTTGGAGAAGCACTGTGCCCAGGAGCTTTGGCGTGCTGTTCTATTTTATAGCCAGAACGGTCACCCATCCAGGTATTGAACTTGCCCAAAGCTACTTAGCTCCAGGAAGAACATATTTTTGTCCATATTTCCAAGAATATAAATTCGACTGTAAACACAAACGTTAAAAAAACTGGTCTCCTTTTTGGCCCAGAATGGTCCCAAACGATTAGTTTCTACTCAAATACATACCATTAAGTGTTGGATCGAAAATAAACAGTGCTGTGTCTGTGGTGGCGGAAGGATTCAAATACATACATTCACTTTTGGATCGACAAAAACAGCCACAGTGTTTGTGGCGGTGTATGGACACAAATCATTTGGACTCCAAACCTACTCTGAAAATTTCAACTCTCCAACTCATTGCGTTCGCGCGTAATCGAGCTGACAGCCGGCTGGACATAATCAATTTTGACCTCAGATTCTTGATCAGTGAATCGTTTAAGACTATTATCGGCCAAATATTCGAAAAATACAGACATTAGGACGAATTGATAGGCACTCTGTTCACCTAGCGTGGATAAGGTTCAGACAAGTTGCAGTTAGTAGGTACTCCGCAGACTGGGAAAAACTTCATGATATATCGAGAAAAAATATTTATTTTGTCTTCTGCACAAAAAATCATTCACTTTCGATAAGACTGAATCTCTAGGATCATTCGACTAAAACGTACATACTGGAATATTATATCCTTTTCAGCTCTGAAAACAGCCAGTAGTTTCTGGGTGTCATACTGTTGGATGTGGCGGATACTTAGGCATTTTGTGAATTTTTAGCATTTACTGGTATCAAACGCTTATTGGTGGTCTGCTGATGAAACACTCATGGATAAATTTAAATATATGTAACATTTTTAAACACAATATCTTTCGAAGGAATTAATATTGTATGCTTATTATGGACTTAGTGCCCGTAGTTTTTTCATCAATACAAAATAAAGTTGTCGGCTTGACCGATCTTGATGACATTTTGTGTGGGTGTTTGAGTGGGCCTCAAAGTCGTTTAGATTCACAATTGGACACGATTGTTGTCGCTGCAATCGGTTTTAGGAACTCAAAAAAGTCTTGATGAAATTGTCTGATGAATGTTTATGAATTTTGTGTATGTGCTATACAGTGTGGAAAAGCCAAATGGAATAAATTCATTATCTTGGTTGCTGTAAATATTTATGGAAAATTACGAAACACGTTAAATTCAAATTTTAAATTGTCATTCTTCTTCGTAGAAATTCGAACCCTAACTACAACCCCCTTCGAAAGACAGGTACAACCCTCAATTTTTCATTCAGGAAGTCTAGGCTTGTGATACATCGTTTGAAAGGTCTGCTCATTCTCCAGTCAGAAATGTTATCACATTCCTGTTCATGCAAAAATCAAATTAGAAAAAAAATAAAATCAACTGATTATCGAAATTTGGTACAACATCAAAAACTAAAATGTAGGTAATACAAAATGTTGCAAAAAAATTATAAATTTTAATGAAGTGGATGTTCAAAGTATTCACCGCCAACGTCTTGGCAACATCCTAACCCCAAATAATAATTTCTTCATTTCTTCTTATTCAATATCTCAGGTGTGATCGACATAATCGCAAGCGTTATTCGATCTTTTAGGTCGAATCAAGGGGTTTAGTTTTTTACACAATGCTCTTCACATATCCCCATCAAAAGAAATCTAATGGGTTAAGATCAGGCGATCGCGTTGGCCATTCGATCGTTCCCCGCCTTCCTATCCACCGATTTGGAAATATTGCGTCGAGGGTCGAGGTACTGCCGGAAATTGCGTTGGTAATGTGGTGGTGCTCCATCCTGTTGGAACCATATCGTATTCCGTGGAACTTGAGGATTTCCTTCATCAGGATATAAATTTGCCAAAGTTGGAACGACATCATTTTGAAGTAGTGTTAAATATTTATCGCTATTCAAATTGCCCTCAATGAAAAAAGGTCTATGATATGGTTTCGAACATTTCCTGCCCAAACATTAACCTTTTGAGGGAATTGCGTGTGAACCTCTCTCTTCCAGTGAGGATTTTCGTTAGACCAGTAGCAGCAATTTTGACGATTGGCATGGCCGTTGAGAGAAAAAGTCTACTAATTGGATAATATTGTTATCCAGCATATTCATCATTTGTCTACAAAAATAAATTCTCCTATCAAAATCGTCTTCCAAGTTTTGTTTTCGAATTTACCATGGTAAATTCGAGTGTCCAATACAGGAGAATGGACAACATAATTTACTATGGTAAATTCGATTTAGGGTGTCCAATACAGGAGAATGGACAATAGAACATACGCGCAAAAGCTTCTGACTTCACGCCAGTGCTTGAACCAATTTTTTTTTTCGTGATTTTTTAAAAATTTTCTAGGGGTGCGGTTCTTAAAATTTTTTTTTTCGTCATTTTTTTCAAATTTTCTAGGGGTACGGTTCTTACAAAATTTTAAACACGTCCTTATGATGATTTTCTACTACTAGTTACCAAGCTTCAATTCGATCGAATATTTATTTTTTGAGTTATCAAGGAAATAATATTCCAGGTGGGTATAACTCGGAAACCGTTTGACCGATTATGCCCAAAAACGAACTCAACTCTCCCTTTCGGATACGCAACCTACCCTGAAAATTGCAAGTCCCTATCTCCTTTCGTTCGAAAGTTATCGAGGCAACGGTCACCCATCTACTGAACTCACACAAGAATGCTCGAATCTTCAACAATATTCAACCGATCGTGTTAATACTTGAAACTTGGCAGTAGAGTTAGGTTATGAAGGCTCTTGCAAAATTTCAGCAATTTCAAACGAATAGTTACTGATATATAGAATTTTTTTTTTCAATTTTCAGAGATTTTTTAAACATTTTTTACAAATACTATCCTCACGAAATTTTGCAAGAATTTTCGCGTCGGCATTCTACAACTAATAACCATGTTTCAATTCAATCGGTTTAGTATTTTTCGAGTTAATGAGGAACAAAAAACAACCAAATTTCAGATGGCTATAACTCTAAAACCGTTTGGCCGATTATGCTCATAAACAAACTGAAATGTCGCGTGAAATGTCTGGTGCACATCCTAACCTGAAAACTTCAAGCCGCTATCTCTTTCCGTTCTCAAGTTATCGTGACAACATAAATATTTTTTAATAATTTTTTAGCCATACGATTCGCACAAAATTTCACAAACGTGCTTAGGTTCATATTCTACAACTACTCACCACGTTTCAATTCGATCGGATTTATATTGGTTGAAAACGAAATTATTACTCGGAAACCACTGGGCCGATTATGCCCATTAACGCACTTGCTCGTCGTATTGGGATGCGCCACCCACCCTGAAAATTTCAAGTCGCTAGCTCCTTTCGTTCTCAAGTTATCGTGGTAACGGCCGGACGGCTGGACGGACGGACGGCCGGCCGGACAGAATCAAATTTGACCTCGAATTCTTCATTGGGGAGTCGAACTAAATCGTTTGAGACCATTTTCGTCAAAAAATTCGAAAGTTACAGACATTTGGGCAAAACTATAACGCGATGTTCCCCAGAACATACGCGCAAAAAAGAGCAATCTACAATGCTTCAATGCCTTGATGCTTCAAAAATTGTCATTAAATTTATTTATCAAGATTAAATGAGCAATCTGCAAGTATTCAACCTCGTGGATTAGGTTGTTGCAACTTACAACTCTGTGCATAGTTTTTACAACTCGAAATACCTAAGGAAAATATCATCGAAATGTCTAGAACAAGGCTGGAGACAATCATAGCAGATTGTCCATTTATTCCTGATATTTGAGTAGGTAGTGGATTACGAACAAATTATTTTTATAGTTCAAAATATATCAATAAAATACTATCCTCTTTTCATAATTTAAAATTTAATAGAAGAAAAAATGATTGATACACAAATGTAGATCCATATTTCAGTATTTTTTTGCTGGCAACATTATGAAAATACTGTATATAGGAATATGTCTCACTACTTAAGGAAGTAAAAGGTAATATTAACCTCAGAGGTCAACGAACAGTAATTTCTTTTGATGGTTCCATTATGTTCTTCTTTCCTATTGCCTCCATAAACTACATCAAAACAGTCTTGTATATATTCACAAATTCAAGAATCGAATACTTGCTTTCCAAGAGAAAATAACAACTATGAATTGACAATCTCTAATAGCTAGAAAAGATGACATTTATGAATAGTGATCACAGACAGATTCTGTGTTCACATTCTGCGAATACATAGAACTTACGATGTATTATTGAAACTTTGAAACATCATATCTCCGAAAGTATTAGCATGTTAGAGTTGAAAATGATAACAATTGATTCTTATGATGAAACTGCATCTTAAAAAAAATTGAATTCAAAAGTTGTAATATTAAAAAAAATATTTTTTTCCGTTACTCTGAAGTCCGAAACTATTAGACCGATTTTGCCGAACTTAACCGAGATATTTATCTCTCAAACCTACTCTGAAAATTTCAACTGTCTAGCTCATTCCGTTCGAGAGTTATCGTGTTAACGGCCGGACCTCCGGACAGAATCGATTTCGACCACGGATTCTTGATCAGTGAGTCAAACCAAATCGTTTTAGACCATTTTCAGCCAAAAATTCGAAAATTACAGACATTTGGGCAAATTGATAAGCACTCTGTTCCGAGGAACAAGAGCGCCAAAAAGGAAAAATTTCAAATCAACAAAACAATTGAATTCGTCACGCTGGGGATCGAATACGCAATAGCATAATCAGTATAACATTTTCGGAACGTAATATTTCTATCGTAAAAATAAGGAATGGGAATGGTGACCTAGAACTATTAATAAATATACGTGTCGCTATTCGAAATTGGCCAACATGTTTCGTTTGGATAATTTTTGAATCTATATACAAGCTGTACTTACAGACTTCAAATCGATCATAAATAATTAATTGGGTGGATTTACTCTTCTGGTCCTTCGATCTATGATTTTGTTGAAAATCCGAATATCCAGAAATAGTCGACGATTAATTAAAATAAAATTTTCCTTACTTCATCATCATTGCGTCTAATTAATCATAAAAATATCGCAAACAGAACTTCTTTAACCATATATTTTCCAAAGAGGATCTTTTTGGAGCTCTTGTTCCTCGGAACAGAGTGCTTATCAATTTGCCCAAATGTCTGTAATTTTCAAATTTTTGGATAAAAAATTGGTTCAAGCCCTGTGGACAGGAGCTTTGGCGCTCTTGTTCAAACTTTGACACATCATATCTCCGAAAGTATTGGTTTCTCAGAGTTTGGAATGATATCAATGTATTCTTATAATAGAACTGCATCATAAAGGAAATCCAATTCGAATAATAGTTTATTTATCAAGATTAAATAAGCAATCGGAGAATGAGAACTGCACCATGGAAGAAATCAAATTAAAATAGCTGAAATAAATTTGACTCTCTCTTATAGAACAGGATGACATGTACGAGTATGAACACAGATCATATAATAATTCATAGATAGAATAATTATAGCATTCTGTGAAAACATAGAAGTGCGATTCATTATCGACATTTCGAAAAATCATATCTCCGAAATTATTAGCTTGTTAGAGTTGAAAATAATATCAATGGATTTTCATGGTGAAACTGCATCTTAAAAAAAATTGAATTAGAAATTTGTAAGTGAAAAAAATATATTTTTTTTCGTTACTTCGAAACCATTTGGCCTATTTTGCCCAGTAACGAAATTAACCGCGATGGTTATCTCCCAAACCTACCCTGAAAATTTCAACTGCCTAGCTCATTATGTTCGAGCGTTATTGTAGAAACAAAATATAAAAATAAAAAAAAAAAAATCCTACTTTACGACAACCCGATCAATACGAAACTTCGCATGCTAAAGGTCATTATTCTACAATTTGACGTTAAACTTCAGATAGATCGAGTGATCGGTTTCGGAAATATTCATAAAAAAGTTTTTACTAAAAACGGCCGAACTCCGAAACCGCATGTTAACGAACTCGTCCGAGATATTTACGTTCCAAACCTACCCTGCAAATTTAAATCCTCTAACTCCTTTCGTTCGAGAGATATCGTGTTAACGGACGGCCGGCCGGACAGAATGGATTTTGACCACAAATTCTTGATCAGTGAGTCGAACCAAATCGTTTGAGACCATTTTCAGCCAAAAATTCGAAAATTACAGACATTTGGGCAAATTGATAAGCACTCTGTTTCAAGGAAAAAGAGCGCCAAAAATGGTCTTAAACGATTTGCTTCGACTCACTGCTCAAGAATCCGTGGTCGAAATCGATTTGATCTGGCCGTCCGTCCGTTAACACGATAACTCTCAAACGGAATGAGCTAGACAGTTGAAATTTTCAGAGTAAGTTTGAGAGATTAATATCTCGGTAAAGTTCATTACTGGGCAAAATCGGCGTAATTTTTTTATGATGCAGTTCTATCATAAGAATCCATTGATATCATTCCCAACTCTGAGAAACCAATACTTTCGGAGATATGATTTGTCAAAGTTTGAACAAGAGCGCCAAAGCTCCTGCCCACAGGACTTTTTCAATTTGGCTTCTCTGTGCGTCAATTCTCAAGAATTTTCGTAATTAAAGTCAAAACGTAGGTCTATGACTCATCTCATGTTGGATTTATGTACATAAGGAAATTATAATTAGAGTATTCTATGAAATCATATAGAATTGAGAATAATTATTGAAGTTTTGAAACCTCATATCTCCGAAAGTATTACTTTGTTAGAGTTGAGAATGACATCAATGGATTCTTATGATGAAACTGCATCTTAAAAAAAAATTATTTTTTTTTTGTAATGTAAACAAATTTTTTTTTTACTCCGAAACCACCAGGCTGATTTTGCCCAATAAAGAACCTAACCGAGATATTTATCCCCTAAACATACTCTGAAAATATCAACTCTCTAGCTCATTCCGTTCGAGAGTTATCGTGTTAATGGACGGACAGAATCGATTTTGATCATGGATTCTTGATCAGTGAGTCGAACCAAATAGTTTAAGAGCATTTTCAGACAAATTCGGAAATTACAGACATCAGGTGGCGCATCCAAATACGACGGACAACTTCGTTAATGGGCATAATCGGCCCAACGGTTGCGGAGTAATAATTTTGTAATCAACCAATACAGATCCGATCGAATTGAAACTTGGTGAGTATAGTTGTATAAAATATTATTTATATCAGCATAATCAGAGAACGGAAAGAGATAGCGACTTGAAATATTTTAGGTTAAGTTCTGCATCTGAATGCGACATTTGAGTTTGTTTATAGGCATAATTGGCCTAACGATTTTGGAGTTATACACATCTGAAATGAGGTTCTTATTTCCAGATAACTCGAAAACTACGGAACCGATCCAATTCAAACATGGTAACTAGTTGTAGAATGCCAACGCGAAAATCCTTGCGCAATTTCGTGAGGATCGTATCACTAGAACATTTTTAAAAAATCATTGAAACAAATACTATATATCAGAGACTATTCGTCCGACATCGCTGAAATTTTGCAAGAGCTTTCAGAACCTAACTCTACTGCCAAGTTCTAAGTTTGAACACATCGGATCTATATATTGTTGGAGATCCGAGCAGCCTTGTGTGAGTTCAGTAGCAGGATGGGTGACCGTTCCCTCGATAACTTTCGAACGAAAGGAGATAGATTGCAGGTTGCGCATCCGAATTGGAGAGTTATGTTTATTGACATAATCGGTCCAACGGTTTCGGAGTTGTATCCACCTGGAATATTATTTCATCGATAACTCAAAAAATATATACTCGATAGAATTGAAGCTTGGTAACTAGATGTAGAATATCGACATGAAGACGTGTGTAAAATTTTGTGAGAACAGTACCCCTACAAAATTTTGAAAAAAATTAGGAAAAAAAAATTGGTTCAAGCTCTGACGTGAAGTCAGGAGCTTTTCCGCGTATGTTTTATTGTCTATAGTATTGGACACTCTTAATCGAATTTACCATGGTAAATTCCATCACTCCTGACTTCACGTCAGTGCTCGAACCAATTATTTTGTTAGAAATTTAATTCGCATACCAAGTGATTCAAATTAAACGTGATAATTTATCAAAAAATGGAGTCATGAATTTTCCGAAACGTTTTCGTCACCACGAAAAAGAATATTACTAATTGAATACATTGTTTTCGACAGCATTTTTCCTCCTCTTCGCGAATATGTATGTTAATGAGAAAAATGTGAATCATATAGGTACAGAGTGATGTTTTTAATCCCTGATCAGCAAAACAGAGGCTCAGATACGGTCTTGTCTTTTACATTGAAATTATTTTTAGCACCTCATTCATAATCATAGTTATCATTGAAATCAATCGATTATTTAAAGAAGGGGATTATTTTCTTTTTTAATGAAAAAACGATATTTAGTTTTGCAGATGGCTCTACTCCGTAGAAACAATTTGTGCCATTCGAATCGATTATTGATTTTCATAGCATTATGTCTTCTCTTCAAGGACCAAGAACTTTTCAGCCCGTGTACTCGTTTTCGCCCAAATAGGTCCCAATTCAATTTAATTATTAATTCATACTGTTATAATTAAAGCAAGTTCATTTCCTATTTAACATAAATACAGACAATGGGGTTGCTCACCTCTGGCCAATCACGGAGCTTGTTTTTGGCGAGATCCAATTCTTCAACGCAGGAACATTTATCTACTAATGCTTCGCTGTCCCCGGCAGTGGTAATATCACAGTCATTCAATACCAACAGCGATGGTACTAGAGCCCTGGGCGATCGGCAAGGCACAAAAATTGAAATTGCTATATCTTCGTATTTCGAATCGTCCAAATCCTCGAAGGCCAATTCTCTCTCCCCATATTTATGTTCCAGAGCCTCTAGTAGGGATGTCATAATCTGAAACGGAAAAAATTCAGTTCTATTCGTGATCAAACACTCTTCGTTTGTTGTGTTTTTTGTAACAGTTGTTTCAATTACGGAAATACCAACTATTTACGATGGTTCATAGAGCCAAATGAAGGAGTTCTATGTTATATTGTATTCGAAATAGATGCATAGAATACATGTTATTCTATGCATCTTGTATTCGAATATTTGTATACATAACTTTGGAAGATGTATAGATAATGTTGCATTATATGAATCTTCACTCTGTGGTTGTAGTTCATGATCAAAATTAATATTGATGACAAAAATACGAATTCGTTTCCCTATTATTAATTGATCCAGTCGGATATTTAATTCAGTAATCCCTGGAAATCTTGTGTATTGATTCCATGTTTTCATCCGCATTCATTCTCGTCAACTTTCGTTTTCAACAGATATACCATAGATAAATAACAAAATCAGTAATAATGTTACTTCACTACCGTAATTAAAATTCACGCTCTACTTGAGCTTCTGAAATGATAGACTCGGTGATTTGTTACGTAAAAGACCTCCAAAATGTTTTTTGATGATTTATTATTTTTGGTTGGCCGATACAATAGACTGCATGTGATGAATATTCATAGTATTCTTGCGAAATTAACGAATATATACATATGTATTCAATCGAATAAATGTGAATAATGTGTGAATTAGGTCAAATAGTTTCCTGAAGTTGAAAATGATACATATACAAAAAAAAAATGTATGTGTAATGAAGATCCTGTAACATATGAAGATCCCTTCAAGCATATGAATCGACTTTTAACTTGTGCATGTCACATTAATTCTCATCCAAATCGTCCATTATATTACGTTCACAGAAGAATATTTGAGATATCAAACATGGGGATAGAAGTTGGATCAATGTCAGAAATAGGCACAGAAATCTATGCTTATAGAAGGTAAGGATGTCCAAAAGCACCTTCATATATTTTAAGTCAATCAAGCATCAAGCCGATAATAATCTGTTGTAGAGCAGTCGCAATTCTTTCCCATAAATTGCAGTTGTATTCAATAGTATGGTCGGTATATAAATAGAGACTGATCGTGCAGTATATTTTATAAATTACATTTTTTGTCATCATTCACGACCTTGATTGTCCGAATTAAAAACTTCTGTGGTGGCACTTATTCTAATGAAGAATCACAAAGGGAATGATCAAGATTCATAGAATAACATGTATTGTATGCATCTATGGTATGATCATTGTCTTGGATTTTGTAGAATGTATAGAACCACAGATTAAAAGTAATCAGTGGTAGAACTATCGCCTTATTTTAGAGTTCAATTCCATCTCCACAATTACTTGAAATTATAGTAGGTATGGTATACATTACCCACATTATTTATCAAATTTATTTAGAGTACGAATGACTATGACGATAACATTGATGTAATCATCTGATTCGCTTATTGAGAAATCATTGATTTCGAATGAGCAAAATGCCAACAACAAAAATTATTCTGCAAATTATATTAATGAGAAATGGTTATAGTTGATCACCTTGAAATATCGAAATCAATTCCTATTGTGAGAAGTTGGCGACAGTGGGGAAACTTTTAGTTACGATTTTAAACATTGCAGATAATGAAAACATTCACTACTCATGTCCAAATTTCTGATTGGATATAATATTCAACCTTACTAATATCAGAGATATTACTTTTGTGTAAAGGAAAAGCTGAAACGAGCGGAATATTTGAAATAACCTTCGAACGGAATAAAGTAAATTTTAACTGGTGTTTAATGCTATTTAATGTATCATACAGTGTATCCCATCAAAATTGCAACTAGGGCTTATTACAGTCGATTGATGTTAACACCAGATTAACACTTCTCATATTGTTACATGCATGTTGAACGAGTAGAAAGAAGATAATGTCTGAAATGTACACACGCTGTAATTTGTACTCAAATGAAAAATATATTCCTGCAATTTGGAGAAACGGTACAATATCTTACTTTCATTACCCAGTAAATCAAGATAATATAATACACTCGTAGTGTACCAAAACCTACAATTGCTTCCTAGAATTATGCAACAGCAAAAACGCTGCGAATATTTGTTAAAAGTTTATTATTTCCTATACTCTATATTAATAATTATTATTATAGATAGATAAAATAAAGATAGGTATTTATCAGAAAATTTATTTTTGTCTTAAAATAGAAATCTGACTTTTCACTCATTTTTGCGCGAATGTCTGTAATTCTAGAATTTTAAGTCGAAGATGGTTTCAAACGATCCTATTTGACATAGTCCGAAGGAACTTAGGCACTTGAAATTTGCAGGGTTGGTGTGACGTCTGGATATGCCGGTCGAGTTCGTTAATCACAGTTAATTGGCAAAATCCGCCGAAGGATTTCGGAGATATACGCATTTGAAATATTTACAAATCTTCCGATCCGTTCGTACTGAAATTTGGGTGAAGTGTAAAAATCGACTTGATCGACTCGAAAGTTCAAGCAAAATATCGTCAAAATCATATTACTTGAGGAAAAATATTAAAAGGTTTCTTTCTGGGTTTTCTCTCCCACACTCTGAAAAATATCTATAAAATAAAAAGTAATTATTCTGCGATTTGCTTCTGCGTAAAAAACACAAGATATTTGTCAGAAGCAATCAATTGAACAATGTTGCCTAACAAACAACAACGAAACAACATCAACAATGAAACAACTATATCGTAACGTTTCGGAGTCTTTATCCGACTCCTCCTTCGTCAGACGCTTAACAAAAATCTTTAGAATTATTTTGTTGATAGTTATTCTAATATTCGAGAATTAGAAATATCTATAGATATTTTTCAGAGTTTGGGAGAGAAAACCCAGAAAGAAACCTTTTAATAATGAGTATACCTCCCACAGTATCCTTTAATGATTAGAGGAAAAATACTTTTAAGAAAAGTTTACTATCCCGAAAGTTGATATAAGCCAGATTTTGCTCAGTTTTTTATGAAAAATTGATAAGATGATCTATCCAAAATTACAGGTATATAGATTTTTCCGTGCATGATTAGGACATATAACAACTTGCCAAAGAATATAAAAACTTCTCCTACTATAGGGCTATTTAAATCAAGATTGAGAAGAAAGTATTTTTTGGGTTGACACTTGTATATTTTTTGCGCATATGTTCTGGGGAACATCGCGTTACCATTTTGCCCAAATGTCGGCAATTTTCGAATTTTTTACCGAAAATGGTCTCAAATGATTGGATTCGACTCCATGATGAAGAATTCGAGGTCAAATTTCATTCTGTCCGTCCGGCTGGCCGACCCTTGCCATGATAACTTGAGAACGGAAATAGGTAGCGACTTTAAATTCTCATGGTGGGTGACGCGTCCCAAACAACGGGCAAGTTCGTTAATGGGCATAATCGGCCCAACGGTTTCCGAGTGATAATTTTGTTCTAAAACCAATACAAATCCGATCGAATTGAAACTTGGTGAGTAGTTGTAGAACACAAACCTAAGGTTGTCGAATTTACCATGGTAAATTCGATTAAGAGTTCTCTCGTTTCGGAGATATAGAATTTTTTTTCAATGATTTCCAATGATTTTTTTTAAATTTTCTAGTGATACGATCCTCACGAAATTTCGCAAGAATTTTCACGTTGGCATTCTACAACTAATAACCATGTTTGAATTGGATCGGTTTTGGAATTTTCGAGTTATTGTGGAAATAACAACCAAATTTCAGATGGGTATGACTCAAAAACCGTTCGGCTGATTATGCATATAAATAAACTCAAATGTAACAATCAGTTGCACAACCTAACCTGAAAATTTTAAGTCACTATCTCTTGCCATTCTCAGGTTATGGTGACATGAATAATATTTTTTAATAATTTTTTTTTAATTTTCGAGCTATACGATTCTCACAAAATTTCACTGTTTGTTAGAAATTTTGTTAGTAATGGTTGAAAACAAAATTATTACTCGGAAACCGTTGGGCTGATTTTGCCCATTAACGAACTAGTCCGTCGTATTGGGATGCGCCACCTAGCCTGAAAATGTCAAGTCGCTATATCTTTCCGTTCTCAAATTATTGTGGCAACAGAATCGAATTTGACCTCAAATTCTTCATCAGTGAGTTGAACCTAGTCGTTTGAGACCATACTCGGCAAAAAAATCGAAAATTACGGACATTTGGGCAAAATGATAACGCGATCTTCCCCAAAACATACGCGCAAAAAATGGAAACTTTTTAAACCAAGGTATCAACATTTCTGAACTTTTGTGGAACAGTATATTTGGCTGGACTCCTGGACTGTATATAATATGCCAATCCTGGCATCGATTAGGTGATTGCGAATGCTTAGAACGAGGTGCTCCAATCGAGCTTGTTTGTGCGCAATGTCCACTAGGTCAGTGAAAATTATCGATAAAAAACAATTTGATATGGGCTAGTCACCTGTGTCATTTCATCCACAAACCCAATCATTAGTCCGCTTCCGATGAACTAACCAAATTATCGGTAACCTTGAATCTAGAACAGCGACATTCAGAAATTACACGATTTCTATCTAGATAATTAATTGGGTAGCTACTCGAATCGCCATAGAACCAGGTTGTCTCTTGAAAAACGAATACGACTCGCAATTTCGAAAGAATCTGACATTAAACTTCGTCCGAAAATATTCTAGACCTACATTGAACTGATATTTTAAGCTGACATAAATTCCCAATGAGAATAATTAGAACATTTATCCATTTTACGTAGAAAACGATTGTACTTATCACAATTTGGCAGATTAACTGAGATTTGTCAGTTGAATAGATGAATAAGTGATCTCGAAATGGCTATAAAGGCATTGATTCCAATTCCATAAATTTTATCACAAAAATTGATTCAAGCCCTGTGGACAGGAGCTTTTTGGCGCTCTTGTTCAAACAGACAAGATATATCTCCGAAAGTATGTTTCTCGGAGTTGGGAATTATATAAATGGTTTCTTATGATAGAACTGCATCATGAAAGAAATTAAATTTAAAAAAAGTGTCGTTTAAAAAAATGTTTCAAAAATTATCATTTAAACAAGAGCGCCAAAAAAGAGCATTCTACAATGCTTCAAAAATTGTCATTAAATTTATTTATCAGAATTAAATGAGTAATCTACAATGATTCAGCCTCGTGGAATGGGTTGTTGCAACTTACACTCGGTGTTTTCACAAATCGAAATACCTAAGGAAAATATCATCGAAATGTCTAGAGCAAGGCTGGAGACAATCACAGCAGATTGTCCATTTATTCCTGATATTTGAGTAGGTAGAGGCTTACGAACAAATTATTTTAATAGTTCAAAATATATTAACTAGCAACATTATCAAAATACTATAGGAACATGTCTTACTACTTAAGGAAGTAAAATGTAATATTAACTTCAGTGGTCAACGAACAGTAATTTGTTTTGATGATTCCATTATGTTCTTCTTTCCTATTGCTTTCATAAACTACATCATTAAAATGCTCCAATTCCAAATCTTCTGAAACATCATCCCGAATTTATACGTAAATTATTCAATATGCAACCAGTCGATATTATTTTCGGTTTCAAAACAGTCTTGTATATATTCACAAATTCAAGAATCGGATACTTTTTTTCAAACTACGAATTGACATGACTCTAATAGCTAGATAAGATGACGTTTATGAAGAGTGAACACAGACAGTGAATACCTAGAACTACGATGTATTATTGAAATTAGCTTGTTAAAGTTGAAAATTATATCATTGGATTCTTATGATAAAATTGCATCTTAAAAAAAAATTAATTCAAAAGTTGTAATGTAAAAAAAAAAAATTTGTTCGTTACTCCGAAACCATCTGGCCGATTTTGCCCAATAACGAACTTAACTGAGATATTTAACCCTCGAACCTATCCTGATAATTTCAATTGTCTAGCTCATTCCGTTCGAGAGTTATCGTGTTAACGGCAGGACAGAATCGATTTTGACCATGGATTCTCGATCAGTGAGTCGAACCAAATCGTTTAAAACCATTTTCAGCCAAAAATTCGAAAATTACAGACATTTTGGCAAATTGATAAGCACTCTGTTCCGATGAACAAGAGCGCCAAAAATTAGGCCTCCTGTTGACATACTATCTTAGGGTGACCAGATCATCCCTGGTGCCATGACGGACGGACCAGTGCAGACTAAAAAAAAAAAGTCCTACTTCCGCGCAAGTTAGCAAACCTGTGCAAACTGAAAAACAGGGTTTACGGGTAATTCAAAACAGCTGGACTTTAGGTCCATAATAGAACCGACGTCAATTACTACAAGATTGCGAAAATATCGCAGCTTGGACTTTGACGGACGTCTGGTCACCCTATACTATCTCCTATGCGGCCTGTTTCTCATTCTGAATTGAACTACTTCTGGGTCCAAATGTTCAGAGCCAAATACTTCCTTACGAGGCAATAAAACAAGACTGTAGACACTTAAGGTGCATCAATTTATATATGTTTAATTGTCCCGAAATAATTAGTTTATCAGTAATAAATAATGTAAACAACTTATTGTAATCTTTATAATTCAGCCGTCTAAATGCAAGTGATCTCAAGCAACGCTTCAATCTTCTCTTGCTTATAAGACATTATCAAAAAATTTTAGGTCATAAATGAATTCCATCAGAAAGTCATTACGAATAAGTGGATTCAAGATTACTCAAAAACTGTGAAACAAGTAGGTATGGGCTCACACTGTGTAATGGAAACGTATCGGTGGGTTTCACGAAACTTTAACAGATACGTGATTGCCGATTTCCACTTCATTTTTGGCACTCTTGTTCGTCGGAACAGAGTGCTTATCTATGTGCCCGAATGTCTGAAATTTTCGAATTTTTGGCTGAAAATGGTCATAAACGTTTTGGTTCGACGCATTGATCAATAATCCGTGGTCAAAATCGAGTCTGTCCTGCCGTCCGTCCGTAACCACGATAACTCTCGAACGGAATGAGCTAGACAGTTAAAATTTTCAGAGTGGGTTAAGTTCATTATTGGGCAAAATCGGCCATGAGGTTTAGTGGTAACAAAAAAAAAATTTAAATAAAAAATTTCAAATTCAATTTTTTTTAAGATGTGTAGTTTCATCATAAGAATCCACTGATATCATTCCCAACTCTAACAAGCTGATACTTTGGGGGATATGATTTTTCAAAATTTCAATAATTAATCGTAGTTTTATGATTTTTTGAATTCATTTTCTTTTAAGATGCAGTTCTATCATAAGAAAGCGATGATATCATTCCCAACTTTGAGAAATCAATACTTTCGGAGATATGATTTGACAAAGTTTGAACAAGAGCGCCAAAGTTCCTCTCCACAGGGTTTTCCCACATTTTTAATGCAACCAACGAAATAATTTTTTTATCAATCTAAACGAAAGTTTTCGAAACCCAACATATAAGTACCTACTTTCGCTCATAGGATCCATAATAGGAAGAATCAGGGTTCGAAAATATCACGATATCTATATAAATATCAAAATATCGGATATATATCGATATATATCAATTTCAGGATATTTATTTTTATAAACAATTTTGAAAGATTTTTCCTAATTGAAATCAATAAATTAAACGCATTAAAATGCTGATTTACTAAATTTATTGAAAAAAATAAACAAGATACTCAAAAACGAAGAAAATAACAAAAATAAAAAAAAGTTAATTAGTTAAAAAATATATCAAAGGTATCAGAAGGAATTTCCTGTGCAGGCACAGTGACCTCATCCCATATACATTCTATATTGCTATTATTGCAAGCTTTAGCTGTAGCCGCATGCTCTCTGTTTAGACAAAAAACAAGTTTGACTGTTTTGACACGTTCCAATTGTTTTCTTAATTTTGATTGTACCAAGCCGAACGTTGAAAAATAAGATTCCGCGGAGAAGTTCATAAGTTATAAAATCACCATATACAGATATACTAAGACGAAGTTGGGGATTCCCCGAAAATGTGTTGCTTCATCCATCGGGCGAATGGTCGGTAAGTCTGTAAATACCGAGGTAAATAGCCGTTTTCAGCTGTTGGCTGTGGCCCCTTGACGTGGGCATAGGCGTGCTCTTAAATCGCGATTGATTATGAATATTTTAAACAGCATCGCGCATTTCGGTAAATTCATAAATATTCGTGATATATATCACAGCTTATAAATATCGATATATATCGTGATATATATCATGATAAATATCGGCGATATAAATCGGGAAGAATACATCGTGTAATTAACGAATTAAATCTGTCAATAATTGACAGACAACAGTCAATATTTTCCTTTCTCCTCCATATTGTCTGTTTAGTTTTAATCTCGTTCTCCTCTCGAGCTGACTAAGTTGTACCACGATAAAGAAAAATTTTGGGTTTTCAATTACAACAGTCAATATTTTCCTCTATTCCATTTCAAAATTATCTATTAACTTTAATGTTTTTCTTTTTTTGGACACCAAACCTACTGCGAAACTCTCTAACTCATTGCGTTCGAGCATACTAGTGCTGACGGCCGAACAGAATCAATTTTGACCTAGGATTCTTCATCAGTGAATCGAAACTAGTCGTTTGTGACCATTCTCGGCTAAATATTCGAAAAATACAGACATTTGGACGAATAGATAGGAGCATTGTTCACCTAAGCAGCGCGCGAAAAATGACAGTAACTAAGTTTGAACATCGATTTATCACAAAACGAAGTTTTCAGTAGGAACTTCCTTTTGAATTATCACTTATCAGGTACTGGACAAAAATATCGATATATGTTTTCATTTGCCCATCACCAGTGATGTACCTTGGCTTCTTGGCTATGGCTAGTGGCTACTCATTAGAGCTGTAGCAAACCGTATGTATTCGTTACTGAGTAACGGGTGCGACGTCTAGTACCGAGTAACGAAACGTTACACACAAATCCATTTCGTTACTCGCATTATTCCGTATTCGTAGTATAGGTACCTATAACTGTTCCGATCACGAAAGTAACGTTGATGCGTGTCTTGAAACGTTTACTGAACGTGTGATGGGGTGCGTTTTTATTTTAATCAGCTTTTGTGATGGATTCAATCAGCGATGAGGATACGATTGACGTGACGTCATAAAAATCCATCGGAAATTCACTAATCAATCCGATGAATATAGGAACAGAAAGCTGAGTTTTACTCATACGCGTAACGCGTATAACTTATAATCGATGTAGAATAGATTGCTTTGTTATTGAGATATAACATTAGCACACGGTTAATAGTTTTACACTCTTACCTTCACTATTGAATAAACTAAATTTAGAATAACTTAAAAAAAAGTCTGGTTAAAAATACCGAACAGTGAAAAAATTCACCTTACGCAGCTTGGTATATAATGTATAAGTATGTTTTCTACAAATTACGAATTTTGCGTACTCGATACGATTCGATTGGCAATGCGACTCGATTCGTTACTCTAACATAACATGATATATTATGAGGTATCAAAAGTAACGAGTAACGTAACGATACGAAAGTAACGAGTACTAATTGCTAAAGTAACGAATACATACGGGTACGCTTTATTTCGTTACTTTTACACCTCTACTACTCATTACTCGGCGTGCGAGCTGATAATGCCTTATTCTATATCGCCGAAGTAACTGACGATTGAGGTATATGTTGGTGAGCGCACCCTCTATGAAATGACCAGGAAGTTAGACGGTAAGGGGTTGTGTAGAAGGGACCGGAGAAATGGGAGGACATTTTTTTCAACAAAAACCCTGCCTAGCACAAAATTATCGAACTTGCTGAACAGATTTCCGGGAGCAAAATGAACTTAAATCAAACCCACAATTGAAAACAAATAGTTTGAGTTCAGCAAAAATGTAACTGACTTGAAGGAAATCAATGGAAATCATTGCCTCAGCTGCTCCTCAGCACAATCAATCAAAGGAAAAGTACCTTTCGAAATGCATTGAAGCCTTGCCACATCACATAAATTGCGCTTAATCTCGATCACGTCATATTTACGACGTTCTATCCCGAGCAAAATGGAATTGTCTAATTTTTCCGCATATTTTACTGCTATTATTCTGAACAGATCCTCCTACAGTTGCCAATAGAAAAATCTTAGAATGCAACTGCACTAGAATGTTTACATAACAAAGGAACGTATGCATGCGCGGACTTACTCTAGAGAGCATGGGAACAAAGAACAATTAAATCAATATTACGTTATTATGTACTCACGTACTAATGTTTGTAAATATCCAAAGGTAAATCAAAACAATAATATTGTTGTCAGCACCATGAGATCCTCTCATTAGACCCCAAACCCTCGGAACAATCGTCGGGTCCTGTCAAAACAACCTGTTCTCTATTTGAACGGAAAAAAATCAACGCTTCAGTATACGGATCTGAGAGTTTGAACTCACGCCGTGGAGTTCCCGCTCCCACTGAGTCGATATCGCGTTTGTTTTGTTATTGTGATCAGCTGATCTGGGGGAAGTTGCAACAGCTGACCCGTCTGACAACATTGTACCTCCTTGTTTTTTTTTCGGTCAGTTCGTGACTCCACGTAGAACGCAGTTGCCTAGGACCAGTGCTGGCGGATGGTGAAGGAACGATTTGGGATCCGGGTCGAAAGACCAAAGATTTATTGTACAAAAGTGGAAAAGACCTGTGAACGGGAGATTTGGCACTCTTGTTCAAACTTTGACAAATCATATCTCCGAAAGTATTGGTTTCTCAGAGTTGGGAATGATATTAATGGATTCTTATGACAGAACTGCATCATAAAAGAAATTAAATTAAAAAAAGTGTGATTTAAAAAAAACAAGGATGTCAAAAGTTATTAATCCGAAACAACCAGACTGATTCTACCCAATAACGAACTTATCCGAGATTCATTCCTCAAATCTACTATGAAAATCATATTATATCAATTGATACTACAATATTCCAGTTATGTTTTTACAGGAGATATTCTTAACCCAATTAACTTACCAAAGTATGTATTTCCATCATCATATGGATTATCCAAGAGCATTGTAATTCTATGATAGCTGAGGTTATTTCATTGTACATTTTGCATCAATCATACTTTGTTTTCTAGAACAACTATAAATAAATATGACATGTCTCTTCAAGATGACATGTATATGAACATAGATCATGAAATCACTAGATAGTAGATACAAATACGGACGTTAATTTTTGATAACAGCATTCTGTGAAATCATAGAACTACGATTTGATATTGAAATTTTGAAAAATCTTATTTCCGAAAGTATCAGCTTGTTAGAGTTTAAAATGATATCAATGGATTCTCATGATGAAACTGCATCTTTAAAAAAATTGAATTTGAAATTTGTAAGGTAACAAAAATTTGTTTTTCGATACTCCGAAACCATCTGGCCGATTTTGCCCAGTAATGAACTTAACCGAGATCTCCCAAACTTATTCTGAAAATTTCAACTGCCTAGCTCATTCCGCTTTAGAGTTATCGTGTTAAAGGCCGACCGGACCGACCGGAAATAATCGATTTTTTTTCGTTACTTCGAAACCATCCGGCCGATTTTGACCAATAAAGAACTTAACCGAGATATTTATCTCCCAAACCTACTCTGAAAATTTCAACTGTCTAGCTCATTCCGTTCGAGAGTTATCGTGTTAACGGACGGCCGGATAGAATCGATTTTGACCACGGATTCTTGATCAGTGAGTCGAACCAAATCGTTTAAGACCATTTTCAAGACAATGGGGCAAATTGATAAGCACTCTGTTCCGAGGAACAAGAGCGCCATTTGCTAACGTTAGGGCTTGATCTCATGAAACCAGTGCCCAATTTAAATTGGTGGCAATATAATATAGTCACTAGCTAATTTTCCATCGTAAGGCTGGTTTTCCTGTCACGCTGACGGTCGGCGCTGATTGCCTCTGGCTCACTGAATGTGGAGGCTTGTCGGTGCCAGCTAGTCAGCGGCGCCAACGCGCCGGCGCGTACGTGCGCGTATATAGCTCAGCGCTGACGGCCGTCAGCGCTGCGTGACTCGAAAACGCTACCTATAGCTACATACATATTGACCCATCGAGTCTATATTTTTTAAGTTATCGAGGAAATAATATTCCAGGTGGGTATAACTCCGAAACCGTTGGGCCGATTATGCCCAAGAACGAACCTAGCTCTCCCATTGGGATGCGCAAACCTAACCTGAAAATTGCAATTCCCTATCTACTTTCGTTCGAAAGTTATCGAGGCAAAGGTCACCCATCCAGCTACTGAACACACACAAGGCTGCTTGGATCTCCAACAATATTGATCCGATCGTGTTCAAACTTGGAACTTGGCTGTAGAGTTAGGTTTTGAAGGCTATCACAGAATGTCAGGGATGTCGAACAAATGGTTTCTGTTATATAGAATTTTTTTCAATGGTTTTTTAAAATTTTTCTAGTGATACGATCCTCACGAAATCTCGCAAGAGTTTTCGCATTGGCATTCTACAACTAATAACCATGTTTGAATTGGATCGGTTTTGTATTTTGATGGGTATAACTCCAAACCCGTTTGTCCGTTTATGCGTATAATGTCGCATTCAGAAGGACAACCTAACCTGAAAATTTCAAGTCCCTATCTCTTTCCGTTCTCAAGTTATCGTGACTTACATTTTTTTTTTAATTTTGTAGTTATACGATTCTCACAAAATTTCACAAACGTCCTTAGGTTTGTATTCTACAACCATTCGCCAAGTTTCAATTCGATCGGATTTGTATCGGTTGAAAACAAAATTATTACTCGGAAACCATTGGGCATATGCCTATTAACGAACTTGTCCGTCGTTTCGGGATGTGCCACCTACCCTGAAAATTTCAAGTCGCGCATCGACATAATATTTTTTCATAATTTTTTTTTAATTTTCTAGTGGTGGAGTCCTTACTAAATTTCACACACGTCATTATGTCGATATTCTACAACTAGTCACAAAGTTTCAATCTGATCAGGTCTGTATTTTTTGAGTTATCGAGAAAATAATATTTCAGGTGGCTATCCGAAACCGTTTGGCACTCCAACAATATAGATCCGATCGTGTTCAAACTTGGAACTTGGCTGTAGAGTTAGGTTTTGAAAGTTCTCACAAAATGTCAGGGATGTCGGACGAATAGTTTCTGATGTATAGAATTTTTTTCAATGATTTTTTCTATTTTCTAGTCATACGATCCTCACGAAATTTTGCAAGAATTTTCGCGTCGGCATTTTATAACTAATTACCATATTCGAATTGGATCGGATTCGTATTTTTTGAGTTATTGAGGAAATAACAACCAAATTTCAGATGGGTATGACTCCAAAATAGTTTGGCGGATAATGCCTATTAAAACAAACTCAAATGTCGCATTCGGATGCGCAATCTACCCAAAAAGAGATGCATGAAATGGAAATAATTCCCGTTCACCGGATATCAACAGGTCATCATAAGCCAAGCAGAATAAGAGGCTACAAAACACTATGAATCATCACTTGACGTCTGTACGCCAATGATACGTGTAATTGTATTTCGTAGTTCGCAGACACTTGCCAAGCCTGTTCCTTGAGTAAAAATTATTCAAGGTTCATTTTTATCGTTTGTTTATTTTGAAATAAAAGTAGTTTCAATATACATATCGTTCTTTAAAAACGACGTACCCGGAAAAGACGCAAATTGACTAGGAGACTTGATTTTTCCACTCTTCACGCATAAGGTCACATAAGTCGACAGTCGTAATTAATGTATCCAACTCAAATGTGATGTGGATCTTACGTATAATGATATTAATACACGGGGCAATCACAGGAATAAGTAAATTGTTGTTATTGCGCGTATGTTCTGGGGAACATCGCGTTATAGTTTTGCCCAAATGTCTGTAACTTTCGAATTTTTTGACGAAAATGGTCTCAAACGATTAAGTTCGACTCCCCAATGAAGAATTCGACGTCAAATTTGATTCTGTGTGTCCGGCCGTCCGGCTGTTGCCACGATAAGTTGAGAACGAAAAGAGCTAGCGACTTGAAATTTTCAGGGTAGGTTGCGCATCCGAATACGACGGACAAGTTCGTTAATGGGCATAATCGGCCCAGTGGTTTCCGAGTAATAATTTTGTTTTCAACCAATATACATCCGATCGAATTGAAACTCGGTGAGTAGTTGTAGAATATGAACCTAAGCACGTTTGTCAAATTTTGTGCGAATAGTATGGCTAGAAAATTAAAAAAAAATTATTAAAAGATATTTTTGTTGTCACGATAACTTGAGAACGGAATGAGATAGCGGCTTGAAGTTTTCAGGTTAGGATATGCACCAGACATTTCACGCGACATTTCAGTTTGTTTATGAGCATAATCACCAAACGGTTTTAGAGTTATAGCCATCTGAAATTATCTGAAATTTGGTGGTTTTTGTTCCTCATTAACTCGAAAAATACTGAACCGATTGAATTCAAACATGGTTATTAGTTGTAGAATGCCAACGCAAAGATGTTCGCAAAATTTGATGAGGAAAGCATTTGTAGAAAATTTTTAATAAATCATTGAAAATTAAAAAAAAAAATTCTATATATCAGTAACTATTCGTTTGAAATTGCTGAAATTTTGCAAGAGCCTTCATAACCTAACTCTACTGCCAAGTTTCAAGTTTTAATACGATCGGTTTAATATTGTTGGAGATTCGAGCATTCTTGTGTGAGTTCAGTAGATGGGTGGCCGTTGCCTCGATAACTTTCGAACGAAAGGAGATAGGGACTTGCAATTTTCAGGGTAGGTTGCGTATCCGAAAGGGAGAGTTGAGTTCGTTTTTGGGCATAATCGGTCTAACGGTTTCCGAGTTATACCCACCTGGAATATTAATTTCTTAATAACTCAAAAAATAAATATTCGATCGAATTGGTGCTTGGTAACTATTAGTAGAAAAACAACATAAAGACGTGTTTAAAATTTTGTAAGAATCGTAACCCTAGAAAATTGGAAAAAAATGACGAAAAAAAAATTTTAAGAACCGTACCCCTGAAAATTTTATAAAAATCACGAAAAAAAAAATTGGTTCAAGCACTGACGTGAAGTCAGAAGCTTTTGCGCGTATGTTCTATTGTCCATTCTTCTGTATTAGACACTCTTAATCGAATTTACCATGGTAAAATATGTTGTCCATTCTCCTGTATTGGACATTTACCATGGTAAATTCGAATTAAGTGTCCAATACAGGAGAATTGACAACATAATTTACCATGGTAAATTCGATTAAGGGTGTCCAATACAGAAGAATGGACAATAGAACATACGCGCAAAAGCTTCTGACTTCACGTCAGTGCTTGAACCAATTTTTTGAATGAATATTAAGTTGTTTAAATCTAGATCTTGCTGTAAAATAAGGTCTCGAATGCTCTCCCAAAATTTCAGCGTTATCTGAACTGTGATATGTGTCAAAAAAATGGTTCAAGCACTGACAAGTCAGGAACCTTTGCGCGTATGTTCTATTGTCTACTCATCTCTATTGGACACTCTACTACGAATTTATCATCGCTATACACCGTTTTCTCAGCTTTTATAATATATGAATACATATCATACTATTTTAGTGACAGACTACAATAACAAGAGAATCGTCTATGATCACAGAATTTTTAATTAATTCTATTGGAAATGAAATATAAAGAAACTTCCGCCTCAAGTAACTCCGGGATACGATATTCACGAGTATTCCGCGAAAATTAGTGGGTCGGCATTCTACAAGTAGGTAATCACCGAGTTTTAATTGGATAAAATTTTTATATTTTGAGTTATACAGGAAATAACAACAAAATTTAGATGAGTATAACTCCAAAACAATTGGGCCGATTATGCCCATTAACTTGTCCGTCGTACAGTGACTATATTCCCAATATAGCCACCTTAGGCCGTCGTATTGCGACGCGCTATTTCAAGTGCTATCTCTTTCCGACACAAGTTATCGTGAGATACATAATATTTCTTCGTAATTTTTTTAAAATTTTCCTGTGGTACGGTCCTCACAAAATTTTGCACACGTCTTCATGTCGATATTCTACAACCTGTTACCAAGCTTCAATTCGATCTGGTCTGTACTTTTTGAGTTATCGAGAAAATAAAATTCCAGATGGGCATAATTCCGAAACCGTTGGGCCGATTATGCCCAACAACGAACTTAACTGTCCCATTCGGATGCGCAACCTATCCTGAAAATTGCAAGTCCTATGTCTTTTCGTTCGAAATTTATGGAGGCAACGGTCAGCCATCCAGCTCTGCACTCAAACAGGGCTGCTGTGATCTCCAACAATATGGATCCGATCGTGTTGAAACTTGGAACTTGGCAGAAGAGTTAGGTTTCGAAGGCTCTCTCAAAATTTCAGCGATGTCGGGCGGATACTTTCTGATATATAGAATATTTTTCAATGATTTTTTCTTAATTTTATTGTGATACGATCCTCACGAAATTTTGTAAAAATTTTTTACTTGGCATTATACAACTAATAACCATGTTTGAATTTAATCGGTTTTGTATTTTTCGAGTTATTGAGGAAATAACAACCAAATTTCAGATAGGTATTACTCCAAAACTGTTTGGCCTATTATGTCTATAAAGAAATTGAAATGTTGCATTCAGATGCACAACCTAACCTGACAATTTAAAATCACTATCTCTTTCCGTTCTCAGGTTATCGTGACATAAAAAATATTTTTTAATAATTTTTTAAAAATTTTCTAGTTATGCGATTCTCACAAAATTTCACAAACGTGCTTAATGCATATTCTACAACTATTAATCAAGTTTCAATTCGATCGGATTTATATTGGTTGAAAATATAATTATTACTCGGAAACCATTGGGCCGATTATGACTATTAACGAACTTGCCACCTACTCTGAAAATTTCAAGTCGCTATTTCATTCCTTTCTCAAGTTATCGTGGCAACGAACGGCCAACCGGACAGAATCAAATTTGTCCTCGAATTTTTCATCAGGTAGTCGAACTCAATCGTTTGAGACCGTTTTCGGCAAAAAATTCAAAAATTACAGACATTTGGGCAAAATGATAACGCAATGTTCCCAGAACATACGCGCAAAAATTGAATAATTGTCTGCCACAATAAGGTTGCTATTTGTGATAATATTAAATGTTCAAAGTGACCACCTTCGGCCGTTACACAAGAGTCTAGACGTCGGCGCATAGATTGGGTTACTGGGTCAAAAAATCTGGGAGTATTTTGAATAACCCTAAATGAAAGAACAATGCGGTTTCTTAAGTCTTCCATATCTTGGACAGGATATAAATGAATTAAATGCTGACGAGCTCCAATATTGAAATGTGCGGGGGTCCCATCATGCATAAACAATATTGTTCTTCGAACACGCAAAGGAATATTTTGAAGAGGTACAGGAAGTTCTTCTTATAGAAATTTAACGTATTTATTTCCATTCAATCTAGGTGGTAGAAATTTTGGACCAATTAACTGATCCCCATCATACCCAAGCCAGACATTCAGAGTTTAATTGTTTTTGGTGGTGAGCTACAGTGATAGCGTGAGGGTTCTCTTCGGTCCATATATATATATATCTTACGAACATTAGTTATTGGGTATCTAGAAAAATTGGCCTCGTCTATGAATAGGAAAAAAATGATGATATTGTTCAATCAGTCTCAACCATTAATAATGAAGTGTGAATAATTTTTGAGTTATGTAACAGATTACACAAATAAACATTTTTTTTTCTGCTTGAGAGGAAAAACCTTTTATAGGCCCGCCCTGAGAGGGTCTGCTTCTCTCAGGAGTGTGAGACTCCAGATGTTGATGGCTACTCACTGAAAAACCTCTCGCACGTTCCTTGGAGTAGTTCTTCGTCCTGCCCTTACAGCGTCTCTTAACAAAAGAGATGAGCTGCAAGCGGCCTTCATAGTTGATGGGACCTGATGACTCGAAGTGATCCGAGCAACACCACTTTCAGCATTCTGTGAGCTAAATCCTTGGCCAGAGATTTGCAGGCCGGAATAATCTTCAATTCGGTCACGTAGTTTGTTCTCATTCCGCCTAGGCATCCTAGGATTAGTATGACCATCCTAACCTTATGCCTTGGATACAGGATCCCAAGTTCAAACATTAAATCCTTGTATTTCTCCCTCTTCTGTTCTTCTTTCATCACCACATTATTTTCTACGGGGGAGGAAAATTCGACGACAAACAATTCCTTGAGCTCTTTGTCCAGCAGAAGTATATCTGGCTTTATGGCATGGATCTGCCGAGTTGTTGGAATCGCATAGTTCCAGTAGATGCGAGTCCTGCTATTTTCAACGACTGCTTCAATCTCCAGAGGCACATATGGTAGCACTGGTTCCTTATCTATACCATAAACCTCTCTCAGATGGAAGTAGAGAATTCGGAGTGCCGCATTGTGTCTTTCCACATATCCTGATGGGGCATGGACTCTGCAAGCAGACAGAATGTGCATAATAGTTTATTGCTGGCTGTGACATGCTCTGCATGTTGTGGGGATGTCCACTTTCATGATGTTCTTTTTATACAATCTGGTATTTATAAGCCCATTTTGACAAGCTATAACAAATCCCTCCGTTTCCGACTTGAGTCCAGCGGACTTCAAAAAGGCGAAGGATAATTCTTCCGACAGGCCCTGATCTTTCAAACTCCTGAAGTATATGGAGTGCAGGTGTTTACTCGTGTGATCTTCGAGTAGTTCAGTTCAGTTTTGCCTGCCTTATCTCTCTGCCAACTCTTCTTTGGTATGTTGGCGAGATAGGTGTTCCTGCTAGCTCATGATCGATTGATATGCCGGTTATACAGAGCTTCTCCAAAGCTCTCTGACCAGCCCTAAATAGGAAAGCTCCTTGGTTCCTGATTTCATGCTGAGCCACCATTTTCAGAAGCGGGTCTTCGCTCCTCAATATTCTTATTGCCATGTTTGTTGTTTGCCAACGTTTGTTGATGGTGTTGGTATTCCAAACTTTGCAAACCTCTGCCTCCCTGCGTTCGTGGAAGGTATATCCTTTGAATCGAGCAGTTGGGATGCAGGCTACGATTCATGTTAATCACTTTACGAGTGGTTCTGTCTAGCTCGAGAATTTCATTCATTGTCCAGTTAACTATCCCGAATGAGTAGGTGATTAATTATCGGTACTGTCAAGCTGTTCGTAGCAGACACTTTATTTTTCCCGGACAGCTGTGATTTCCATATATCTCGGATCTTCTTTTTGTAGCTAGCCGTTAAGGCATCCTTGATTTGGGTTGTCTCCAGTGCACCTCATTGTTTCATCCCAAGGAATTTGTATGTTTCTTCCTCTTCGAGGTGTCGAATGCTTATTCCCCCTTCTAGGTCGATGTCTCCTCCTGTTTCTTCAGTTCTTCCTCTGCTTAGATGAAAAACAGCACATTTGTCCAAACCGAATAACATTCCTATTGCTGAGGTGTATTTGGCAACGATATTGAGTAGTTGTTGTAGTGCTGCCTTGGAAGGAGCGTACAGTTTTAAGTCGTCCATGTAGAGTAGATGTGAGATCAGATGTTCTCTTCTGCCTGGTGGCCCGGCCTTGTACCCTATTCTGCTTGCCCTCAACTCAGTTGTTAATGGTAGAAGTGTTATGCAGAACAATATCGGGCTTAGCGAGTCTCCTTGAAATACGCCTCGCCTGTATCTCACCCATCCAGTATAAGCGGTCCGACCTTCGGATCGGACGGCGAACTTAGTTCTCCATAACGCCATGATGTTTCCCATCGCATGGACGATGTTAGGGTGGACTTTGAGCATCTCTAGCAGCCGTATTATCAAGCTGTGTGCCGATGTGACAAATGCTTTCGCGTAATCTAGCCATGATGTATGTAGGTCACGCTTGTAGTGTTTCGCATCTTGACAAATGCTTTTGTCTACAAGGAGATGGTCCTTGCACCCCTGTTCTCCTTTCCCCGCTCCTCTTTGTTCGTGGATTTGATTCCACACTGGTCCAATGGACTCCAGAATCCGATGTTGAAGAACACTTGTGAGAATTTCATACAATGTATTCAGACACGTTATTGGGCGGTAGTTCTTTGGCTGTCCTAGATCACCTGATTTTGGTATCAGTACAGTTCTGCCCTCTACCAACCATGAAGGAATTGGCTCACGATGAATTACTATCTCACTTAATAATCTAGCTAGGTGTTGGTGGGTAGCTGGAAAGTTCTTCCACCAGTAGTTCTGAACGCCATCCAGTCCAGGTGCCGTGAAATCATGCTTGTTCTTCAAGGCATTTCTAATCTCTTCGGTTGTTACTTCAGTCAGCTTTTCGGGTTGTTGCAGACTTTCATCACATAATATCTGGAATCTGTGAAGAGCAGGATTATCCCTGGTTTCCGCTGGTCGCTCGTACAGATTTTTCCAGAAATCTTCGACTTCATTCGATGGTGGTGGGTTTTTTGCCTCTACTTGTTTGGTTCGAAATAACTTTGGAGGTTCGGTGGTGAAGGTGTTGTTGTCTTCTATCCACTTTTGCCTCTTGATCAGCTTCTTCCTTGCCGCTGCAAGTGATCTTATTTTATCGACAGCTTTTTGTTTCAATAGATTTATGGTGGGCAGGCTCATCGTACGATGCAACGCACTCAGCTCACCCATCCTCTATTTTATTGCTTGGCTTCAGTTATCCTTTCTAACATCTATGATACATTGATACCAAGATGCTTGCTGCCTAACGGTTCTTATATTCTTGTCTAGCTTAATCAATCTTGACTTATGTTTGTCCTCCTTTGTTGTTGTTCTTCCTAGTGGGCACAGAAGTGAAGCAGCTGCTCTCACTGCAGCTACGACATATTCTAGCGTACAGTCCTCCTTTAGGTGATCGTCGATTATAATATTCATCGCGGCTAGATCTTCAGCCGGTAGTCTCGATTTCAGCCTTGTGGTCCTTAAGTTAGGATTCCTTACTGCAGCCTCAAATGCTTCTCTTCTATTGGCGAATAGCCCTGGAACATCTCTCACCTGCTTCATGTCCGGTGCTGCGACTTCTTCACGTCGCAATCCAGGCATAAGAGATTGGATGTTTGCGGCGTCTCTCATTCGCCTCTCATCTCTTTCTTCTCTCCTTTGATTCGTCCAATGTGGCTGTTGGTTTGGAGCATCTCTCACCTGCTCTTCAGCTTGTTCTTCTATACCGTCTGACACTTGATACTGCTGCAAGATTCCCCTCTTCTTGAGATGGCTCACCTGGTCTCGTAGGTTCTGCTGCGTCATGAAGTTGAGATCTGGCAGATTCTCACACCACAGACCATGCAGTCTACTCATATATCCCCTTCTTTCTGGTCTCGATCTTCGGTATAACACAGACAGTTGTTCGTGTTTCTCGGGTGTCCACTTGTGGCGTCCCCTTTGTGTGGCCTTGTTACTGTTGACGGGTCCGACTACGGGTTGCTCTTGCGAGCAATGATTCCGTATGCGACCGATAACTTGTTCTCTCTCCTCCTCGATGTCCTCGTCGGAAGCTGTAATTTCTTGTATGACAGGCGCTCGCTTCCTCAGCATCCTGCTGTTGGTGGTTCGCATGCTGTCACATCTAGCACCAACCCCAGACGTGCCCTGGTGATCCCCAGGCAGCAGCTGTTCTCCGAGGCTCCGTAGATTGTAATTCATCATCGGTTGAGAGTGACCGGGGTCCGCGGGCTTGTCACACCCGTATGCTACTAAGTAGTGCCCCCGTGCGGTTTTGCATTTTATACCTACTGCCAGGTTTAGCTGAGGTACCTCGGGTTTGCTAAGCCCGTACTCTGAGACACATCCCAGAGCCCCTGAGGGTTATCATTATTATTATCTAAGAGAAGAATTGGAGATGATTTGGAAAATCCCGAGGTATAAGAGAGCCTGTACACGTTGAATGTGATATGTATATGAAAGTTGTTCCTTTTAGATTGCAAACACCGTCATATAGTGCATTTGTAATTGCTGAGCAATTTTTCTAGTACTGACGTCAGGTTGCTCGTCGACAAGATTTAGTACTGCTTCTTCTCTAACGCTACAATTCTAATCTCACGCTGAGTACCACAACCAATTTTATTTATTTAAAATGTACCACTTTCTTGTAGTCGTTGATGAATTCGTATAAATAGAGTGTGATGTGGAGCCAAACTTTCAGGGAACATTTCTGCATATCTTTTGGATGCTTTTAGATAAATACCAGCAGAAAGACCGTAAACAAAGTGCATATCGGTCATTTCTGCGTTTGTGTACATCGTCATCTTAATGAGTATGTGAAAAAAAATCTCAAAATGAGAGCCCAAACCAAAAAATAATTGTAACTGAATCAGAGTTATAGCGAATTCCATTGGTAGAACTCGTGCGCACTGATTGCATGATTGTATTCCATTGGAGAATTTCGTCGAGTATTTTGACACATGTTGACGTCCAGTGCAACATTTATTGCACTCAGTGCAGCACCAGTGCACCACTGGTTTTGCCAATGGAACTCGCCATTAGTCAAAACTAGTCATAACAGAATGACATCCACTTACTAGATAAATTATTCAAGTTCGGAAATAATTCCAGCCTCTACGACTCGCTATCATGATGATGAATTATTATTTTTATTTCTCAAAAACCGTGATTTTTAGCAAGAAATTACAAAAGAACTTATTTGTTAAGAATGGATCAAGCTATCCAAAATTGATTTTCTTTTTGGTTAAATACGAATATGGAAACAAGTTTCTTGCGAAACAAGGTTTTGGAATGGCTTCTTCCACCCCTTTCAATCATAGAGGAGCACCACCAAAAATTTGTTTGAATACTTTCTCGTCCGCATAAAATATCTGCTTGATTTCATTCTTGTCAATTTTTTTTTTATTTTTAAGAAAAAAATTAAAAAACTGCTTTTCGGGTGCCATCTTCAGGGGGCTGTAACTAAGCAGGAGGGTCAAAAAAGGAAGATTATATGAAAGACCCACCCTATTTTTTGACAAGGAATCACCCTGTAAATTTTTTTGCAACTATTCATATACCTACACCCTGTATACTTCTATTCTGAATATTTAACGGCTTTCTATACACCATTGGAATGAAAATGAAAAAATTAAATCTCATTTCAGCTCTCTTAAAAAATTGAGGAAAAGATCGTTGACATCCCAAGTGAAATTTCAAGTCTCCGAATTATTCCTTTCTAAAGTTTTTCAAAAAATTGTGCGTCAGCATTCTACTTACCAAATCTCAATTCGATCGGATCTATAGTTTTTGAATTATTGAGAAATAATAAAATAACAACAAAGTTCCAGATGGGTATTATTCCGAAACTGCTCCAGTAAGATGACTATATTTCCGGAAGCACGAATTCAGCCCATTTACGAATTTAATTCAAAGTTCATCAGTGTTCTCGGTCAGACAAGCACGCAAATATTCAACTGAGCAATAACGTCTGTACTTAGGTATAGCTATATTATGTTCACTTTACTCACTTATGTGCCAATTTTTACGAAGAACCGTACATAAAAATCGGATATGTGACAGACATAGGTATGGTCCCCCAATCGATCTCATATAACAATCCGTAGAACTTACGTGACTTTCCGTGAAATAAGACTTTGGTTAATACCATCCAATTTCACGGAAAAATATACTCCATTCACTTTTATAAAGTCTCCCGGTTGGCCATGAAAATTTGACACATTTCACCATGTATATTTTGAAAATGTTAGGTTATAGTCATTTTCCTGTCACATAACTACGCAACGTTGTCCTCTCTACATAGAAGTCGTAGTAATTACGTTTTTTCACAATGTGAATTTACTTTGGAAAAATAATGAATTCGAGAAGATATTATGTGAAGTCAATAATTCCACAGTCCTGGCGACTATAGAAGAAAAATTTTTGCTCTGTTGTTACTGGAAATATTTCACGTACAATAAAATGTATGGTTGGAAGATTCAATTATGCTATTTTCTTGTATGGAAATCAAGAATCAAGTGTTGAAATTTCATTGAAAAATAATGGATAGAGTAGTCCGTTACATTGTGATAAGTAGTTCATTTGAAAAAAGAATAAAGGTACCTGAATAACCCGACAGGTAAACTTCTAAACGAACAGACGTACCTATGGAATTCCCCACTTTTCTCAAGAAGACATTTAGGTAAATACCTTGTTGCACAACTTGATATACACCAGTTTCAAAATGTAGTAGTACTACGAAACCCGATTCATTCTTATACCTCAATAAAATATAATGATAGGAAACCAAGTAATTTCATTCGAGAGTTCAACATGTCAGAATGAAGTTTTCTATTGCAGATTTTAGTGTTATGATTATGTTAAGTTTCAGGCTTTTGAGAGTAGAAATTGGCAACGTCTCGGCGAATTGTTTTGACCTTGACGATATTTCAGCAGTGCCAACCTGCGTCTGCTTTAGTTACAAAAACGGGATAGACCTAAATCATGGCCAACCGGGAGACTTTATAAAAGTGAATGGAGTATAGGTACATGGTACATATATAGGGTTGGGATAAAGTAGGGTGAGATGGCCAATCGGGAGAGATGACCAATGGCCTAAAACTCAATAAAGCGACGTTCGATGGCGCTGCCTATCCTATTCTACAATTAATTTTTATAGGTCTTTCAAATAATATTCAACTACGAATTTTGAGTTGCTGTTTTACTGTTGTTTTCATGAGATCAGCTGAGTGCAATATTCTTTAAGTAATTCCAACCTCTGAAACCAATTGGAAACGAGTGTTGGGTTTCGTTTATCTCGTTGGCCATCTCTCCCTAGCATTTGGGAGAGATAGCCAAATATAATTATCTGTGTCTTTTCCTGAAATATCAAATAATTTTTCAGATTGCTATAAAAAATGCTAACAGAGTATAGTAGAAAACTCTCGAATCGAGGTAATTATACTGAAGTTAATTTGAAGCTTGCCATTGAAGCTGATGTCAGAATTGGTTCTTCTGTATGAGCGGCACCTCTAAAATGTATGGTATTCCTAGAAAAACCTTGAGAGGAATATAAAAAATAACATTTCCACGGCTGGAAGACTAGGTCCTGATAGTACGTTCTATACAAAAAAATATTTTTTCATTAGGATTTTCCGTTTTAATTTTATTCATACTTTTTGGCCATCTCCCCCTTACTTCATTGGTCAACTGACCCTACCCCTGTGGGGATAGATGGCCATATGCAACCTATTCTTATAAAAATTATCAAAATAACATTATAAATTTAATGACTCTATTTAGTTAAGCAATAATAAAAAAATATTTAATGAAGACAATATGTCTCTATAACCTTATGGGCACCCAATATGCAAAACGATGGCCATCCAACCCCACTCTCCCCTAAGGAACCAAGTAAATATCTTTTAAATGAAAAGAACGAGATTTATCAAAATTTGCAGGTAAGTGCAATGGAAGGAAATGCATCTGATGTACAGTTTTTTGTTAATAGTATACTTCCGGTTTAACCAGAAATGCCATCAACTTCTTTAATTTAAATGGGATACCCTATATATTTTTAAAGATTTTGAAAGAACTTGTTATTTTGAATTCATACATACTGAGTTTAGTGTCAAAAAATTTGTAAAAATGAGAAATAACTCACTGTTAGTTGTACAATAGGATGTACATTTCATTATTTTAGAATAATGAGAAACAAAATTACTTCAGATGTTCAAAATGCTCGCCGTTTACTTGCTGACAATATGCCATCCTATTTACAAATTCTTGAGTCACTCTTCTCCACGTATTAGTTCACATTCATCAATAATTCTTCGTCTCAATTCCTGTAAGATTGTTGGTCGTCTAACGTAAACACGTGATTTTAGATAACCCCAAAGAAAACAATCGAACGGGCTAAGATCCGGAGAACGAGCAGGCCACTCTATGAACCCTCTACGTCCAATCAATTGATTTGGAAAATTCGCATCCAGAAAATCCCTAACCCTACTATCATATTGCCATATTGGGCAGGTAGGTACTCAATCTTGTTGAAACCAAATATTTTGTGGTAATTGTCCATTCTGTTGGAGAGCAGGAATAATTTCGTTATTTAGTAGATCCAAATAGGTAGGTACTTGTCACCATTCAAGTTCCCGTCGATAAAAATGGGCCTATAAGCCTATTTTCGACAATACCTATCCAAACATTCAACTTATGTGGATGCTATGGGTATGTGCTTCATGAATCCAATGGGGATTCTCATTTGACCAATACCTTGAGTTATGGCGATTAACTGTTCCATTTAAACAAAATTGGTTCAAGCACAGACGTGAAGTCAGAAGCTTTTGCGCGTATGTTCTATTGTCCATACATCTGTATTGGACACCCTTAATCGAATTTACCATGGTAAATTATGTTGTCCATTCTCCTGTATTAGACACTCTTAATTCGAATTTACCATGGTAAATTCGAATTAAGTGTCCAATACAGGAGAATGGACAACATAATTTACCATGGTAAATTCGATTAAGGGTGTCCAATACAGAAGAATGGACAATAGAACATACGCGCAAAAGCTTCTGACTTCACGTCAGTGCTTGAACCAATTTTTTTTATTTATAATATCATTTAAATTAATATTGTAGGACGTTACTTTGAAAGTTAAGCTATACTGACTTACAGCAAAAATATTATAAAGAAAAGAAGCAATTGGATAGTCAAACTATCATTTTAATAAAATGATGCATTTTTATTGTTCAAATAAAGATATTTTGTCAACTTAATAGAAATTTCTTCATTCAATGGTATTTCAAAGAACTAATTACAGTTTTAAATATTTAATAAAAAAATGGAATAAATTTCATATACATATATAGATCCTATCGTATTCAAACTTGGAACTTGGTAGTAGAATTATGTTCTGAAGGCTCTCGCAAAATGTCAGCCATGTCGGATGAATAGTTTCTGATATCTAGAATTTTTTTCAATGATTTCTTAAAAATTTTCTAGTGATACGATCCTCACAAAATTTTGCAAGAGCTTTCGCGTTGGCATTCTACAACTAATAACTAAGTTTGAATTGAATTAGTTTCATATTTTTCGAGTTATTGAGAAAATAACAATCAAATTTCAGATGAATATAACTCCAAAACCGTTTGACCGATTATGCTCATGAACAAACTCAAATGTCGCATTCAGATGCACAACCTAACCTGAAAATTTCAAATCGCTATCTCTTTCCTTTCTCAGGTTATCGTGACATAAAAAAAATTTTTTTTTTCTAGCGAAACGGTTCACACAAAATTCTACACACGTCTTCAAGTCGATATTCTACAACTAATTGGCAAGCTTCAATTCGATTGAGTCTATATTTTTTAAGTTATCGAGGAAATAATATTCCAGGTGGGTATAACTCGGAAACCGTGAGACCAATTATGCCCAAAAACGAACTCAACTCTCCCTTTCGGATACGCAACCTACCCTGAAAATTGCAAGTCCCTATCTCCTTTCGTTCGAAAGTTATCAAGGCAACGGTCACCCATCTACTGAATTCACACAAGAATGCTCGAATCTCCAACAATATTTAACTGATCGTATTAAAACGTGAAACTTAGCAGTAGAGTTAGGTTATGAAGGCTCTTGCAAAATTTCATCAATTTCAAACGATTAGTTACTGATATATAGAATTTTTTTTTTTTAATTTTCAATGATTTATTAAAAATTTTCTACAAATGCTATCTTCACCAAATTTCGCAAACATTTTTGCGTTGGCATTCTACAACTAATAACTATGTTTGAATTCAATCGGTTCAGTATTTTTTGAGTTAATGAGGAACAAAAAACCACCAAATTCTAGAAAATTTCAGATGGCTATAACTCTAAAACCGTTTGGCCGATTATACTCATAAACAAACTGAAATGTCGGGTTTTGGTGCACATCCTAACCTGAAAACTTCAAGCCGCTATCTCTTTCCGTTCTCAAGTTATCATGACAACAAAAATATTTTTTCATAATGTTGTTAAAATTTTCTAGCCATACGATTCGCATAAAATTTCACAAACGTGCTTAGGTTCATATTCTACAACTACTCACCAAGTTTCAATTCGATCGAATTTATATTGGTTGAAAACAAAATTATTACTCGGAAACCACTGGGCCGATTATGCCCATTAACGAACTTGTCCGTCGTATTGGGATGCGCAACCCACCCTGAAAATTTCAAGTCACTAGCTCTTTTCGTTCTCAAGTTATCGTGGCAACGGCCGGACGGCCGGATGGCCGGACGGACAGAATCAAATTTGACCTCGAATTCTTCATTGGGGAGTCGAACTAAATCGTTTGAGACCATTTTGGTAAAAAAATTCGAAAGTTACAGACATTTGGGCAAAACTATAACGCGATGTTCCCCAGAACATACGCGCAAAAAGTAGCCTCATCAGAAAAAACTATGTTAGCAAAATTTTCGTCGGCTTTACAGATGTCCATTAGCTGTTCGCAAAATTCCAGCCGTCGGTCGAAATCATCGTCTGACAATTCTTGAACCAACTGTACCTTATACGGATGATACTTTTCACTTTTTAATATCTTTCCTACAGAACGTCGACAGATAGAATTTGACACTTGGAGAACAAAAATTGGTTCAAGCTCTGTGGACAGGAGCTTTCTGGCGCTCTAGTTCAAACAGACGAATTATATCTCCGAAAGTAATGGTTTCTCAGAGTTGAGAATTATATCAATGTATTATTATGATAGAACTGCATCATAAAGGAAATTCAATTCAAATAATAGTTTATTTATCAAGATTAAATGAGCAATCTGAGACTGAGTACCTACTGCATCATGGAAGAAATCAAATTAAAATAGCTGAAATGAATTTGACTCTCTCTTATAGAACAGGATGACATGTACGAGTATGAACACAAAGCATATAATAAAGCTTAGATAGAATAATTATAGCATTCTGTGAAAACATAGAAGTACGATTCATTATCGAAATTTCGAAAAATCATATCTCCGAGAGTATTAGCTTGTTGGAGTTAAAAAAGATATCAATGGATTTTTATGGTGAAACTGCATCTTAAATGAAAATTGAATTTGAAATTTGTTACTTAAAAAAAAATTTTTTTTTTCGTTACTCCGAAACCATCTGGCCTATTTTGCCCAATAACGAACTCAACCGAGATATTCATCTCCCTAACCTACTCTGTAAATTTCAACTGCCTAGCTCAATCCGTTCGAGAATTATTGTAGAAAAAAATTTTAAAAATTTTCAAATTTTTTTTTTGCACCTTGCGGTAACCTGGTCAATACAAAACTTCACATGCGTATAAAGGTCATGATTCTACAATTTGATGCTAAATTTCAGATAGATCGAGTGATCGGTTTCGGAAATATTCATGAAAAATGTTTTTACTGAAATCGGCCATAACTCCGAAACCGCTTGATGGATTTTGCCCATTAATGCACTTGTTCGAGAAATTTACGCTCCAAACCCACCTTGCAAATTTCAATCCTCTAACTCCTTTCGTTCGAGAGTTATCGTGCCTACGGCCGGCTGGCCGGGCCGGCCAGACATAATTGATTTTGACCTGGGATTCTTGATCAGTGAGTCGAACCAAATTGTTTGAGACCATTTTCAGCCAAATCTCGAAAATTACAGACATTTGGGCAAATTGATAAGCATTCTCTTCCGAGGAACTAGAGCGCCAAAAACGTACTAAACAGTACTCGTTTATTTATTACTAATTACTATGCATACAAACAACATCAATTAGTTTATCTAAATAGTTTTTTGTCTTAATGCAAAAAACTCAAAGGAGGTTGATTAAAGTGCTATATTCCTCGTTTTTACAAATTTTTTGACACTAAACACAGTATGTATGAATTCAAAATAACAAGCTCTTTGAAATCTGTAAAAATATATAGGGTGTCCCATTTAAATTAAACAAGTTGATGGCATTTCCGGTTAAACCAGAACAAAAATATTTACATCAGATGCATTTTGTTCCATTGCACTTACCCGCAAATTTTCATAAATATCGTTCTTTTCGTTTAAAAGTTATTTACTTGGTTCCATACTTTATCCCAACCCTGTATAGGTATCATACTATATATGAGATTATTGAGATTGATTGGTGCAACTACCTGGAAATTTATTGGTGAAATAATAATATCTTCTGGTTTTCCTTCGGAATATTCCAAGTGTTTAATAAATTTCACAAAGCTCTTGCAAGTGTTTAATTTGTAACTAGTAAGGCGGCTTCAGCCCTATTGCAAAATGGCGAAGGTGCTTGTTATGTCCAACCAATAAATAATATCCGAGATAATTTCAGGTAAAGTATATTATTATTGAAATGTTTTTTTCTGGGTTTTCTCTCCCAAACTCTGAAAAATATCTATAAAATAAAAATTAATTATTTTGTGATTTGCTTCTGCGTAAGAAACACAAGATATTTGTCAGAAGCAATCAATTGAACAATGTTGCCTAACAAACAAAAACGAAACAACATCAATCGGTTCTAAGTTCAATATAAGAACCGTCTTCAAAACACAAAATGATCTTAGGTATTTATTAACGAACACAAAACCCATAAATGAAAAACAAACATCAAAAAACTGTGTATATAATATTCCTTGTATTTGTGGTAAATCATACACAGGAGAAACATCAAGACCACTAGAAGTAAGATAGTCAGAACATAAGAATAACTTGAGAAATAGAGACATACCTACAGAAATCAAAAATAGCAGAACATGTATGTACAATCCAAGGAGATCACATGATGGCTTGGAGTAATACAAAGATTCTAATGACAGAACCTGATTATATTAAAAGGAAACTTAAGGAGTCAACTTGTATTTTATTGAACAGTGAATGCAATTTTGCAAATTGCTCAATTGGTATTGACCATATTTGGCTAAATTTATTGAAAAAGGTTAAGGAACTTGGAAATTTCTATGCAAAGTAAAACTATGTTAGCTATGATTTTTAAATACTGTCAATGTGACAATTCTTGAATTTCAGAATAACTATCAACAAAATAATTCTAGAGATTTTCATTAAGTGTCTGACGAAGGAGTCTGATATAGACTCCGAAACGTTACGATATACCTAGTTGTTTCTTCGTAGATGTTGTTTCGTTGTTGTTTGTTAGGCAACATTGTTCAATTGATTGCTTCTGACAGATAACTTGTGTTTCTTACGCAGAAGCAAATCACAAAATAATTAATTTTAATTTTATAGATATTTTTCAGAGTTTGGGAGAGAAAAACCCAGAAAAAAACCTTTGAATAATGAGTGTACCTCCCACAGTATCCTTTAATGATTACTTAAAGTATATTATGTCTATGAATAATGAATCGTGAAGCAAAAGTAGGTATAGATATATTTCACCCCCTCCCCCTGACATGTTGACACCCCACATGTCGAATTAAAACAATTAATCTATTATAATTTATTATCTAGTAGTATTCTTAATGTTTTTTCCCTTAGTCTAGGATCGGATTCAAGAGTAAGCCTATAAATAGGCTAAAGTCCATTTACCGCCCGCCTGTAGTTCATATTTGCTGCTGCTGAAAATTTGCTGTCACCTCCGAAAATAAGCCGCTCTATAGGTTGCAAGTATACTTAGCCTATTTAGAAATACTGTCCTGTCTTAGTCGAAATTGTTTTTGCGCGTATGTTCTGGGGAACATCGCGTTATAGTTTTGCCCAAATGTCTGTAACTTTCGAATTTTTTGACGAAAATGGTCTCAAACGATTTAGTTCGACTCCCCAATGAAGAATTCGAGGTCAAATTTGATTCTGTCCGGCCGGCCGTAAGGCCGTCCGTTGCCACGATAATTTGAGAACGAAAAGAGCTAGCGACTTGAAATTTTCAGGGTGGGTGGCGCATCGCAATACGACGGACAAGTTCGTTAATGGGCATAATCGGCCCAGCGGTTTCCGAGTAATAATTTTGTTTTCAACCAATATAAATCCGATCGAATTGAAACTTGGTGAGTAGTTGTAGAATATGAACCTTAGCACGTTTGTGAAATTTTGTGCGAATCCTATGACTAGAAAATTTTAAAGAAATTATTAAAAAATATTTTTGTTGTCACGATAACTTGAGAACGGAAAGAGATAACGGCTTCAAGTTTTCAGGTTAGGATGTGCACTAGAACGCGACATTTCAGTTTGATTATGAGCATAATCGGCCAAACGGTTTTAGAGTTATAGCCATCTGAAATTTGGTGGTTTTTTGTTCCTCATTAACTCGAAAAATACTGAACCGATTGAATTCAAACATGGTTATTAGTTGTAGAATGCCAACGCGGAAATGTTTGCAAAATTTAGTGAGGATAGCATTTGTAGAAATTTTTTAATAAATCATTGAAAATAAAAAAAGAAAATTCTATATATCAGTAACTGATCGTTTGAAATTGCTGAAATTTTGCAAGAGCCTTCATAACCTAACTCTACTGCCAAGTTTCAAGTTTTAATACGATCGGTTAAATATTGTTGGAGATTCGAGCATTCTTGTGCGAGTTCAGTAGATGGGTGACCGGTGCCTCGGTAACTTTCGAACGAAAGGAGATAGGGACTTGCAATTTTCAGGGTAGGTTGCGTATCCGAAAGGGAGAGTTGAGTTCGATTTTGGGCATAATCGGTCTAACGGTTTCTGAGTTATACCCACCTGGAATATTATTTCCTTGATATCTCGAAAAATAAATATTCGATCGAAATTGAAGCTAGGTAACTAGTAGTAGAAAATCAACATAAAGACGTGTTTAAAATTTTGTAAGAACCGTACCCCTAGAAATTTTGAAAAAAATGAGGAAAAAAAAAATTTTAAGAACCGTACCCCTAGAAAATTTCAAAAAAATCACGAAAAAAAAAATTGGTTCAAGCACTGACGTGAAGTCAGAAGCTTTTGCGCGTTGTTCTATTGTTCATTCTTCTGTATTGGACACCCTTAATCGAATTTACCATGGTAAATTATGTTGTCCATTCTCCTGTATTGGACACTCTTAATTCGAATTTACCATGGTAAATTCGAATTTACCATGGTAAATTCGAATTAAGTGTCCAATACAGGAGAATGGACAACATAATTTACCATGGTAAATTCGATTAAGGGTGACCAATACAGAAGAATGAACAATAGAACATGCGCGCAAAAGCTTCTGACTTCACGTCAGTGCTTGAACCAATTTTATATTGTACGATTTATGTATAAAATTCTGGATTCAATGGGAAAATTTTCTTTTCTTAGAAAAAATGATAAATAAATTTCATAAAAAAATATTTGTATTCTTTAGAACCAACAAAGAATCTTAAAATTTTGGTATATCATCTTCAATTACAGATATAAAGTATAATCTAATTTTATTCTGAAATTGGTTTAGAAATCACGCGTTTGGAAAAGGGCGCGTACCAATATTCCTGAACAGTACTGTACAGTAAATTTAAATTTTAAACACGTCTTATTTCGTTATTTTACAACTATAGTTACCAAGCTTGAATTCGATCGAGTCTATATTTTTTGAGTTATCGAGGAAATAATATTCCTCTAAAACCGTTGGATCGATTTTGCCCGTAAACGAACTTAACTCTCCCATTCGGATACGCAACTCACCCTGAAAATCGCAAGTCACTATCACCTTCCGTTCGAAAGCTATCGAGGCAACGGTCACCCATCCATCTACCGAACTCACACAATCTCCAACAATATAGGTCCGATCGTGTTCAAACTTGGAACTTGACAGTAGAGTTAGGTTCTGAAGACTCGCAAAATTCCAGCGACGTCGGACGAATAGTTACGGATAAGTATATAGAATTTTTTTCAATATTTTTTTTTTCACGAAATTTTGCAGGAATTTGCGGTTTGGCTTTATGCAACTAGTAACCATGTTTGAATTCAATCGGTTTTGTATTTTTTGAGTTATTGAGGAAATAACAACCAAATTTCAGATGGGTATAACTCCAAAACCGTTAAGCCGATTATTCCTATAAAGAAACTCAAATGTCGCATTCCGATGCACACCCTAACCTGAAAGTCACAATCTCCTTCCGTTCTCAAGTTATCGTGCAACGGCCGGACGGACAGAATCGAATTTGACATCGAATTCTTCATTAGGGAGTCGAAACCAATCGTTTGAGACCATTTTCGGCAAACAATTCGAAAATTAGATATTTGGGCAAAATGATAACGCGATGTTCCCCAGAACATAAGCGCAAAAAATAAATACACTCGTGATATCTTACTACACCCCCCTCCCCCCTCGTGATGTTTCGTGATTTTTGCCTACAGCCCCCTCCTCCCCCTTTCGAGCCTCAAGTGATTAATGGACGATCCCTTATAATGTACATATCGCTCCCCCGGGAGAGCGATATTTTAAACAAGATATCTTTTGTAGATTCTTATCAGTAGTCTCGGATGGATTTCTCTTTAGAAAAGTCGTTCATTGAAATTATAGCGAAGAAATATGAATACTTGCTGTTTTTCAAAAAACAGCTGTTTTGAGGAAAACTATAGTGAAAAAGTTTAAATGTAGAATTCACAAAATGGAGCTCGACCCTTACATAACCTCTGAATATACAGGGTCCGAGGCCGCCACACTGACACAGGCAAGGAGGTGATGGGGTACCATTAGGGTGTCACACTTGTTAAACTGTTATAGATGGTTTAAGCCAGGGGTGAGTTTCCTTATTTTGCAAATATTTTAGAGACCAGTTTGAGTAAGCAGCCTGATTACTTGGAAACCCTGGTGAAATAAGTTTTTGTAACCCCCACTAAAACAAATTCCAGGGGGTGGGGGTACTTTTTAAAATGAATGATTTTTTTCCACGGTAACGTACTAATAACAAATTTGATTCTAAAATTGCGATCTTTTACCTTTCATTTGGTGTATTGTTGACACTTGGGGCTCAAGCGGTTACAAAGATGTTATCAAATGAATGTAATGAAACAAAACATTTTCGATGAAGGGGTAGACCACTACATACAGATCGGCGTTTTCCAGCTTCCCATTACCATATTGAATTTTTTTCTCTTGCGAGTTTCGTTAGGGACCATAGTCTTCATATTTTCAAGATATTAAGAAGTTCCAAAAAAGGTTAGTCATCTCACAGCTTTCAAATTTTCAAAATGATACCCTGTAGACTTTGTCATTTTTGAATTATTTCTGATATTTCATTTAATGATTGAATTTTTAGCTTCAAACGAATGCATCCCGCAAATATGAAATATTCTGTGTCCACGATATTTTGTTATTTTTACATACCTTCAAAATGCGCATATTTGCCTAAAAATAAATGAAAAACGGCTGCTTAATAAAAAAAATTCTCATCATAACCTTGCGCTAAAATTGGGGGGGGGGGGAGATTAATTCCCACTCAGATGCGCAACCTAACCTGAAAGTCAAGTCGTTATATATTTCCGTTCTCAGGTTATAGTAATATAAAAAATATATTTTTTTTATTTTAAAAAATTTTTCTAACGATACGATTCTCACAAAATTTCATGAACGTGCATAGGTTTATATTCTACGACTATTAATCAAGTTTCAATTCGATCGGATTTATATTGGTTGAAAACAAAATCATTACTCGGAAACCATTGGGTCGATTATGCCCATTAACGAACTTGTCCGTTGTATTGGGATGCGCCACCTACCCTGAAAATTTAAAGTCGCTAGCTCTTTCCATTCTCAAGTTATCGTGGCAACCGGACGGCTGGACAGAAACAAATTTGACCTCGAATTCTTCATCGGGGAGTCGAACCCAATCGTTTGAGACTATTATCGGCAAAAAACTCGAAAATCACAGACATTTCAAAGAGAAAACGATCATTCAAATTTGGTTGCACATAATGCCTGTTCAAACGAACGAAACTTGGCGCCAATCCGTGACGCCCGTCATATCTACTCTCACTGTCTTCTCGTGTCCGTTCCAATCTTTGTTCCAGTGTAACACAGCTCCCTATAAAGGGTCCGCAGTCAGCATCGGCTGTAACAAGCAGATGGTAAATTTTGATTACGTCATCCGTCATAGCAACGATTCAGAAACGTTTCACCTCATTTGAAATTCTTGATTTACCGATTTTCAATACCGAAATATTCAAATTTTATAAACTATGAAAGGGTATGAGGGCATACATGATGATCTGGTATTGAAATAGGTTCAGAAAAACATAAACATATGGTATTTCGTGTTACATGCAAGAGACCTATTGTGCCACAACATAAAAACGCCCCGAATTCAAATTCGTAAAATAACTAATAGGTACTTAACAAACGAAATTATTCACGTTTTCCGTAATTTTTTTGTAAGATCGGATTAAATTCAGGAGATATAACATTCATCAAAGTTTTTATTTGGATAGAAATGAAAAAAAAAACTATGAATTGGAATCCCGGTACCTATATCTACTATGAATCCAAAGCTCTAATCATTATCGCTTACGCGGGCGGGGTCTGTACAGATCTTGTGAGAGCCAGGAACGAATGTCATTACTTATTTTCGATATGTTTTCACAATTTTCATCGTGTTACATATTATTCGACGATTTTTATCCCTCATCTTCACTTTTTGCCATTATTACGTCACATTTTGGGAAACGCAGATTGTTTTTTCTAAACAAAGTAGCTCGCGTGAATATTTGTCTACTGGGATAACTGGGTTTTAGTTTACCATGTGGGGTCACACCCTTGAAATTAATATTTTTACGAAAAGATAACTGCGATTAGAATTCCTTGTTAAGCTTCGACCTTTGTTGAAAGCGAAGTAGAGTTAGTGCCCATAGTGGGAGAAATTCGGGATTTCGAATTCCTAAGATTGAAACACCCTAAAAGTTCACTGATTGGTGCTGACATCGGAAATCTAGTAGGCATTCCCACTATTTTTCCTAAACGACAAATGAGAGTATTGTTCTAACATATTATAGGGCGGTTTTACGATTGAAATCCCAATCATTGTTAATATTTCCCCCGATTTTTCCAGATGAAGGAACCTCCTATTTTTCTTCTATCTGGTCTTATGTATACATTTGACACTGAAACAAGTCACTACTACTACTACATCTATTAGTGCAAGAGACATCAGTTATATTTTGTTCGGTCGCGAAACTTATACCCATTTAGTTCTCCTTCCAAATATGTATAGTCACTTCTTCCTTGCTATACATTTTAACATAGAAGGAGGATTTTATATTGTATTAAATATTACATTTGTACAATTACTTCGTGCTTGTTATCACATTGTCGGTAACAAAAAATACAGTTTGTTGTTGTGTTTAAAGTGCGTTCGGATCTTTCACCACTTCCTATCCTCGTAATTGTTATCTTATTGCAAGTAACAACTTACGCAGTAATCAACGTGATTACTATACTGATGGGTGCTTAAAGTTAAGTATACCGCTTTACTCATCCCCCTGATAGAAAAAGTATATTTGGTTTATTCTCAAGGAAAGACCACCGGGGTTTTTTCATGCCATGTGGGTCTAACCCTCCTGGAGTGCATTTTCTTGTAATACTTCTACTACTCTACAGAGATTTATGGCCTATTTCCTGTAAAAGAATTATATGATGCATTTAACATCTGAAGTACTAAGAAACTTATCAACTTTTTAACACATTGCTCAGTGAAGATATTCTTCGTGCCTAGACCCTTAGAAACCCTAATATGTGGAAACTTATCTATCATCTTTCGTTGATAGATTATATGCAGAAAGCAAGTCAGGTCTCCAGATAGAGGGAGAAATTCGAGATTTCTAATTTCTAAGATTAAAACACACTTAGAAGTTCACCTATTGGATGGATTCCCACTCTATTTTATAATCGACAAATGAGAGTATTTTTTGTAACATACCAGGGCGGTTTTAAGATCGAAACCCCAATCAATGTTAATATTACCCCAGTTTTACACCCAGATGAAGGAACCTCCTATTTTCCTTCTATCTGGGATTTTATATACAATTAGACTGTAAGAATTCATCACTATTCTTGATCTGTCGCGAAACAATACCATTGCCTTGTCTTCGTAGCAACTTAGTAGTCACTTCTTCCTTGCTATACATTTTCATATAGAAGGAAGACTTTAAATTGTATAAATATTACATTTGTATAATTACTTCGTGCTTGTTATCACATTATCGGTAATAAGAAAATACAGTTTGTTGTTGTGTTAAAAGTGCGTTCGAATATTTCACCACTTCCTATCCTCGTAGTTGTTAGCTTATTGCAAGTAACAACTTACCCCGTAATCAATGAGATTACTGCTGGGTGCTTAAAGTTAAGTATACCCCTCTACTCATCCCCCTGATAAAATCATAAGTACAATTCTGATCTTTCGAAACAACATCATATCCTGATAAAAGAATCAGGACTCAACATTTGATCCTTCGAACCATAACATCCTCTAAACCAATCATCAGGATTCAACAGCCATGTTTCCTGTTCGAAAACGGTCTGAATCGACAATCGTCATATTTCGCGATCTAAACAAATGGACCAGTATACCTCGATCGTTGTAATATTTCGGCAATATATTCACCGATATAGATCCGATCGAGTTCAAATCTAGAACTTTACTGTAAAATAAGGTTTTGAAGGAGCTCGCAGAATTTCAACGATATCTGACGGATAGTTTCTGAGATACAGAAATTTTTTAAATGTTTGTGCTGGAAAACAGCGTGCTATCATTTTGCCCAAATGTCTGTGTTTTCGAATTTTTTGCCGAAAATGATCCCTAACGATTAGGTTCGACTCATTGATGAAGAATTCTATGCCAAATTTGATTCTGTCTGGCCGGCCGTTGCCACGGTTAAGTTCGTTAATGATGGATATGATGGAATGATGAAGCTATTAATGATTATTTTTCTTCTGTGTTCGGTCCTATGAATTGTTGTTCTGAGACGTCCCAATGGTACCGGTCGAGAACATTTAACACCGATATTGGTTTTTCCTTTGGTTTGGCAACCGTTGATGCAATTAAATCGCTTGTGCTGGATTTGAAATCGGATGTTGTTGGAAGTGACGATGTTTCTGCAAGGATGTTGCAGCTTTCTCTTCCTGTCACTGCCCCATATATAACCCATATTGTTAATTGTTGCTTGGAGGTGGGCTTCTTTCCGGATTCGTGGAAATATGCGTTGATAAAACCGTTGCCTAAATCGAGCAAACCTGAGTCTCTTGGTGATCTGCGCCCGATAAGTATTCTCCCAGCACTCTCTAAAGTTTTAGAAAGAGTTATCTATCGACAGGTATACGATTATGTATTGAAGAATAATATACTAACTGATTTACAATCAGGCTTTCGAAGGGGGTTTAGCGCAACTACTTTGCTTCTCGATTTAACAGATAGCGTGCTTCGATCATTGGACGAGGGTAAAGCTGCGTCAGTCATTCTGTTGGATTTTTCTAAGGCCTTCGACACTATAGATCATGCTCTTCTCTGCGCTAAACTAAAATACTTTGGTTTTGATGTCATCTCGTTACGTTTTTTCGAATCCTATTTTTCAAACCGATATCAGAGGGTGCTTGTTGAGGATGGCTCATCAAATTTTACATCTGTCACTTCAGGGGTACCTCAGGGCTCTGCCTCGGGCCTCTTCTTTTTTCAATTTATACTCTGACATTTTTAAGCCTTTGAATAATTTGAAATTACATTCATTTGCAGATGATACGCAGCTGTCTTTTTCCTTCGAACCTTAATCTGCAAACTTAGCTACTCAAAAGATAAATCGGGATTTAGAGGCCATTTATGCATATTCAGCTGATCATAATCTTAGGCTTAATGCTAAGAAATGTAATTCACTCTTATTTTGTTCAGATACATCCAGATCCACTGTTCAGGAAAATCTGAAACTAGTTATCAATAACGAACCATTGAGCGCAGTAAATGGTTGCAGAAATTTGGGAATAATTTATGATTGCACCCTTCGTTTTCGGGAACACGTTACCCTTCTAGTAAAAAAATCTTATCTAGTTTTGCGTCAGTTATATAGAAGTAGAGGTATTTTGAACTTTGAATTGCGCAAACTGCTTTGTGAGACTATGGTCATGTCAATTCTTAATTATGGGCTTTTGGTGTTTTATCCTTGCTTGGACCAGGTCACTAAGTTTAGATTGCAGAAGATTCAGAATAGTTGTTGTCGATTTGTTTTTGGAATTAGAAAATATGATCGCCTTTCTAGCAAAATAAAACAACTTGGTTGGTTGAATGTTGGTAACCTGTATAAATATCACCTCGCGGCTTTTGTATATCGTGTTATTTTGACGTCGAATCCGTCTTACTTAAGGTCCAAATTGGTTTTTCGTGGTGATGTTCACGGTCTGTCTCTGAGATTTCCGCATAGTCTTATGCTGCCTAAATATAGGTTGTCGATTTTTCAAAGGTCATTTACTTATAATGCAGTGTTAATTTTTAATGGTATTTCTATGGTATTTAAGGACAAATCTCTTAGATTCTTGAAGCGTCATTATGGAAAAAGTTTGCTGCAAAGTCAGTAACCCTGAAATGCTATGTTGTTGTAAAACTGATCTAGTGTTGATCCTTGGGCATAGCTTTGTAGTGCGGTGTTAATTTTAGTAGCACTTGACCTGTATAAATGTTTTTTTTTGAAGATTACTTTTAATTTTTTTTTTTTTGTATTATCATTTTAATTTTTGTTGTATCCTATTTGTAAAAATGTGGTTGAGTAGAGTAGCTTAAGCTAGACTCCGCCTCTTGAAGCAATTGTTTGTATTTGCAAACGAATAAAGGCAGTTTATTATTATTATTATTATTATTATATAATGGACATAATCGGTTTCGGGGTTAGTTCTCGAAAATTTTGAAAAATATCATTATAAAATAATATGAATTTCACGATGACTTGAGAATTGAAAGAGATAGCGACTTGCGCGAGAGATATATATTATTTTTTAATATATTTTTTTAAAGTTTCTAGTGATACGATCCTTACAAAATTTGTAAGGTTTTTTGTCAGTATTCTACAACCACTCACCAAGTTTCAATTCGATCGGATATATATTTTTTGAGTTATCGAGAAAGCAATATTCCAGATGGAACTCCCCTGAAACTCGGTGAAACCGTTTGGTCGATTATATCCCACAATGAACATAACTGTCCCATTCGGATGCACAACCTCCAGAGATAACATAGCAACCTCTTTCCGCTATCTCTTTCCGTTCGAAAGTTAACGTTGCAACAGTCTCCTATCCAGCTACTGAACTCACTCAATGCTGCTCAGATCTCCAAAAATATAAATCCGATAGTGTGCAAATTTAGAACTTGGCTGTATAGTTAGGTTTTGAAGCCATCCGCAAAATTTCAGTTTTTTCAAATGTTTTCAATGATTTTTTAAAATTTTTTAGTGATATGATCATCACAAAATTTCGTAAAAATTTGCGCGTCGCCCTTCTACAACTAATTACCATGCTTGAATCAGATTTTTCGAGTAAGGGGGAAATAAAAACAAAATTTCAGATATGCATAACTTCAGAACTGTTTGGTCGATTATGCCTATTAACGAATTCGAATGTTGCTTTCGGATGCTCAATCTACTCTGAACATTGCAGGTCGCTATTTCTTTCCGTTCTCAAGTTATCGTGTGATGAATAATATTTTTTTTTAATTTTCTACTGATACGATTCTTGCAAAATTGCACATACGTCTTTAAGTCTGTATTCTACAACTACTCACCAAGTTTCAATTCGATCGGATCTGTATAGGTTGAAAGCAAAATTATTACTCGGAAACCCTTCGGCGATTATGCCCATTAACGAACCTTGTCCGTCGTATTGGGACGCGCCACCTACCCTGATACCGTACGGTGTCGCTCGAAAGAATTGATTTTCGATCTTGCGCCGGTCGCCTGCGCAGGTACAAAAAACTGCGCAGGTCTATTCCCACAGACCTTCCGGTCTACCTGCGCAGGTAGACCACTCCGATGTACCGTACCGTGTATGGCCAGCATTATGCTGCGTATACATTTAAGGCTGGATTATGCTGGCTGGTAACTTTAACTTATCCCCTAACTTAAAAATTGAAACATAGATTTCTAACGCTATGGTTGATATTGAGACTGAATAATCCGTTATATTATTTAGTCTGATTATAAACCATACCACTAAAAATAAATGTCTATATATACATATTATATATATATATATATATATATATGATTAAGTTAAAGTTACCAGCCAGCATAAACCAGCCTTAACGCTCCGAACGCTCGGCGGGCTCTCGCTCTGCGGGCTCTCGCTCTGCGGGCTCTCGCTCTGCGATTCGTCGTTGGTATGGATTTTCAAGTTGAGCGCGATCCGAAAACCCGTACAAATCGCAGCGCGTTATGTATACGCACTTTTACATAAATAATAATAATTCTTAGGGAGCACCATCATCACGTAGGTAAAGCTACTGCCAGTGGCAGTATCCTACGTTATAATATAATACATACATAACGAAAGCTACGGTTCGGCTTTACCTTTGCTTAGTATATATCTATAGTCCAAAGGCCGGTCCATACGCTACGTTTTGCACAACCTTTTGTCTGCGCAGTCTTAAGAAGAAATGAAAACGTACCAATTTTCAGAGCGTCTACATGGTGCAGAGATATCTGCATATTTCGCACAGTTCTAGATCGCCATGGAGTTACTATAGTTACCGTCTACATGCAGCCACAAATCCTCACAGTTCACGGATATCTAAATGCTCTCTAGCTCAGTTATCGCTGCAACTGCAACGTCTCCGCGCCGTTTTCAAAACTGTGCAATTTTCCTGCGACGTTTTACCTGCAACGTGTTGAACTGTGCAGGCAAAAGAGGTTGTGCAAAACGTAGCGTATGGACCGGCCTTAAGGACTCTATCTCATCTGTGGCAGTCTACCACAGATTAATCTGTGCTACTACTAAACCAATAATTAGTACATAGAAAAACCCAACATATTTGATATTAAATAATAACTAATAAGTGAGAAGTTGCCTATGTCAGTTAACAGGTCAGAATGTTCCTCGAATATGCGGGGTTGCCAATTTTACATCGGAAGACAATTAGGTATTTTAGTTGTATTGAGCGGGAATCGATGTTCTTTAGATTTTTTCATTAGTGCTTTAAGTGAAATTAAATATTTGAATTACCTAATGATTGTGAAGTGTTAAACTATAGTTTGTGATATCAAAGGTACATTATTTAAACATTTGGAAATTTTCGACTTGTGTTCTTTCATGACTCGTACTGGTGAAGTACCTGGTTCTAAGATTACTTAATTATCAATCCACACATGAAAATGTTTCAAAATGAAATTCTTTAGTGTATGTGATATTGAACATTTTGTAGATGCAAATATTGTTAAAGAAATCACTCTACCAATTTCAAATTGTTCATTTATTAGTATCCCTAGAAAAAATCCTAAATTAAGTGATGATGCATTCTCTTTAATTTTTTGTATGCGTCTTCACCGAACGTCACAATTTTCAACACAATTCTCACTGCCGATTAAGAAAATAATATTTTGATAAAGTAGATCAGAGAGACGTTTTGAAGTATTTATTCATGAAATATTTTCAGGGTACTTGGGATTTTTATCACGACAAAAGTTCATTATGCCAGCAACTTTCTAAGGTTTTATTGAGTAGGTACATTTTCTAAAATTTTGTGTAATACCTATAAAGCCTCGACGCTGATGGCTTGCGAGCAATTTCAGATGATTTATTAATAATCAGAAATTGCTCGCAACTGACAGTGCAGTTAGGTACTTATACCACAAAGGGCTGAATAGAAGAATCTCCACTGGTCCACTGGAAGGAAGGGGTTCAAAGGAGAAGGAAACAGAGGATTAACCTCCCAACTCTCTCCCGTTTTCGTGGTTATCACCTGATTGACTGGAAAATCACAAAGTTGCTCAATATTCCAATCACAGCAAAATCAGATGAAAAGGATGGTGCAGTAGCAGCGGTGATATATCAGAAGATTAATTGATTTTTAAAGGTTTCGAAAAAGGCACAACTTACGTTAATTAGTTGAAAAGGTTCGTTATATAGATTGGCTGACAGACGATAAAAAATTAGATAGACCCTTTCTGGCGCCGCAAGGTGCTGCTCTTCATCGGAAAGAACATCAACCCAATTAAACCCGAGTTAGGCAACCTAACATGTTCATTGTTCACGGTTAAATAACCAATATCCTCAATAATTATTCCAAAATGATGAGTGATAGAAATCCAAGAACGGCTAGTTCCTAAGAAATTTGCTGACCTTTAGTCGTCGAAGACCAAAATATTCAATTTTATTTCTTGTTGATTTTCTGTTTCATAGAATTATGAATGTTTGATTGAGTTTAAATGCCACAGAAAATCGAAATATTCGTATTCTGATTGTAATCTAATACCTCCTCGTCGTGAGATCTGGATTATTTACGATGAAACTAATCGCAAATAAATGAAATGATGTGTATTGGTAACATTGGCAACTTCTAAATTTCCGGCCTGATAGATAAGGGAATAAGGCTAGGAGGAGTGAGACATCGTTATATGTTACCTACCAGGGGCAGATCGTGAATTTCTGGGACCTTGGGCTAAAACTAATTTGGGGCCTTCCATCAGCCGAAATAAAAAAAAAATTGAAAAAAAAACACTACCGCTGTGGGAATCGAACCTTGTACCGTCACTACAGTTTGAGCGTGAAACATTAACCTTAGCGTCATTGAACTGAAGAAGGGATATGGAGACCATAGGCTGTACTTGAACGAATTTTCGTACCCCCAAGATCGATATACTTCTCCAATATTACCAACAAAAAAGATGCGATCGAGTTTAAATCTAGGAATGGGTTGGATATCGCAGAATGTCAAGGATTTCTGAGGGAAAGTTTTTGACATATAGAATTATACGATCCTCACGAAATTTTGCGTTAGTCTTTGTGTGGGTGTAATTCACTCAGATCATCTATAGGAAAAACGAAATTTTCTAATTTTTGAAATTTGTTTATGCTATTAAGTATCTGATCTACACAAAACTTTGCATATATATTCAGATACTAATTCTTATTATATCGAATGAATATATACAGGGTGTTTTCAAAGATGAGTATTTCTTTATCAGATGGTAGATTGCATACATATCGTATATGCATGATAGGGCTGCTATTCACCGCCGAAGTCACATGCGATTCCAAAGATTTTCGAGTACAGCTCGCTTTCAACTATTGTAAACGCGTAATACCAAGGTCGCATACAAATTATTAATACTTATCTGTGCAGAAATCTAATGTTTATACGTCCATTTAGTCTTTTGCTTATAGAAATAGAAGGAATTCTATTATCTCTGGTCTTTTAGAAAGGACCTAAGAGAATCATGGGAACAGGACCCCCTGTTCCTGGACGTACAGCGTTAGATTTCTGCACAGATAAGCATTTTAATGAATTTGAATGCATCTAGTCCCAAAACTCATTAATGTTTTTTTTTCTCTTTTTTGGAGTTAATCTTCCGGTTATGCACCCATGCATCAAATTATTCATGAACATCACACACAGACCTAAGCAGGATTCGAACCTGCGACCTCCGGCACCCCAATCTGCCACTACACCACTTATACAGGGTGAGTCTTTGAGTTGTACATTAATTTTAACCATAGATTCCTCTCATCGAATAAAAGACTTTTTTCAATTACTATTTTTCCAGATTCAGCTCAGGTAAAAAGTTACGAGCGTTTAAAGATTTCACAATGTGCTAATACACTCCTGCCTAAAATTTATTTATGACATTGATGGCGAACGAGGAAAAGGTACGGTATCGTGGTTTTCAGCCTGATTCGGACTTCGAACGCTCAGAGGCAGATTTATAAAAGTTGTGAAATTTATGGAATTTCTGATTTTATAACATTAAATGCAGAATATCTCGTAAACGGTGCATTTAAGGAGAAATGTTGACGAATAAATCGATGGAGTATTCTTGAAATCAATCTAGAAAATCTTCATATGCTTTCTTTATGCCAATTTCATTTTATCAACCCACGAGTCTATAACTAGGAAACAATTGGAAGTAGCAAATATCAGATATTTGGAGAATATGTATGATAGTTACAGGGAACCTCACACCATATGTATTTATTTATTTATTTATTTATTTATTTATTTGTCGAGCTCAAGTTTATAAACAGTTTCATACAAAAACAAATACATAGTTTCATGCGACAGTTCTTGCTAAGATCAACAATTAATTCATATGTTTTTCATACTATATCTGATACAATATCCCTTCGCTACCACTATGTTATTTTCTACAAATATGCACCTAAGTGATTTAACACTTGTTTTGTGCAGAGCTTATTTATCATGATAACATAACATCTTTCCTATACTATATTAAATAAATTTATAATTATAAATACAAAGTAAAGTAAATTAATTAATTAGTGCTATAAATGAAAAATAGTTGCAATTTATAAACGTCTTACATTGCATTGAAAATTTTTTGTAGTTTTTAATATTTCTAATATTCAAGGGTAATAGATTGTAGGCCTTTGGGGCTAGATGGTAAGCAAATCTTGCATGTACATTTTTATTAGAGTTAGAAACCCTCAGCAATTTGCTCGTCATACTACGAGTCACAATATTATGCGAGATATGATTTTTTAGATGTACTTTTTTATGCATGAATATTACCAATGTATGAAAGTACAGCGATCTTACGTTGCATATATCTCTTCCATAAAGTAGTCTGGTTGGGTATCGTCTCCTTTTTTTGCGCGTATGTTCTGGGGAACATCGCGTTATAGTTTTGCCCAAATGTCTGTAACTTTCGAATTTTTTGAAAAAAATGGTCTCAAACGATTAAGTTCGACTCCCCAATGAAGAATTCGAGGTCAAATTTGATTCTGTCCGGCCGGCCGTCCGGCCGGCCGTTGCCACCATAATTTGAGAACGAAAAGAGCTAGCGACTTGAAATTTTCAGGGTAGGTGGCGCATCCCAATACGACGGACAAGTTCGTTAATGGGCATAATCGGCCCAGTGGTTTCCGAGTAATAATTTTGTTTTCAACCAATATGAATCCGATCAAATTGAAACTTGGTGGGTAGTTGTAGAATATGACCCTAAGCACGTTTGTGAAATTTTGTGCGAATCGTATGGCTAGAAAATTTTAAAAAAATTATTAAAAAATATTTTTGTTGTCACGATAACTTGCGAACGGAATGAGATAGCGGCTTGAAATTTTCAGGTTAGGATGTGCACCAGAACGCGACATTTCAGTTTGTTTATGAGCATAATCGACCAAACGGTTATAGAGTTATAGCAATCTGAAATTTTCTGAAATTTGGTGGTTTTTTGTTCCTCATTAACTCGAAAAATACTGAACCGATGGAATTCAAACATTGTTATTAGTTGTAGAATGGCAACGCGAAAATGTTCGCAAAATTTGGTGAGGATAGCATTTGTAGAAAATTTTTAATAAATCATTAAAAATAAAAAAAAAAAATTCTATATATCAGTAACTATTCGTTTGAAATTCATGAAATTTTGCAAGAGCATTCATAACCTAACTCTACTGCCAAGTTTCAAGTTTTAATATGATCGGTTAAATATTGTTGGAGATTCGAGCATTCTTGTGCGAGTTCAGTAGTACCGATTTGGTGTAGCGTAAGGCTCCGAAGAAATGATCGCTCGACCCGGACTTTTGCCGTCGAGTCGAAGAAGACGAATCGATTTGTGTTTTTCCCAAATTTCGTTCTTCTAGGTTGAGCCTAAATATACTAATTCGATACAAGTTTCGGAGGTTTTGAGTCCGACGATTTTCCATTCAAAAAGTCAATCCGAGAAACGTCAGAATTAATTCGAGAGACGGGGTCGGAAATTTTCGAAAGCGAAACTGACGATTTAGGCCTTTTTGGGGCGTGAAACTTGAAGAAAATGATAGATAGCTTTTGCGCGTATGTTCTATTTTCCATTCTTCTGTATTGGACACCCTTAATCGAATTTACCATGGTAAATTATGTTGTCCATTCTCCTGTATTGGACACTTATTTTATATTTAAAACTGTAATTAGATCTTTGAAATACCATTGAATGAAGAAATTCTTGTAAGTTAACAAAATATCTTTATTTGAACAATAAAAATGCATCATTTTATTGAAATGATAGTTAGACTATCCAATTGCTTCTTTTCTTTATAATATTTTAGCTGTAAGTCAGTATAGCTTAGAAATTTTAAAGTAACGTCCTACAATATTAATTTAAATGATATTATAAATAAAAAAAAAATTGGTTCAAGCACTGACGTGAAGTCAGAAGCTTTTGCGCGTATGTTCTATTGTCCATTCTTCTGTATTGGACACCCTTAATCGAATTTACCATGGTTAATTAAGTTGTCCATTCTCCTGTATTGGACACTTAATTCGAATTTACCATGGTAAATTCGAATTAAGTGTCCTATGGCTGTGCTCTGGGCAGTAAACTCTATATATATATATATAGTTCAATGGCTCTGGGTATCTAAAAGTATTTTGGGTTGCATACACAACGTCCTTCTTTGTTCACTAGACAATCAAAATATTATATGTTCTGTGATCAAAATCACATCAATAGGCGTATTCTTTTTACCTTGTCTCATCTCAATAGATGCATAGAATCTTGCATTTTGCCTTCTAACTACTGAGTCTGAACTGAGAATCTCAGTTTATCTCAGCTAAAGTTGGTAAAAAGAATACGCCTATTGTATATAGATAACATAGTAGGACAACCCTCTAACTAAATCGATTATGCACGTTTTCGAGCGACATCTATTAAAAATTCTTAAGAACTTCACGAAATTGAATCCGTAGTAGTGCGGGCTCTTCAGGGCCCGTATTCTCGACTTTCGTAGAGATGAGTATTCTCATGCGAGAACTCATACGAGAAATCCCATCTCACACATAATATTAATTCCGTATTCTTGACTGAAGACCCGAAAGAGATATGTTGTCCGCTGTTGCCAAACGTTGCCAAAATCCAAATACTTCACAGTTTCTGACGTAATGTTTACGGCTATCATAAGTAAACAATAAACATATGTTTTATCATCATGTGTTTACATTTCATTTTATTACAGTTATATATTAAAGTTGGGATTAATTAATGGCTTAGATCCTTTCACATTGAATGTTTCTGATCTGGGTAGTGGATAATTCAATTGATGGTGTTCCTCCAATCTTATATATGGATATTGCAACGTATTTGATTTATTATATACCACAACGTACAAGACATACATGTATATTTGCGAATGAAGAGTTCTTGTCTAATAGCTCAAGCTGGAATGATTACTTTTAAAAAACACACAGTTGTTACTACCAAATACAAGTGCAACTATTCATCTCACAGTCGCATTTTTGTGATTTTGTTATATGGTCTCCAAATATTTGTTTAGTACGAATGATCTGGAAATATGGGAAAAGAACTTAGAAACTGCTAAGAAATTTCATTCAGAAGTTATTATGCCAGGACTGATGGCAAAATATTACACATCTGAAGAGGGTACAGCTGAATTTATTCACTATTGCATTTGCAACAGCGGATGATGCATGTGCGATGATAAAATGTGATGGGAATGACTGTCAAATAGAAGATTTCATTTTGATTGTGTATGACCAGTTGACACTCCTTATGGTACCTGATATTGTAATAAATGTGATGAAAAGGTCTGGATTTTTATAAAAATGGAATAGATTACATAAAAAATTCTTGATTTTTTATTTCATGTCCACACATTAATAGCATTGCATTACAAACAAATAATATAAAAACAGATGAAAGCCCTTGGATTTTTCTTCTTATTTATTGATGAATACATAGTAGAATCTGGATATAACAATCCTCGAGGGATCCACGACACTTCATCGTACTGAACGCAGCAGACTGCTGCAAACTCTCTGATAATTGAGCTTTGAAACTTTTCTCTTGATTTCAGCTAGCCATAGGGTTCTTCGCTTTCTGAATAACTCATTTTTACTAGTCAAAAACTTCTGTGTAGTACTTGGAAACATACTATATCCTTGTCGTGATGAGATCCACAGCCAACCATAATGCATGTAAGAGGCATTTTTTTACTTGTATTATTATTCAAAATTAAAAATACAACCCAAATACGCACAGGAAATCAAAAAACGAACAATATACCACTATAATTATGGACATATATCATAAAATTCAAAGTAAACAATACAATGTGTGCTAACAGTCGCCATATTGCTTTAGTTTTGACAGGTCGTTGGATTCCCTAATAATATGTCTCTATGATACAAAACAAAAAACAACTCGTGAACGAAAGTTGTCTATGGACGAGGTAAAGAACACAGAATACTAATAATGTTAATGGTCAAGAGGAGTCTCCCGAAATTAACAATCTCTACCGCCTATTAGTAGTAGAGAAAGAACACATATATATATTATGAAATCTCCTATGCTTTGATGTGGTTACTGCTTTCAGCGACCTCACGCGGCTGGTTTTGGAAGTTTTCTGGCGGATATTTATAACAAATAAGCGCGAAAATTTGAAATGCTTCATATTGAAATTGAATACTTTCATTCGGATTCTGACACTGCAAATGAAACAAAACGTATTATTCCAATAGGGGTTGTTTCATATCATGTCATATTTTTTCATTTGGACCTAAATTTCAGGAAATTCACAAATGTAGACAGTAAAATAATTTTATTTTCTCATGGGTTTTTCACAATGTTTGAAATATTTTGTTTTCGTGATGTTTTTGATTGGGTCCATACTTTGAAAGTTTTGATCCAAAACAATTCTGAATTCACAATCAGTACCCCTCACAATTGCATGAATACTCTCTTACTCCAAAAATATAAATAGCACTTCTTCACAAATAATTCACAGGCAGTAGTTACTGAGTCCACAAACAACACACAGTTAACTGGCCTGAAATCTACTTTTTCCTGTAAAATTAGTTTCAGCACACACTATATTTTCCATGTGGCATAATGATATAATGTAAAAAGCACTGAGTAACTAAGTAATAAAAAACACTGCCTGGTAATATCATTCTTGAATTTTCTGTATATCTTCTAGCCTCGATGCTTGTCTCTGAACACCATCAGCTGGGAGAGTTAGGACAGAGAATCCTTGGACTTCGTGAACATCATTGGTGTCTATTTTAGTTTCAATGTCTTCTCTATTTCCATCTGAATATTCTGCAAATTATAATTATATAATAACAAGTTAAAGAAATCGGTTAAATAGAAAATGAATACAAGTTCTCAGTACTAATTCGTTCATTCAATCCATTGCACCAATGAAATATATATATGTACAATTCCTTGTGTATATATTTATTTGGTGCTGAGAACTTAATAAAGCGATATGATTTTGTTTCCAAACTATTGAAAATACATAACTGACAATAGACGAATTGAAGCGAGTAACTGGAACAGAGTGGTTAAGACCAATCCCTTGCTATCATAACCAACATCGGTTATGTTCCACTCTGTTCCGGTGACTCGCTTAAATTCGACAAATGTAACTTACCAGACATATAAAATTATAAAACGGGGATAGCAGTCTTCCAAAGACCTCTATCTAATTTTACTTCATCTGGGAAATGCCTATCACCAACAAAACAACTCTTGCGTATTTGTTCATTAATTTTGCTTCTCAACAATGGATTGTTCACTTTTTCCGTTCAAGTTTGAAAATGGTTAGCTGGGTATCTGCTCTCGGAAAACTACATTTATCTTAACAATTAGGAACACAGCATTTGTTGGATCCTAAAATATTTTCAACATATTTTCAAATCATCACAATATGAAAATAAAACAGAATGATTAAAACACTAATCTGTAACGAAAAACGTGGATCACTTCGTTCTCCGGATCAACATTCAATACGAATAGAAATTAGAAAGAGGTTTAGTATTAGAGCATACATTAATTCTTGGCGAGCACTCTCCAATCCCGTTGAAGCTGCTCCTGCTCATGCGCTCCGCTCTCCTTGTGTTGGAGATATTTTAGTATTTTACCGCGAAATTGGCTGGAATACGATTTCTGATGCCATTCAGCTATTGTCAATCGACAACGAGTTGTCTTATTCAGAGTAATTCCTTAATATACAAGTTATTACTAATACTAACTATCCTGTTGACATCGATTGTATTTCAATCGTTTCGTTGGATTTATATTTATTATAGGTTGTGAATCGATTGGTTGTATTTCAGTGAAATAATTAAACCCAGGAATATGGAGGAGCAAAAGTAAGTTGCTTTTTAATTAATAGAAAGGAATTATAAGTATATTTACTTTTCAGCGATAACAAACTCAGTTGTCAAGTGTGTGGTAAAAATTTTGGCAGAGTATCGTCAAAGACTCGGCATTTAAAAGAATTCCACAATATTATTACCAATACCTTACGAAAACATATTAAGTGCCCAATATGCTGCGAAAATAATAAAAAACCATTTCAATTTCGAAAAGAATTGATCCACCATTTGAAGCAATACCATACGTTGAATATAGTAGAGACTACCTTGGATTTCAAGACAATTGAAGAGTTTGAAGCTTGGAGGAATCTAGATAATAGAAATATTGATTATGTTTGTGAAAAAAATTGCAAGACTAATTATGGAGAACAACGGCACTATAATTGTAATCGTAGTAATACCACAGGTTGGTTACTTATTAATGTGTTCTAAATGATATATTAATTTCTATTCTATTTAGGATTTGTCAGCAATTGTTCTGAAAGAAGAATGAAAAGGGGAGGCAGCATCAAAATATCTGGAATCTGTCCCTCAAGAATTGAAGCTAAAATCAGCAGTACTGGTAGTTATTTGAATTATTTTACTTATCCAAGGCTCATTATTTATTTTTAGGAGTGATCATATGCTTTACTGAAACACATGTGGGGCATGAGAATGAATTAAGATCTAAACGGTTGACGAAAAGTGAGCAAGAAATGCTCGTCAACAAATTGAATGATGGAGTTACTACAGATAGAATCCTCAGAGATGCAAAAATTACAAGGAATACAGAACTGAGTAGATTAAATATACTAACTCGTGGAGATTTAGCATATCTCATGAGGAAATTTAATGTTGATAAAAGGCGACATGAAGATGACATGATCGCTACAATTTTGAAAGTTCAAGAGTGGAATATCCAAGAAGAAAATCAGGTGTTTCTATTCAAACAAATTGGTGAGTGGTTCTCAAATATGTGTGATTAGTATTTTATTCATCATGTGTTTAGGTGAAAACCACCCTGAGTTGGAAAACCAAGATTTTGCTCTGGGCTTCATGAATAATCTCATGGAGAAGAAGCTCAAAGAGTTCAGTAGAATCATTTGCATAGACGGAACTCATGGGACTAACAGGAAAAACTGGGATTTAACCATAGTGCTAGTTAAAGATGAAAGGAACATAGGATTTCCTGTCGCTTTCTTACTCTCCAATAGAAGGGATCAGAAGATCCAACAAACTTTTTTCCATGCACTAAAAACCAGAGTAGGAGGAAATATTGAAGCTAAATACATCATGTCAGATGATGATGTGAAATATTACAATGCATGGACCCAAGTGATGACTACAGAAAATAAACCCAGAAGATTATTATGCACATGGCATATAATAAAAAACTGGAACCAACAAGGAAGGAATAAATTAAAAAAAATTGAAAATAAGAAAGCTATGAAGAAGGAAATGAGAAGAATCTTGACTGAGATGGACGAGTCAACATTTAGGGAGTTGAAAATAAAATATTTCAAGCACTTGGAAGAAGAAGGGGAAACTGCATTTCTCAACTATTTACAGAGGTGAGTAACAATGTTGGGACTACATCTACATCGTCATTTTGATAAATGATTTTTTTCAGATATTATTTTCAGAGCGACGAAAGGATACACATGTGGGCTCATTGCTATAGGAAGAATTGTGGAATTAATACAAACATGGCAATCGAAAGTTTGAATAAAGTTTTAAAATATAATAAACTGAAAGCAAAACAGAATATTCGGTGAGTGGTGAAATTGTTTAATAATAATTACTAAAAGTGTATGTTGAACTTTCAGAGTGGAAAAGTTGCTGGATATATTGGAAGAATTGGTAAATGACAAAATGTGGAAAAAAATAATCGAAACTGAAAGACCATCTGCTAATTCGTATCAACATAGAGTCAATCTAGAAGCACATGATCGAGCTGAAAATGTTGTCCAGCATATGGTAACTCGGTTAGATTCAGGAGAATTCAAAGTTGAATCAAGTTCAACAGGAGACAAATATTACATAATTTCATATAGTGAACTTTGCGATGAGGGATGTAGAGCTTCGTACTGTGAGAAGTGTAAAATCTGCATACACAGATTCAAATGTGAGTGTTCAGAATACGCTGTGAAAACAGCTTTGTGCAAACATATACATGCAGTTGCTTTGATCGAAAAGAGAAGCGAGTCTGTTTCAGGTGGAGATTCTGATGACTTCAACTTATGTATAGATGAACCTTCTACTAGTAAGGTCCAATACCAATCCGAAGTTGATCGTTTCTTGGAGGAAAATGAAAAAAAAGTTAATTTAAATGTTCCTAATGATGAAAGTAGTAAACGTGAGGTACCCAAGTTGTTATTGAGTAGGAAGTTTGGTAGTATTTCCAATAGCTTGTATATTTATAGATTATGCATAAAAAATTATGTGAAGATCTCAAATTAGTAGATTTTGCAAGTTTCTCTAAATTTTACAATGCTTTCTATGAACATCAGAAAAGTGCAGAAAATGTTGGATGTAGAAAAAGGAAAATTGATAAGCAATTATATTATCCATGCAAAAAGTAGAGTTAATGCAAACGTGGAAAGTAAATAATCTTTTGGTAATTTTTTATGCATTTATGTATAGTTTTGAAAAGTTCTAGGGACCCAGAGAGGTGATTGGCCAATCTTTTAGTAATTAAACAATGCATGTAGGTGATAGCTATGCTTTAACATGGGGTGTTTGGATGACAGCATGTATTATATAATAGGAGTTTTTAACAACAAATTTCCATTTTTCCAGTAGCAGAATATTTCAAAATATGGGAGTAAAAGGTCACGTAGTAATATAACATGTTTGTATGTATTTGTTGTTTTCCCATAGAGTTTCAGGTACATGTTTCTTAAATTTCCAATGCTTGTTGCTTAGTACGCTTAACAATATAAATATGCATGAAGGCCCCGATGTTACTAATATTATACCTACTAGAATGGCATGATAATTCAACAATAACTTTTAAAATGATGATATACCTAGGACTATGGAGGAAAAACCAAGAAGCATATTTTCCAACGAAGAAGTAGTATATAAGACTTTTTTTCAATGGAAAAAGTTAGTAATCATGTTTCAATTATGATCCATATGTTTATCGTCTGTGTAGTGTTTCAGGAACCGTCCATGATTATATGGTGGGGTGGTATGGTGGGCCAAACACAAAAAAAAATATTATTGCATGCTGCTTGATGTACTAATGCTTGATGCATGTAATGTAAATTTCAAAATAAATGGTATTCTTGATCGCTCTTGAAGTTAAGAATGATGTTAATATATAGTTTTATTTGAAAGTATTTCCTGTGTTTGAATTACTACTTGAGTGGTATACAATTTTTTTATTCACTTGGTAGAAAGTATAAAATATATGTATATTGGTATCTAAATAAATGATTTTCATTTTTACAATTACTTTGTTTCCGTTACCTATGAAAACCAATTTTTTCATGCATTTAACATATATTCATATTCTTGGAATACAAATTAATAAGTGGAAATGTCTGTAAACTTTCAATATTCTGAGTTAATACATAATTGCAGATATCAAATGAGTTGACCTAAAATAATTACAAAATGAAAATGATATCTAACTATAAGAAATCATTATTTATCAAATGATTTGTTACAATATAACATTATTACCATATTCCATACCTAGAGAAATTCTTATAATAATATATGCAGGATCAAATCATCTGTTCGGTGGCTAATATATATGGATGATATATGAATAAGCAATAATTCAGCTATTGAGGATGAAAGCAATATTCAAACCTGATTATGGTAAATCTAATTATTTGTTTCCCAAATGGTAAATAGCTTATATTTGTGTCCCTAGATTAGCTATATGATTTCCAGAATAATCATATGTCGTATAGTTGTTAGCATACAATACACTAATCGGTTTCTTTTCAATGGATGAGCCTTCTACAACATCTTAATACAATGAACTGTATGCTTATTGTCGCAATTTGATAGGAATTGTTCATCGTGGAAATAAAACTTACGCAAAAGGTAATGTTGATATTGATTTTTCCCTTAAAAATTATGCACTGAATTTTGAAGGAAAAGTTATTCAAGTGCACAAAATACTGCTTACAGCCGTCCATAACAGTAAGATCTCACATCCAACTAATCCATATTTCACGAGAATTTACAAATAATATCTTCGGTCCTGTCAAAATCGAAATTTGACTGAACAGTCTATTCAAATTTCGTCCAAGATATTTGTAAACACGCGTGGCGCATGAGCACGAGCAGCTTCTTCGGGATTGGAGGGTGCTTGCCAAGAATTAATGTATGCTTAGTATTAGTATATCTTGTTTATGCGTTTGTTTTGAAATTTTGCATAACCTCGCAAAATTTCAAAACAAACGAAAAATCAGCAATGCCAGCGTTGCCATTTGCCTGTTTTGGAACTAAAGTAGTGCGCCAGAGATGGCTATCTCAGTCTTCTCTACTACTATTTACTTCATGAGAAAAACTTTCAATCGACAAGAGAGCTCGACGATAGTCAAGAATACGGAGTCTCCTATTTTTCATACGGAGACTGCGCAGAGTTAATGTCACGCGATAAATGTCCCAGGAGAGATTTCGAGGTTATTCGAATTAGAGTCAGTAAGATGACAATGTGCAGAGGCGGATTGATTAAAGTTTATATGTTCTCCACTCTTATAAACAAGTTTGTTGAGTTGATGCACCACGAAAATGATAATTGAAGTATAGTATTGGAAACCTATTAATAGCCTAGAAATATGGATCATGCGTAGAAATATATATAAGTGGAATTACCAGTTAAACCTTTCCACTTATAAATAACATTTTCGGTATTCGATTTTCCTTTTTCTGCTTATGCGAAATAGGAAAGACATTAGAAATCGATTGCAAATGGACTTATTTTATTGATATACCTATTCAATTAGAGACAATGATACATGAGCCAAACAAAAAAACATCATTGCTAAGTTTTCATAGAAGGTTTATTATTTCTTCTCCAAACAATACTACATTTTTGTTCTCTATATAGTTACATCGCAATGGAATAGGAGAACTTTTGAAGCTTAGGGAATAATGCTATATTCAATAACCATCCCAAATTTATTTTTAGGCAACGAAATTCCAAAGGTTTACTATCAGCATTCATTCTAAGTTTTTATTTTTCCAAAATTTATATATTGAAATTATCCATCCGACTTTCATTCAGAATGAAAAAATAAAAAAAATATTCGTATTAATCTTCCTTCCCACATGCCGAATACAAGATTAGGCAAATACAGTATTAAAAAAATATCAGAATCGAAGAATATATAGTATCAGGTAGGTACAGAAAAATATTTAGATTAATCACACACATAGGTATAACATAAAATATGCCGTTTTAAGTTTGGTGTGAATAGAATCGGTTAATATGATTCTGCTCAGGTTATGTCTACATATAATATGTCACGCGATAGATGCCTGTTAGAACCCCGTTGGTTTATTGAAATTATTTGTTCCGAATTTTATGATAATGAATTCGTTTTATGATTGTATTTCAGATTCGATAAAATCACTATGAAGCAGAGGACAATCGCAACGACGTTCGTTTGGTCATCGACGTCGTGTTGTGTTGCTCGATTAATCTAGCTTTCCTCTGGCAGCCGCAAAAATCAAAATTTATGAATGATTCTTTTCAAGCAATGGAATCCGATTTGGAATTTTGTTTATGTATATCAGCATACCAACTAATTGTAATAAAATCTCTAAATTGTGTTGCTGACATTCTTAAATAATTATATGGAATCTTAAATAATCTGCCAAGCAAAGAGTCGGAAATACCTATTGCATTGAAAAATCCATTGACATCCCTAATATTAAATTGGTTCAAGCCCTGTGGACAGGAGCTTTGGCGCTCTCGTTCAAACTTTGACCAGAGACAACTCCCTAATAGCACAAGTGTATTCCCAAAATGTTCCCGTAATATCCATTTGCGACAAAAGATATGTTCCGGGAATGTCGCAAAACATCCCGGGACACCCCAGGAACATTCCCGGTAAAGCCCATATGGGCAAATTGCACATTCCGGGAATGTCCCATCGGGACATTCCCGGAACATCCGTGGATGTTCGCGGAATATTCCAGGGGCATCCCCGTGGCAGTTCGTAAGAGCGTTCCGATAATGTTCCGGGAACATTTTGACGGAACACGTTTTAGGCACCAATGGACATTCTTGGAATAGCCCGGGGACATTGAGAGGGGGAGGGGGGGGGGGGGCTGGTTTTTTGTAGGTCGGGGGAGGGGCATTGGATTGCGGGGTGGAGGGTGGGGATTGTTTTGGGTAGGTTGGGGGTGGTTGGCAGAACGATATAAGTATAATAATCCGTAATAAAACAATGCATGTACATAAATGTATTTTTAATAGAGCCATAAACTGAAAGGATACAAAGTATAATAAAATCCAAAATATTTTTCATACAACCTCCAGAATCATACCACGATGGATCTCCTTTTCCTTTCAGGAGCTCTCCCCAACCACCCTCCGATAGAAATTTCTGTTTCTTTCCTATTTGCTATTAAGTTTGTTTTCTCTGATGCATCTAAATGGAGAGTAATTTATTAGTAAACACTAACAGGGAGATAGGGTTTTTTTGCTGAGGCTTTTCCATAAGCTCTAGTATCGTACATCGAATTCTATGGTACCTTGTTTCACTAACCTCTGCTAACACATTTGTATGTTTCTTCAAACTTTCTTGTTAAATGAACAAAATATAATGCTCTGAGTTCAAAAGAATATATACATATTTATTAATAAACAGCGAGTTACCATCGAGCTAGAGGCATGTCAGAAGTAGTATGCTTTCTTATAGTTTTACCATTGATATTCATCGCATAGTACAATTAATATAATTGAATTCGAAATTAAACCAAACTTACCAACAATTATTGCTTTCGACAAGTTCGAAGCTCCAACATAGAATTTGAGAAACTCTTTTCTATGAAAAGACAAATGCACAAAAATGTTTGCTGGCCTCGGTGATCCAGTACGAGAAGACCTCACTTTGTTACCAAATCCTGCTCAGGCTATGGATATGGTCCAGTATGAATGAGTAAAAAATGAAATATCACCAAACTTTTACAGACTAAATATATTTAAGTGAATTAAACCATAAATGAGTATATTTTATATATATATATAGATAGATTTTTGTGCAAGATTTTCGTAAGTTTTTTAGCATGTTGTTTTGTCTAGTAAAAATATGAATCAAAGAAGCACAAGAAAATTCAATATTCAATAATATATATATTTTGTCTGATTTCGGATTTTTAAACGACAATCAGTAGAGGTGTAAAAGTAACGAAATAAAGCGTACCCGTATGTATTCGTTACTTTAGCAATTAGTACTCGTTACTTTCGTATCGTTACGTTACTCGTTACTTTTGATACCTCATAATATATCATGTTATGTTAGAGTAACGAATCGAGTCGCATTGCCAATCGAATCGTATCGAGTACGCAAAATTCGTAATTTGTAGAAAACATACTTATACATTATATACCAAGCTGCGTAAGGTGAATTTTTTCACTGTTCGGTATTTTTAACCAGACTTTTTTTTAAGTTATTCTAAATTTAGTTTATTCAATAGTGAAGGTAAGAGTGTAAAACTATTAACCGTGTGCTAATGTTATATCTCAATAACAAAGCAATCTATTCTACATCGATTATAAGTTATACGCGTTACGCGTATGAGTAAAACTCAGCTTTCTGTTCCTATATTCATCGGATTGATTAGTGAATTTCCGATGGATTTTTATGACGTCACGTCAATCGTATCCTCATCGCTGATTGAATCCATCACAAAAGCTGATTAAAATAAAAACGCACCCCATCACACGTTCAGTAAACGTTTCAAGACACGCATCAACGTTACTTTCGTGATCGGAACAGTTATAGGTACCTATACTACGAATACGGAATAATGCGAGTAACGAAATGGATTTGTGTGTAACGTTTCGTTACTCGGTACTAGACGTCGCACCCGTTACTCAGTAACGAATACATACGGTTTGCTACAGCTCTAACAATCAGACCTATTCTGTTCGCGCATAGCAATATTGCTAAGAAAAAGATATTGCTACCACAGCAAGATCCGAAATATTGCTATTCTGATCATCGTTTTTGGGCAATATGATCTGTCATTTTGATAAACATATTCAGACCTATTCTGTTTGCGTATTGCTATATACATTGCTATTCAAGTCATATTGCTATCCTCCTAATTTTTAACAATATGACTATCGTATTACGTATTCTGTTCGGACTGTTATAGCAATGTTGGTTATCAATTTTCTCCCAGCAATATTGCTATGAAGTAGGTCAAAATTCATAGATTTTAGAGCTAACAACACTGTACTTCATGACTTTTATGTGAATTAGAAGAAGAATCTAACCTTAATTGATAAACATTTCGTCCGTTTTTCGGTGGTTATTCTTAATTCCTAACCAAAAATATATAAATGTCACGAAAGTCAAAAACGAACTGTATTTTATTCATGAAACTAACAAGATGGAGTTATTGATCAATTTTCACATTTTCAGGAAACACATCGAATTTTGGTAACCGCTACCATGACCGAAAAATTGAAGACTTGCAAACACCCAAACAAATATTAAATTTTCATTTTTTCCTGTCTTCAGTCAGACTTCGAATGCACAAGTACGGAACAGTATGTCTCCTAGTTTTCTCCTGAAAAAATTCCCTCAGTTCTTCAACTGAATCAAAAGAAGTCATCTTCGTAGTAAGACTGAATTAATAGTTTTTTTAATTTTTTTCATCCAGTCAGTCAGTCTTTGAATGCATATCTAACTTAAAAGAAGCAGCATATCTTATAGTTTGCTCATGAACAAATAAATAAATGAATAAAATACCCTCGGCTCTGCAATGAAATCAAAGGCAGTCATATTTTTACTAAGGCTGAATTAATAGTTTATCTAATTTATTTCATCCAGTCGGTCAGTCTTCGAATGCATATCTAACTTAAAAGAAGCAGTAAATCTCATAGATTGCTGATGAACACATAAATGAATGAATAAAATACCCTCGTCTCTTCAATGAAATCAAAGGCAGTCATCTTTTTACTAAGGCTGCATTAATAGTTTATTTTATTTATTTCATCCAGTCGATCAGTCTTCGAATGCCTCTAACATAAAAGAAACAGTATCTTTCCTAGTTTGCTCATGAACTAATAAATATATGAATAAAATTCGCTCAGCCTCTTATTGAGGTTGAATAGTTTATGAACTTTTCTGTTTATGAATAGAAGGGGTTGTTAGTGTTAAACCTAAGTCTTAGAAATTCCCTTGAAATTAAGTATTTTAAAGTACCTTTAATAAATATATACGATTATGTATACCTATATTTATCAAAGTACCCTGGTAAATGGTTCTCAGCCATATTCCAAATCTTGTTATGCTCTTAGCAAGTACTATTTTGAGGTTGCTGAGATAGCAATGTGGATAACAATATGTTTATCAAAATGACAGATCATATTGCTCAAAAACGATGATCAGAATAGCAATATTTCGGATCTTGCTGTGGTAGCAATATCTTTTTCTTAGCAATATTGCTATGCGCGAACAGAATAGGTCTGATTGTTATCCACATTGCTATCTCAGCAACCTCAAAATAGTACTTGCTAAGAGCATAACAAGATTTGGAATATGGCTGAGAACCACTTTTTTCTTCCAAGAAATCGAAAATATTGAAAATAGGTAGGTATTTTGATAAATATAGGCATACATAATCGTATATATTTATTAAAGGTACTTTAAAATACTTAATTTCAAGGGAATTTCTAAGACTTAGGTTTAACACTAACAACCCCTTCTATTCGTAAACAGAAAAGTTCATAAACTATTCAACATCAATAAGAGGCTGAGCGAATTTTATTCATATATTTATTAGTTCATGAGCAAACTAGGAAAGATACTGTTTCTTTTATGTTAGAGGCATTCGAAGACTGATCGACTGGATGAAATAAATAAAATAAACTATTTATGCAGCCTTAGTAAAAAGATGACTGCCTTTGATTTCATTGAAGAGACGAGGGTATTTTATTCATTCATTTATGTGTTCATCAGCAATCTATGAGATTTACTGCTTCTTTTAAGTTAGATATGCATTCGAAGACTGACCGACTGGATGAAATAAATTAGATAAACTATTAATTCAGCCTTAGTAAAAATATGACTGCCTTTGATTTCATTGCAGAGCCGAGGGTATTTTATTCATTTATTTATTTGTTCATGAGCAAACTATAGGATATGCTGCTTCTTTTAAGTTAGATATGCATTCAAAGACTGACTGACTGGATGAAAAAAATTTAAAAAACTATTAATTCAGTCTTACTACGAAGATGACTTCTTTTGATTCAGTTGAAGAACTGAGGGAATTTTTTCAGGAGAAAACTAGGAGACATACTGTTCCGTACTTGTGCATTCGAAGTCTGACTGAATACAGGAAAAAATGAAAATTTAATATTTGTTTGGGTGTTTGCAAGTCTTCAATTTTTCGGTCATGGTAGCGGTTACCAAAATTCGATGTGTTTCCTGAAAATGTGAAAATTGATCAATAACTCCATCTTGTTAGTTTCATGAATAAAATACAGTTCGTTTTTGGCTTTCGTGACATTTATATATTTTTGGTTAGGATTGTTAGGAATTAAGAATAACCACCGAAAAACGGACGAAATGTTTATCAATTAAGGTTAGATTCTTCTTCTAATTCACATAAAAGTCATGAAATACAGTGTTGTTAGCTCTAAAATCAATGAATTTTGACCTACTTCATAGCAATATTGCTGGGAGAAAATTGATAACCAACATTGCTATAACAGTCCGAACAGAATACGTAATACGATAGTCATATTGTTAAAAATTAGGAGGATAGCAATATGACTTGAATAGCAATGTTTATAGCAATACGCAAACAGAATAGGTCTGAATATGTGTCAAAATAATATGTTCCGGGAACATTCTAAGCGAACATTCCAAGTGGGACGTTCCGGGAGCATTCCAGTTGGGACGTTCCGGGAACATGCCGAGTGGGACGTTCCGGGGATATTCCATAGGAGGCCGGGACATTGCGACACGTATGGAACATGAATGGGACGTTCCGGGAACAAAGTGTGTTATTAGGGCTGTCTCTGCTTTGACAAATCATATCTCCGAAATTATTGGTCTCTGGGAATGATATAAATGGATTCTTACGAGAGAAATTAAATTCAAACAGACTGATTCTCCCCAATAACGAACTTATCCGAGATATCAATTCCTCAAATCTACTCTGAAAATTATATTATTTCAATTAAAACTTAGTAAATATTGTAGTTTTGTTTTTACTGGAGATATTCCGAACTCAGTTTGATTATGTATCTTACCAAAGAATAATATTGCCATCATCATATCCACGGGCATTATATTATCATTGTATATAGAATATACAGGGTGAGTCTTGGACCACTGCATTAATTTCAACCAAAGATTCCTCTCATTAAATGAAACACTTTTTTCATTTAACATTTTTCCAAATTCAGCTGAGGTAAAAAGATACAGGCTGTTGAAATTTTGAAGAAAAATTAGTTTTTATTTTGTAGCTTTGACATCCTTTTTTCGAATAAAATGAATGTTGGCGTAAAGTTTCCTATAACTATGATACATATTTTCCAAATATTAGTTATTTTCTACATCTACTGGTTTTCTAGTTATGGACTCGTGGATTCATAAAACTAAACAAAATTAGCATAAAGAAAGCATATAAAGTTTTTCTTGAGTCATTTCAAGAATATTCCATCGTTTTAGAACATTATATTATTCTTCATCATTTCTCCTTAAACGCACCGTTTTCGAGATATTCTTCATTGAATGTTTTAAAATGGAAAACTCCAGAAATTTCACTACTTTTATGGATCCGTCCCTGAGCGTTGGAATCCCGAATCAAGCTGTAAACCACGTTACCATGCCTTATTCTCGTCCGCCAACAATGTCATAGATAATTTATATGCGGGAGTGTATTAGCACATTGTGAAATATTTAAACGCTTGTAACTTTTTACCTGAGCCGAATCTGTAAAAATGGTAAATGAAAAAAGTGTTTCATTGGATGAGAGGAATCTTTGGTTTAAATTAATGCAGTGGTCAAAGACTCACCCTGTATACAATGATATCATCACCTTGAAAGTATAATATCATATCATCCTCATAACTCTACGTGAAGTTCTTAAGAATTTTTAATAGATGTCGCTCGAAACCCAGTAAACATGATATATCACAGAAACATTTCATATGAGATATGGGTGAAGCATTTTGAAACATTGCAAAGTTATGTTTCATGAACATCTCGCAAATGTTTATATGGAACATCGCTTCGCATCATCAGTGATATATCACAGTGACATGAAATATGAGACATATAATATAGGTATATTATGTGGGCATTAGAAAACATTCCAGGATTCTAACGGAAATGTTTGAATGTAACACGGCCTCTAAAAAAAAGCAATATCGGTGAAATATGTATATTAAATTATTTATTCAAGTATAGGTACATTAGCCTTTCCAACATTATTTTTTTCAGTTTTCCGTCAAACGACAATGATACGTATAAATATATATAGTCCGTTTAAGATATATTGACATCGAAGTAGGCCTTGAACGTGTAGTTGGTGCTTTATTTCTAGTTACAAAAAATTACTGTTCGGTAACCAGAGAAAATAAATATTAACATAAAACATAACCTTGAATATTTTCCATGCTATCTGGCTATCTCCTATTTGTAATTAATCGAAAAGCCTTATAAATGCTTTCTTGATGTACTTTGGAAATTCAAATCGCGAATGTATTTTATCCTGAGATTTTGGAAGGATAATTTTCCAACTTCAACTGCAGTTGACTGATGAAACAAACATAAATATGAGGTTGATGCCCAGAAACCATTTCAAGGAATTGGAAACATCATTATTTATAATAGAGAAGAACAAAAATTGGATAGTTTTTTTTAAGGGCGGATGAAGAACCTTTTGACGTAATAATCATGTGCATCTCAATATATCTTATAACTTGGGTTCCTTATCCAAAGCCATTGGAAAATCAATCAAGGTGTAAAAGCCCATAAGAAACTCACTTTTCATTTATTGTATCCATATTTGTTATTGAATAATTTCATTAATATAATGTTAATAAATATTATGTTATTATTATTACTTCATCAGTATAAATTATTGAGAGGTGGGTTGAATAATGGAGCATTATTTTGGAAGAAGAAATAATTTATCAGTGTTTAAGCAGATTTATTATTTCTGTCTTAATTTAACTTGGAAAGTAATAGCTTGTAAAATATTATAATCTTCATGCAATGATATCTAATAGTTCAAGTGTTTATTTTTCCACAAAAAAAATCAGAACCAAAACTTTACTATGTACATTTTTTTTACGTAAGCTGTGAGATTTCAATTGCAACTAGGAACAGAAAAGATTATTTGCCATTTTCCTACGAATTGTCGTTTTAGTATTATAATTTATATTGAAAAACTTAATGATTTAAAATTCTATTTCAAACTTTGATTTGCTTAGTTCGTAGAGCTCATGAAGGAAAGAACTAATCGAAGAAAATCTTCAGTGAAGTGCTCTCTCAAATTTTCAAAAACTTTAATTTAATCTCGAATTTAATGTAATGTTTCTTTAAATGTAAAGTCGTATATCACAGGAGTTCTTCCACAACTGCTGCCAGGTTTGAATGATGCGCCTTCCTCTTTTTTCCTAAGAATTCTTCTAACAGTAAGTACTTGAAAAAATCTGAAATATTATGGCCAATGTATTAATCAGAATACACTCTTAGTGGTTGAATAACAGTTTACCTGGAACACTAGAGCAATGCTGGCGGTAATATCTACAGATTCCCTGAAGAATTCAAAGTAACATCTATATACTGCTTCGTGTTCCCTTTTTGTTAGGCGAGAGGTATCGTAAGCAATTCCAGACATTTTTAATAGCACAAGGATGCGGACATACTCAAACTCGGCACGATTAATTATAAACACACATGTAAAAACTATCCCAAATTGTTCGATTTTCGTTATATCGAAATTGTAAGAAATAAATAATAAATGACAGTTCATCAGCTCATGGTTATTTTCAATGCGAACAACCTAAATTATGTGACTTGAAATATAACTAGACCGACCGTTGCCAACTGAATTTCGATTTTCCAAAGCCACCCTTGATGTCAATATATCTTAAACGGACTATATCATTATCTCTTCAAGAATATATATTCAAGAATAAATCTTGTCTGAAAGATTATAATAAGCCTAATGTCAAATAATGAATGCCGATTGCTGATTCTGATTGGTTGGCGGTAGACGGATGCGGGCAGCCATTGGTGTTCTGTGTGACAGACCCATGGATCACAGATTACGCGTGGTTAGAAGTGGAGGTTATGTCTGTTGATGATCATTTAATTTGGTGGAAAGTAGAAGTTTTGGCTTGGCAGTTTTTAAGTTTCATTCATCATTGTGCGATAGGATAAATTAGTTCATACTCTTTGAAACTAATAAGTGATTAATAAATATATGGTTTCATCCAGCGGTGATAAGGAGGTGATCTTTATAATATCATATACTTACTTGATTTTTTTTTTTTTGATAACTTTTCTAATAATATATTTATATTATTTCATGGAGCAACGACGAAAGAATAAGTTGTTTTCATTTTATTGAATTTTTGTGCTATATAATATATTTAATATATTTATATTATTTAATATTTCGATTCCAGGTTTTGTTGTACACCTTTGCATAAATGATGAATAAAAACTCGATTTGATAACATTTGTTTAATATATTGACTAGAACCTTCGATAGTATTCTTGTTGACACCAAGGATTTAAGTGTAATGTTGTATATTTACTCTTTACGATAGGTTTGTTCCAAATCAAGAGATTATCGTACAATGCAGCGTCATGATTCGGAGCAATAGGTAGAAAAGTCACATTTTTTATACTGCTCCGAATCCTGACGATGCATTCTCCGATAATTTCTTGATTTGGTACAAACCTAATGAAACACCTGAAGATTGAAGTAGAATCAAGAATGTTTTTGTTCCAGTGAAAAATCGGTCTGTAACATATCCTTGGTATATTGCAATGAGACCAAATTAACGTTAAAAGTAACGTAGATAATATCTACGTTACATTTGATTCATATTTGAAACATATCTCAGAAAACGTCTCAGTAACATATGTTATGTAACAATGATATGTTACTGAGACGTTTTCTGAGATATGTTTCCACTGAAGCATAAATGTCCTTGGACATTAACGATCTCGTAGATGTTTCTGAAACATCTCTACCCCTATGAATGAAATGTTTCATGTTACACGTGAAATGTTTCAGCTATATTACTGAGATGCATCAATGTTTACTGGGAAACGTGCATAATCGATTTAGTTAGAGGGTTGTCCTACTATGTTATCTAATATGCAATGGTAAGAATCACCCCATAGAGTTCAATAACAGAATAGCTTCACTTGAGTCACAGCAACGTAGCATTTTTGGGTGAGATCAGTACAAACTTAAAGACTCACCCTGTATAGACTTTGGGTAAAACTTTCGCACATGGCCAGTGAACCGAATTTGATGCTGATGATGATGTGTGTTGCCTAACACACAGCTGTAAGGGGCTAATGAAATCCCAAGGTTGGAGTCCGGTATTCATGCAAACATGACTATGGTATGATTACATATATCATATGAATATCTGGATTAAATTCAACGCTCAATGGTTTTGATGTTTTTGAAATTATGAAACTTGAAATTGAGTTCATTTGAAGCTTCAATTTCTACGTAATTTCAGTTCTAGAAATATGAATTATTAAATGCATATATATTATATAAACTGTTTGTTTTAATTCCAGTATATAAGCTCCACGTTCCGGAGATATAAAATTGTGAAAATTGAAAATTTCACTTATTGCGTCGAAAATTTAGTATCTGGCCAGTGACCGATTTTCTTCATACTTGTCTCTGAGATGCATTTCGGCATAACAAATCGATCCCTGCTTGTTTTAATTCCAGGAACTTCTGCGTTTCGGAGATATAAAATTGTGAAAATTGAAAATTACACTTATTGTGTCAAAAATTTAGTATCTGGCCAGTAATCGATTTTCTTCATACTTGTTCCTGAGATGCATTTCGGCATAACAAATCGATCCCTGTTTGTTTTAATTTCAGGAACTTCCGCGTTTCGGAGATATAAAATTGTGAAAATTGAAAATTCCACTTACTGAGTCGAGAATTTAGTATGTGGCCAGTGACCGATTTTGTTCATACTTGTTTCAGAGATACATTTTGGCATAACGAATCGATCCCTGTTTGTTTTAATTCCAGGAACCACCGCGTTCCGGAGATATAAAATTTTGACATTTAAAATTTCACCTACTGAGTCGAGAATTTAGTATGTGGCCAGTGACCGATTTTCTTCAAACTTGTTTCAGAGCTGCATTTTGGCATAACAAATCGATCCCTGTTTGTTTTATTTCAAGGAACTTCCGCGTTTCAGAGATATAAAATTGTGAAAATTGAAAATTACACTTATTGCGTCGAAAATTTAGTATCTGGCCAGTACGCGGTGGTTCCTGGAATTAAAACAAACAGGGATCGATTCGTTATGCCAAAATGCATCTCTGAAACAAGTATGAAGAAAATCGGTCACTGGCCACATACTAAATTCTCGACTCAGTAAGTGAAATTTTAAATTTCAAAATTTTATATCTCCGGAACGTGGTGGTTCCTGGAATTAAAACAAACAGGGATCGATTTGTTTTGCCAAAATGCATCTCTGAAACAAGTATGAAGAAAATCGGTCACTGGCCAGATACTAAATTTGCGACGCAGTAAGTGGAATTTTAATTTTCACAATTTTATATCTCCGAAACGCGGAAGTCCCTGGAATTAAAACAAACAGGTATCGATTTGTTATGCCGAAATGCATCTTAGAAACAAGTATGAAGAAAATCGGTCACTGGCCAGATACAAAATTTTCGACGCAATAAGTGTAATTTTCAATTTTCACTATTTTATATCTCCGAAACGCGGAAGTTCCTGGAATTAAAACAAACAGGGATCGATTTGTTATGCCAACATGCATCTCTGAAACAAGTATGAAGAAAATCGGTCTCTGGCCAGATACTAAATTTCCGACGCAGTAAGTGAAATTTTCACTTTTCACAATTTTATATCTCCGAAACGCGGTGGTTCCTGGAATTAAAACAAACAGTTTATATAATATATATGCATTTAATAATTCATATATCTAGAACTGAAATTACGTAGAAATTGAAGCTTCAAATGAACTCAATTTCAAATTTCATAATTTCAAATACATCAAAACCATTGAGCGTTCAATATAATCCAGATACCTTAGGTATGTTTGCATGTTACCGGACTCCACTTCAGTGTTCATTAGCCCCTGACAGCTGTGTGTTAGGCAACCCGCAACATCAAAATCGGTCACTGGCCATGTGCGAAAGTCCAGACTTTGTTATCTGTGCTGCACGCTGCACTACCGGGACCGGAAAATGATGATTTCAAGATTAGCTTTTGGATAATTTTGTGACATAAATCAGTGATGCCATAGTATTCTATGGTGCCTAACCATATTATTTTCTGTTTTCATTCAAAAATAACATTTAGAATGTACGAATTGTAATTTTATTTGTAATATAAATTGTAATAGTATAAATGAAAAGTGTCTGAAATTAGAGAATCAAGAATGACTACATCAGATCAACATTTGCAAGGTGACGTAGCCAATTATATTCAATGTACAGATGTTTCATCCAGCTCAAATCTGTCCCAAATCCTATTGACCTCAAATTTCAAGGTAAAAGGCAGAATTTCCTATAGAAATTCCCATCCTCAAGATATTAGCCTTTTCCACACCCATTCCGAAGCTATTCCTAAATTAATTCCACATAATGGTATGCGAGAAAACTATCTCATGAGCAAGTTTAACTAATCTATTTTATATTGATTTTTAGCATCCAAAACCTCGACTGAAACGATATCGACCAGGAAAGCCCTTATATCAGTATTATGCATATTCCTAGGATCCCTATTCTTACTGCTATTAGTATACAGCACATTCCCCAATGTTACAGAGTAAGGTTAAAGTTCATTCAAGATTAGTTTTTCATGTAATATTTTGTGAATTTCAGAGAAGAAAAAACACATTTGAGGGTTCCTTTTAATATAGAAGATGCAAAAAATTTGGGATTGGTTTTGAATAGGTACAAGGTGGATCATTATTATCAAGTTATGCTTGGAGTCTGCTTGATTTATATATTGTATCCTTTTTATGGTGGGGATTGAGGAATCATTGGTAGGTTTAACAATGATTTTGGTGAACAAATAATCAATGTAGTGCCATTAGCTCAGTAGTTAGATGTAGGTTACACGGTCAATATACCATCAGTCTCGCATCAGTTCAGTCCTTGACCTTGATCACGATGAGACTGATGTGGATTGATGGAATGATGAAGCACGTTAATATTTCATCAATCCATCAGTTTCCCGTCAATCTGATATGAAACCATGATTGATGTGACGAGAGACTGATACCAGAATGACCGTGTAACCTCTGTCTTAGAGCGTTTGACACAAGCGCCAGAGATCCCGAGTTTAATCCCAGAACTAGGAATTTCTAGTCACGGTGACTGACACCATTTGTTAAGTAACGGTGCTTTGCCTTAGGTGGCCCTTAGGACACAGTAAACAAATCTGCATAACTAATTCTCCTAACTCATAGAAGCTCCTAGAGGCTTCTGAGGGGTCTCCTTAGGGAAGACCTAGGAGGGTCAGTATCTAATATTTATAATAATAAAATGCATGGATTTGATGAGGTTCAAAAGAGTCAATTCAATGGATATCAGGGTTTCCAAGTGTAATATAACACCAGGGACGGGCCAAAGCCAAAGAAGAAAGCATTGGAAATTTTCCAACTGTGCATTGAAGGATTAGACAGCCAGAGGGGGGGGGGGGAAATTAATTATCCAATGATGACGAAATTTTTCCTTCTGCTTTGAAAATTTGCCAACTCCATCCAACCTCACCCTTAACTTAGACGCGTTCCCCGCGTCTATATCGCCTATATTGAATTTACGGAACAGGAATGTGTACAAGGGTACATGGTGTTATTCCATGTTATCCCGTCCCTATTATCTGCGTGCTTTGCATTTATCCGGTCAGGTGGTCCAATTCCTTCACATTTTATGACAATTTTTACGGAAATATTCCATCTCTATTCGAAATTTTTCCAACTCCTTCGAAATTTTTCCAACTGAGTTAAAGAACTGTTAACACCATTCAAAATGGGGGGGGCGGATCATTTCCCCCCTTAGGCCCGTGCCTGAGTCAAAGAATATAGAAATACCTACAGATGATAATGATTAAATTGAAGGAAATTATTCAATGCTATATATGTTATATTAAACGAAGTAACACCTCTTCTTGATACATGAGTTTGAAACTTGTTAATATAGAATAATATATTCTGATTTTTTTCTTTCAAATTTATTAACGAACATAATTTTTGAGTGCCACTACAGCCTGAAGTTTGGACAATTTCAAATATTTTCGTTAGTAATAAAACATTCTGGGACAAGATCTTCCTGAATATTCTATTTTGAGTTCACTGTGGACTTATTATGAACACTATAAAAGTAATATCACTCTTGTCCACTACAGTTTTTTGTCGTCTGACATATGTTTTGGAAACAAAGTTTCCATCTTCAAAGGCGAAGCATTACTAAAACATGCAATCAATTTCTACATTCCAGTATTGCACTTTCTGCTTCGTCTATTAGGTTTTCTATATTCATATTTTTGGGGTATAGGCTATACTTTAGCCCCTTACTTAAAAATTGATGTTCTTCGTTTGTAAATTTGATATCTGAAAGATTGATAACCGTATTGTCGTGTTGGAATGTAGTACTGGAATGTAGAAATTGATTGCATGCTTTAGTAACGCTTCGTCTTTGAAGATGGAAACTTTGTTTCCGAAACATATGTCAGAGGACAAAAAACTGTTGTGGACAAGAGTGTAGTTACTTTTATAGTGTTCATAACATTTTCCTGAAATTGAACTTATCGACTAAAAGTACATAATGGAACAAGTTATTTATTTTGAAAAGTTTAAATTCGATTAGCTGGGGGAATTTTTCAAGTTAATATTTAGATGGCTATAACTTAAACATCCTGTATATTTTTTACCCACATGAATGCTTTAAATTGTCATACAAAAAAAATTCTTTCCTTTCTATCCACAATATTTAACTTATGATTTTTGAATATTCATTAATCCAGCTTGGTTTTTTGATTAGGTGCATCGACTGAATATCATTTCTATTGAATTGAATTTTTTTGGAGTTAAAAAAGAAAAGTTTTGATATTGCTAGTTTGAATATTTCGCTCACTTAGCTTGGAAACATTTTCTATTTATTTATCAAGGAATGAAGTATTAATTCTACGTAATTTCATCCCTTTGAAAAACGCCGACAGCAATATTCTTTATTTTTTCATATGATAGTATTTATTAGTAGTACTAATAAGCTTCATTGATTGAGAATCATCAGGATATCAACTGAGCTCATCCTACCACAGTATTAATTTTTCAAGTGAAAATTCTACTTCAACTTTCAAGGACAATGGAGATAATCAATATTTAACTTTCAAGGATAATGGGGATAATCAATTGATTGAAAGACATATTTCAACAAATGTAAATTTTTATTGAAAAAAATTAAACAAATATCACAATCAGCATAGTGATTAAAGATTATAAATAATTTTACAACTAAAAATATCAGTCTTTTAATAAGTTGTAATAGACACCTAACTAAATACATTAATCAACTTCTTCAACTGTAGGACCTCGGTTGCCGCCAAAACCTCCTGCTTGTTGTCCACAATTTCCAGACATTCCACCATTGAATGCGTTTCCTCTTGAGGCACCTCCACTATAGAGTTTCGACATAATTGGACTGCAGATTGATGTTAACTGTTTCTGTCTATCCTCATATTCTTCTTTTTCTGCTAGAGTATTGGAATCTAACCATTGAAGACAATCCTGAGATTCTCTTTCAACAGTTGCTTTGTCCTCCGCACTAAGTTTGTCCCCACACTCCGATACTGCCTGTTTGAGTTGGAAAACGTATGCTTCTAGTTGATTTCTGGACGCTATTCTTTGTCTTTGCTTTTCATCTTCTTCTTTATATTTTTCTGCATCGGCCACCATTTGATCGATGTCCTTCTGAGATAATCGGCCTTTATCGTTCTGTATTGTGATATTCTTGGAATTTCCGGAGCTTGTATCTTTAGCTGACACATTCAGGATTCCATTTGCGTCTAAATCGAAAGTAACTTCAATCTTCGGTACTCCTCGAGGTGCAGGAGGAATTCCAGTAAGGTCGAAAGTGCCCAGTAAATTATTGTCTTTGGTCATGGCTCTTTCTCCCTCGAACACTTGGATGGTCACTGCTGGTTGGTTGTCTGCATAAGTTGTAAAAGTCTGAGTTTGTTTACACGGAATTCTTGCATTCCTCTCGATGATTTTAGTCATCACTCCTCCTGCAGTCTCAATACCAAGGGATAGTGGTATCACATCGACTAAAAGTACGTCTTGAATTTTTGAATCATTTTCACCACTGAGTACCGCTGCTTGAACGGCTGCTCCATAGGCAACTGCTTCATCAGGATTAATTGACAAATTCAAAGGTTTTCCACTGAAGAAGTTCTGCAGTAGTTGTTGTATTTTGGGAATTCTTGTTGATCCTCCTACTAGAACAACATCGTGGATGGAACCTTTATCTATTTTAGCATCTGTCAAGGCCTTTTCAACCGGGTGTAGGGTACCTCTGAAGAGATCAGAGCACATTTCTTCAAATCTAGCTCTGGATATTTTGGTATAGAAATCGATTCCATCGAATAAGGCGTCGATCTCTATGGTAGCTTCTGTACTTGATGACAATGTACGTTTGGCTCTTTCTGCGGCAGTTCGAAGACGCCTGAGGCTTCTTGGGTTACTTCTTATATCTTTCTTGAATTTTCGTTTGAATTCTTCGGCGAAATGGTTGACTAATCTATTATCGAAGTCTTCGCCACCTAGATGAGTATCACCGGCTGTAGCTCTTACTTCAAATAGGGAACCTTCATCGATGGTCAAAATCGAAACGTCGAATGTTCCTCCTCCTAGATCGAAAATTAAAACGTTCCTTTCACCTTTGAGGTGCTTGTCCAATCCATAGGCCAAAGCAGCAGCTGTAGGTTCATTTATTATTCTCAAAACGTTCAGTCCAGCGATAGCACCGGCGTCCTTCGTGGCTTGTCTCTGAGAATCGTTGAAATAAGCAGGCACAGTGATAACAGCATCTTTTACCTTCTCTCCAAGGTAGGCCTCAGCGGTTTCTTTCATCTTCGTCAATACCATCGAACTGATTTCTTCAGGAGCGAATATTTTCTTTTCTCCTTTATAGTCAATCTGAATTTTCGGTTTGCCATAATCGTTGACCACTTTGAAAGGCCAGTGTTGGATGTCTTGTTGAATTTTCGGATCGTCGAATCTTCTTCCAATGAGCCTCTTTGCGTCGAAAACTGTGTTGCTGGGATTCATCGCTACTTGATTCTTGGCGGCATCTCCAAGGAGTCTTTCGGTGTCTGTGAATGCCACATAACTTGGAGTTGTTCTGTTTCCTTGGTCGTTAGCGATTATTTCAACTTTTCCATGCTGCCAAACTCCAACACAGGAATATGTTGTTCCAAGATCAATGCCAATAGCTTTCACCATTTTCACTGTTACTGTATACTCTTCAGTTCACTTGAATTAATCACACTTATAAAATGAGCTAATGCAAAACTTTTTTCAAGTCGTTACGATCTCTTGTATACGCTTCGAATGCTTGCTTTCAAATACTTTGAATCTACCGCGCTGCGCTCAGTTTATATACCTCCCGAAGTATCGATCTCGGCCACTCCCGACGTTTCGCGACTTTTCTAGAAGTATCCAGAGGCGTCGGGACAGAGACGTACTAATACAACTTTCAATATTACGTACCTCATTCCGATTATTGCTATAATAAATTTCCAAAATCCTTCCGAATTTTTATGAAGAACGAATTATCCGTCATTTTTTTCAAATTTTCTAGGGGTACGGTTCTTACAAAATTTTAAACACGTCTTTATGTTGATTTTCTACTACTAGTTACCTAGCACCATTTCGATCGAATATTTATTTTTTGAGTTATTAAGGAAATAATATTCCAGGTGGGTATAACTCGGAAACCGTTAGACCGATTATGCCCAAAAACGAACTCAACTCTCCCTTTCGGATACGCAACCTACCCTGAAAATTGCAAGTCCCTATGTTCTTTCGTTCGAAAGTTATCGAGGTAACAGTCACCCATTTACTGAACTCACACAAGAATGCTCGAATCTCCAACAATATTTAACCGATCGTATTAAAACTTGAAACTTGGCAGTAGAGTTAGGTTATAAAGGCTCTTGCCAAATTTCAGCAATTTCAAACGGATAGTTACTGATATATAGAATTTTTTTTTTTATTTTCAATGATTTATTAAAAATTTTCTACAAATGCTATCCTCTCCAAATTTTCCAAACATTTTCGCGTTGGCATTCTACAACTAATAACTATGTTTGAATTCAATCGGTTCAGTATTTTTCGATTTAATGAGGAACAAAAACCACCAAATTTCAGAAAATTTCAGATGGCTATAACTCTTAAATCGTTTGGCCGATTATGCTCATAAACAAACTGAAATGTCGCGTTCTGGTGCACATCCTAACCTGAAAACTTCAATCCGCTATCTCATTCCGTTCTCAAGTTATCGTGACAAGAAAAATATTTTTTAATAATTTTTTTTAAATTTTCTAGCCATACGATTCGCACAAAATTGCACAAACGTGCTTAGGTTCATATTCTACAACTACCCACCAAGTTTCAATTCGATCGGATTTATATTGGTTGAAAACAAAATTATTACGCGAAAACCACTGGGCCGATTATGCCCATTAACGAACTTGTCCGTCGTATTGGGATGCGCCACCTACCCTGAAAATTTCAAGTCGCTAGCTATTTTCGTTCTCAAGTTATCGTGGCAACGGCCGGACGGACAGAATCAAATTTGACATCGAATTCTTCATTGGGGAGTCGAACTTAATCGTTTGAGACCATTTTCGTCAAAAAATTCGAAAGTTACAGACATTTGGGCAAAACTATAATGCGATGTTCCCCAGAACATACGCGCAATAAGACATTTGACTATAAAATAATAATATGAATCAATACCGATTTAATAAGTGTACAAATTTAAGGACGAAGAATTTATTTATGATTGAGAAGGATCGATTTACAAGAGGAGTTTATTCACAAATGGAGCAATCTATAAGGAATATAAATCGGTGTTCAATTATAATCTCTTCTAAATTAAACAAAATTCTCTCCATTTTGACGTCTATATCAACTGTTATTTTTCTCATCGCCTTCGTCGTAACTACTAAGAGGAATATATGAAAAATCTTTCTTAGAATGAAGAATCACTGCAAATTATCGTTGATAAACTGAAGATTTTACTCCATTGATAGGTTTCTGAGAAGCATAATATTCTCTAATCTTAAAACTAATTTTTCAACCCACAAGGAATTAATTCAGCTGGATGTAAAGCTTGGAGGATCATCAAATACATATTCGATTTTTTTTAAAGCTAGACAGGTCCACTTGTCCATTTGTTGTAAAATTTGATGCCCCACCATTTAACTGGAACAAGTGGAGACCTAGAGATATCTAGTTTTAGAACTGTCTATTTTGGGTTATTCAGTAGATAGCACCATTCTAAATACATAACGTAACATATATTTCAATTGCGTTTTTCAGAAAGCTACAGTTTTTGAATTATCCAATGGTAACATTTAGTGGAAGAATACCAAACCGAATATTTTTCGATACACCTAAAAACCAATCAGAAGATGTACAACGGTATTCGTCATCAAACTCATTATTTAATCAATAAATTTGTGGAATCACATCATCATATGAATTCTCCATTTTCTCAAAATTACATACAATAGCTTCTTTTTGGCGCTCTTGTTCCTCGGAGCAGAGTGCTTATCAATTTGCCCAAATGTCTGTAATTTTCGATTTTTTAATGAAAATGGTCTTGAACGATTTGGTTTAACTCACTGATCAGGAATCCGTGGTCAAAATTGATTCTGTCCGGCCGGCCCTCCGTTAACACGATAACTCTCGAACGGATTGAGCTAGGCAGTTGAAATTTCAGAGTAGGTTTAGGAAATAGATATCTCGGTTAAGTTCGTTATTGGGTAAAATAGGCATGATCTTTTCGGAGTAATGGAAAAAAAAAATTTTTTTACATTACAAATTTCAAATTCAATTTTTTTTAAGATGCAGTTTCATCATAAAAATCCAGTGTTATAATTTTCAACTCTAACAAGCTAATACTTTCGGAGATATGATTTTTCAAAATTTCAATAATACATCGTAGTTCTATGTATTCACAGAATGTGAACACAGAATCTGTCTGTGTTAACTGTTCATAAATGTGATCTCATCTAGCTATTAGAGACTTGTCAATTCGTAGTTTGAAAATATGTTCTGTTGGAAAACAAGTATCCGATTCTTGAATTTGTGAATATATATAAGACTCTTTTGAAACCGAAAATCATATTGACTTATTACATATTGAATAATTTATGTATAAATATTGGGGATGATGTTTCGGAAGATTTAGAATTGGATCATTTTAATGTTGTAGTTTATGAAGGCAATAGGAAATAAGAACATCATATAATCATCAAAAGAAATTACTATTCGTTGACCACTGAGGTTAATATTACCTTTTACTTCCTTAAGTTGTGATGTTGCTAGCAAAAAAATGCTAAAATATGGTTTTACATTTGTGTATCAAACATTTTTTCTTGAGTTAATAATACAGAAAAGAATGTGTAAGTGGTATGAACTATTAAATTTTAAATTATGAGAAGAGGATAGTATTTTATCAATATATTTTGAACTATTAATGGAATCATCAAAACAAATTACTTTTCGTTGACCACTGAGGTTAATATTACATTTTACTTCCTTAAGTAGTAAGACATGTTCCTATATACAGTATTTTCATAATGTGCTAGTTAATATATTTTGAACTATTAAAATAATTTGTTCGTCAGCCTCTACCTACTCAAATATCTGGAATAAATGGAAAATCTGCTATGATTGTCTCCAGCTTTGCGCTAGACATTTCGATGATAATTTCTTTAGGTATTTCGAGTTGTGAAAACTATGCACCGAGTGTAAGTTGCAACAACCCATTCCACGAGGTTGAATCATTGCAGATTGCTCATTTAATCTTGATAAATCAATTTAATGACAATTTATATGAAGCATTGCAGAATGCTCTTTTTTTTAATGATAATTTTTGAAGCATGATTTGTAAACGACACTTTTTTTAAATTTAGTTTCTTTCATGATGCAGTTCTATCATAAGAATCCATTGATATAATTCCCAACTCTGAGAAACCAATACTTTCGGAGATATAATTTGTCTGTTTGAACAAGAGCGCCAAAAATCTCCTGTCCACAGGGCTTGAACCAATTTTTTAAAGTCATTAGCGGATATCAGAATTCTTTATAATATTATATTGTATAGGTATTAATCACTTTATCTCGATATATGAATAATTAAGTAGGTACCTACCTACGGAATCACTTTAATGAAATCTGATGAAGTGAAGTTATGTTATTGATGTCCTGAATCCGACCCTGTGGCATATCGGCGCTAGAATACTCGAGACTCTTCTCGTCTTTCGATATTTCTGCTTATTGACCCCAGCAACACCTACACTTTGTTAATGTTTTGAATTACCTTGGAGTACATGTTAATTAATTAAGATCTAAATTCACATTAGTGTATAATATCCATTAGGCCCCCTGAGAGCATCTTTATTCTTCTAACAATTTTCGTAAGGAATAATTGCAATGGATGATGGAAAAAATTAATTTATACTGTCACTTAGATATTGTTCCTGAAATAAGCGAAGCATTAATTTTTTTGAGCTACAAAAAATGTTTATACAAAAATGGTTTCAAATTCAATTGTTTCCGATCGTAAACATGATAGCTTTCGAAAGAAGGAACTACGAAATTGTCAAGAAATTAACAATATCTTGGATACTTATACATACTCACCTCCAGGATTCGCAGAAATTTAGTTATTTCCACCTTAAGTCGAGCAACGATAAAATGAGTTCTTTGAAAATTCAGCATCTTCATTATATATCCTACTTGGTAAAAAAAGTAAAGACAATACTAATAATGAATATTGAATGACATAATCTGTAGGTACTTCGTCAAATAGGTATTGATTCATTTGATACCCATATCTCGAGATAAAATTTCAGAGATATAAGTTCAGTCAAAAATTAAATTAATTAATGAAAATTAACTAAGCAGATAGTACTTTTGATGGATTGTAGGTAATATTTATTGTGACATTTGCAGGGTTTTTATTAATGAGATAATTTATGTAGATACTCATTTCAATAGTTTGCTAGTTATGAAGGAAGTGATGGAGACAATGCGAATCCGGGAATCATAGATATAGAAATGGAAATCGCCAAAATTGTTCATTTTTAACATGAAGATAAAAATCATTAAAAAAAAATTGGAGTGTCCCTCATTGTAGACACAAGAATCAATTCTTCTGCATAATTACAAGACTTTTAACTTCAGCGAATATTTTATAATATTACTTTGTAGTCGAATGTTATACAATAAAACAAATTACTATTGATATTGCCATACATTTCGGTCCTCATTATACAAATAGTATGCATCGTTTTTGATGCAAATATTGTAGGATTGATTAACTTCTTGAAATTATTCATTATTTTATCAAAATAATGTAATCGGAATGAGGAATACTGACAATTTTGCGAGTACGTCTCTGTCCCGACGCCTCTGGATACTTCTAGAAAAGTCGCGAAACGTCGGGAGTGGCCGAGATCGATACTTCGGGAGGTATATAAACTGAGCGCAGCGCGGTAGATTCAAAGTATTTGAAAGCAAGCATTCGAAGCGTATACAAGAGATCGTAACGACTTGAAAAAAGTTTTGCGTTAGCTCATTTTATAAGTGTGATTAATTCAAGTGAACTGAAGAGTATACAGTAACAGTGAAAATGGTGAAAGCTATTGGCATTGATCTTGGAACAACATATTCCTGTGTTGGAGTTTGGCAGCATGGAAAAGTTGAAATAATCGCTAACGACCAAGGAAACAGAACAACTCCAAGTTATGTGGCATTCACAGACACCGAAAGACTCCTTGGAGATGCCGCCAAGAATCAAGTAGCGATGAATCCCAGCAACACAGTTTTCGACGCAAAGAGGCTCATTGGAAGAAGATTCGACGATCCGAAAATTCAACAAGACATCCAACACTGGCCTTTCAAAGTGGTCAACGATTATGGCAAACCGAAAATTCAGATTGACTATAAAGGAGAAAAGAAAATATTCGCTCCTGAAGAAATCAGTTCGATGGTATTGACGAAGATGAAAGAAACCGCTGAGGCCTACCTTGGAGAGAAGGTAAAAGATGCTGTTATCACTGTGCCTGCTTATTTCAACGATTCTCAGAGACAAGCCACGAAGGACGCCGGTGCTATCGCTGGACTGAACGTTTTGAGAATAATAAATGAACCTACAGCTGCTGCTTTGGCCTATGGATTGGACAAGCACCTCAAAGGTGAAAGGAACGTTTTAATTTTCGATCTAGGAGGAGGAACATTCGACGTTTCGATTTTGACCATCGATGAAGGTTCCCTATTTGAAGTAAGAGCTACAGCCGGTGATACTCATCTAGGTGGCGAAGACTTCGATAATAGATTAGTCAACCATTTCGCCGAAGAATTCAAACGAAAATTCAAGAAAGATATAAGAAGTAACCCAAGAAGCCTCAGGCGTCTTCGAACTGCCGCAGAAAGAGCCAAACGTACATTGTCATCAAGTACAGAAGCTACCATAGAGATCGACGCCTTATTCGATGGAATCGATTTCTATACCAAAATATCCAGAGCTAGATTTGAAGAAATGTGCTCTGATCTCTTCAGAGGTACCCTACACCCGGTTGAAAAGGCCTTGACAGATGCTAAAATAGATAAAGGTTCCATCCACGATGTTGTTCTAGTAGGAGGATCAACAAGAATTCCCAAAATACAACAACTACTGCAGAACTTCTTCAGTGGAAAACCTTTGAATTTGTCAATTAATCCTGATGAAGCAGTTGCCTATGGAGCAGCCGTTCAAGCAGCGGTACTCAGTGGTGAAAATGATTCAAAAATTCAAGACGTACTTTTAGTCGATGTGATACCACTATCCCTTGGTATTGAGACTGCAGGAGGAGTGATGACTAAAATCATCGAGAGGAATGCAAGAATTCCGTGTAAACAAACTCAGACTTTTACAACTTATGCAGACAACCAACCAGCAGTGACCATCCAAGTGTTCGAGGGAGAAAGAGCCATGACCAAAGACAATAATTTACTGGGCACTTTCGACCTTACTGGAATTCCTCCTGCACCTCGAGGAGTACCGAAGATTGAAGTTACTTTCGATTTAGACGCAAATGGAATCCTGAATGTGTCAGCTAAAGATACAAGCTCCGGAAATTCCAAGAATATCACAATACAGAACGATAAAGGCCGATTATCTCAGAAGGACATCGATCAAATGGTGGCCGATGCAGAAAAATATAAAGAAGAAGATGAAAAGCAAAGACAAAGAATAGCGTCCAGAAATCAACTAGAAGCATACGTTTTCCAACTCAAACAGGCAGTATCGGAGTGTGGGGACAAACTTAGTGCGGAGGACAAAGCAACTGTTGAAAGAGAATCTCAGGATTGTCTTCAATGGTTAGATTCCAATACTCTAGCAGAAAAAGAAGAATATGAGGATAGACAGAAACAGTTAACATCAATCTGCAGTCCAATTATGTCGAAACTCTATAGTGGAGGTGCCTCAAGAGGAAACGCATTCAATGGTGGAATGTCTGGAAATTGTGGACAACAAGCAGGAGGTTTTGGCGGCAACCGAGGTCCTACAGTTGAAGAAGTTGATTAATGTATTTAGTTAGGTGTCCTATTACAACTTATTAAAAGACTGATATTTTTAGTTGTACAGTTACCTATATTCTTTAGTCATTATATGCTGATTGTGTGATAAGAAATTTTATTTTGAATAAAAATTTATATTTGTTGAAATATGTCTTTCAATCCTATATTTATTATTATTATCCCCAAATCCCCCAAGGTTGAAGTAAATATTCACTTCAAAAAATCATTATAAAAAATTGAAAATATTTTGTTTGCCCTTTTTCAAAGATATATAGCGTAGCGTAGAATCTGTAGTTGAAGCACTAGAAACACAATTAACACTTGCTGTATCTAAATGAAATATTCAGAGACAGCAAGCGTTATTTAATATTCATTCATTCTTTGATGAAGAAATTGGATGCCGACATAGACACATGATCAAAAGTTAAAAGTGTTTTGTAATAATTTTTCGAAATTTTTTCAACTCCTTCGAAATATTTCCAACTGCTTTGAAATTTACACAACTGTTTCGAAATTTTTCCAACTTCTTCGAAATTTTTCCCACTGCTTTGAAATTTTTCCAACTACTTCGAAATTTTTCCAACTACTTCGAAATTTTTCCAATTTCTTTAAGTTTTTTCCAGCTTCGAAATTTTTCCAACTGCTTCGAATTTTTTCCTACTGCTTTGAAAATGCCAACTCCGGTCAACATTAGGACACTCAAACCCGTTTCTGAACATCAAAACTTGTTTTCCGAAATTCAAACTTATCTATTTTTATCATTAAAAGACAGGAGCAAACTGCGTACTTACATATTTACGTTGCTAAATTCAATAGAAATACAAACTTTTTAAAATGCCGCTCGACAGTGAGAAACAGCTCAAATTGGTACCAGATGGTTTGTTTTATGACCGCTTTGGGATAACACAAAAGGAAATAAATATTATTTTTTGCCGGCTACACACATTGTGCCGAAAACTATTGAATATTGAGTTTACGGCAACAGGAATGTGTACAAGGGTACATGTTATCCCGTTCCTATTATCTGCGTGCTTTGCATTTATCCGGTCAGGTGGTCTAATTTCTTCACATTTTATGACAATTTTGTTCGGAAATATTCCAACTCCATTGAAATTTTTCCAACTCCTTCGAAATTTTTCCAACTCCTTCGAAATTTTTCCAACTGTGTTGAAAATTTGCCAACGGAACAATTGGGGGGGGGGGGGGGATCATCTCCCCCCTTAGGCCCGTGCCTGTTTAACACTGTAGGAGTGCAGATACCGCTGATGTAGTTAAGTAGGTATTAAAATAGGGTAGTGCTAAATGAAATCTTAGATATTTTTCTACGTATTCTCACTATAATTAGCCATCTTGATCATCAAAATTAATAACAAAAATTGCAAGAATAATTACTTAACGATTTCACAGCCTTCAGACGTTTGCCATTCCAGGATCCTTATTTCTGTCCATACTATCTGGATTTCTGTTTCCATTCCATGAAGCTCTACTCTTGATATGTACTTGCTCAGCATTTGGAGCATCTCTTTGCTTTCTTCTGTCACAGTTGGTTGGCAGAAGGCTTGTGACGAAGCTTTGTCCACAGAAAGCCGAGGAATGGGCTGTACAAGTGGATCAGCACAAGGATAATTTACTGAATTATATAATATTTCTCAGGTAGGAAATTTTCATTATAATTATAACTCAATCGCAGTGGTGTGTGATGATACAAATATACTCAATTTTTCCAACAATATTTCTGTTTTGGAGGAAACAACCAGGACAGATAAAAAAATTTTATAATTGCCTGTTAATTAATCTTTTGCATCGTTCAGATCAAACTTTTTACTAACCCTCCCTGTAATATTAAATTAATAATTCAGGAAAAAATATCTTCCTGTCTGGAATTTGTGTTGAACTAACTATTGAAGAGAAATAAATAGGACTTGGAAAGAATGTTCTGTTCCTAAAGTTTAATATTTGGAAATAATTAACAAAATGTGAACACGTGTTTGAGATCATAATCAATAATTTTAGTTCCTTCTAAAATATGTTATTCAAATGAATTCCTGTTTTATGTTTCAGAATGACGCCCATCTTGCCAAATTGGTTTATAAATCTAACAGCACCTCTTTTAGGAGTACCCTTAGTACCTTTTGCCCTGGGCACTCTCATCGGAGTAGCGCCTCCGTCATTCTTTGCAATTCAGGGTGGAAGAACTTTACAAGACTTGACATCAACCCATAATCCATTAAGTTTGAATTCAGTAGGATTACTGTTTCTTTTCGGTTTAATCTCCCTCATTCCAGTATTTTTGAAAAATAGAATGAAGGAGAAGACAAATTGATTGTTGTTTATATTTTGTTCCTTGGTTTATTGTTATTTTTTGTTGGATATTTTAGACTTCTAGATTCGAATGTAGTGAAATTTTCGAAATATAATTATTTTCAGGAAATCATTTGACGTTTTCAAACTTGATAAAACACTTGTATGTTGTGAAAGCTTCTAAAAGGAGATGAAGAATTTGCATCATTAATAAATTCAAAATTTTCTTTGAAAATGTGTTAAAACGTTTCGTTTTGTATATTAACCTTTGAAAAAAGAAAGTTCATTATTCAAAGATCATATTGATTTATACTGTGATTGTTGGCTTCAAAGATCAAGCTGTAATTCCGGGTTTATGCAGAGAGAATTTAGCTCGTAGCTCTTGGAACTTGACTCTAAGGACAAGCTCTCCTATTGGTTGTACCATCGAATTTGCCCAACACTTTAATATTCATTAATTATTTAAAAAATATAGAATTTTGTGAAAATAGTCTTATTCTTGTTGAGAAAGGTTCACTGAATCTGTTTCAGCAGAAATAAATCTTAACAAATTTACCGAAGCATCTAAAAACAGACGAGAGATTCGAGTAATTTTTAGGTTCATAAGAAATAGAATGGAAAAATTCAGTGGATCGTAATTCAAAATTCCCGCCTAACTTTCATATTAGTACCACAGAATATGTATTTATTTTCTATTTTGTGCTAAGATCATAGACAAGAAAGGGCTAAGCGCTAAGATGTCATCCAGAGACTATTTTCTATGTCATTTTAATCTATGGCAATTGGCAATGACCAAGATTTAATTCCAAATAAATGGGAAATAAAAGATACTATTACAAATTAGGAAAATGTGAAATCATATATAGATATTCAAAATGTCCAAGGACCAATTAATACTGCAACAATACAAAAATGATATAATTAATCTAGTTAAAAGTGCCAAAGAATTCAATTCGGGAATTAAACAAGAAGAAATATTTTCAGAATGCTTTTATTTATTGAAAAATAACGCAAAGTTATATCCGTCTGAGAAACATGAAACTGCAAATTCAAATCGCCCTTTTTTAAGAAAATTATCTAAAGTGGTTTTATTGGTATTCACTCTTGCCATATTCATTTATATTTTATTAAATGTTCATCAGCCAACGTATAGCTTTGTTCTTAGAAATGTGCAAGGTTTTATATATCCAGGACTGAAATTTTTGAGGTTTCTGTCTGTACCTGTTATCAAGAGATTCCCACTTCTAACCGGTAAAGTATTTTAAACTAATTTCATCAATGATAAAGACAATTCGAGCAGTTACTTTAAATGCATGTTTTGAAAAAATCGTGAGCAGAGGTACTTAGTGTTCCTTATTTTTGCAGGTTTTTATGATGAAAGTTGTCTTGTTGAGAACCCTTTTTTTTATGTTAATGAAATGGAGTGTTGGCCATGCTTCAACGTATATTCTTTCATTGAGATAACAGGTACACAAAATCAAAGCATATATATGTCTGGAACACCCCATATAACAAAAGTAAGTAAAGAAGTACTGAATGAAACGATTCAAGATTAGATTAATGATAGTTAGAAATTTATATTGGGCATTACAACTGAAAACTTATATGATCAATCAATGTACATCGTTATATTACTTATGATTGATTTTAATAAATTCCAGTTGTATTTTAACATGTTAATGTGTGGATCAAGTTATTACATATTTTATCAAAACAACCAATTTTTCAGACTAGTCATCAACCTGTACCTTACGACAACCTTAAAAATCTTTATGACCAAAACAAATATTTATTTCACAAAGAATCAAGCAGTATAAAGTCCACTTCCAATGAAATCAACAATCTGGACCAGTTATTCAATCATGATTCAGAAAAGTTAAGCTCTTCCAATATACATGTTTCATGGAGGATCAATAGAATGTCGCTTGCGCGATATGTGAGAGCTTTATTTCCAAGACCCGAAACCCTGCCAGAAAGATCAGGACAGAGTGTAGAGAGGTAAATGCTCTTCATTGGAAATTGTGAAATATCTTAGTTTTGAATCGTAAAGTTTTTTCAATTAATTTGTTTGAATCCATGTGAGTATCCTTATTTTTCCCAGGTATATAATGATTGATGGTGCCAAAGCTCCTCCATATACTCTTCCTGGTATGGAATGCAGTTACATCTCAGTCAGACAAGCACTAGGTCAAAGGACCATCGTCCTCAAGCCATCTCCCGAGTGCAGTAGAGAATGTCGTACAGTTTCGATTGTTCTGAACCCTTCTATTATATGTGAGTATCAAGCCTTTCGAAATTATTTTGATCATCAAAAATTTAGTATTACATTCGAAATCATATACATACTTATATACTGCTAGGAAAGTACCGGGAATTTATCATTTAAATGATCTGCTTAAAGGGATTCTTAAAATTTCTTTTGATGCTAGTTTGGCACATCTGCCTTCTATACTCCGAGATTAAGCATCATTTGTCATTTAGTTTGTTTACAATACGATAAATATATTATTATTATAATCAATCTGTCTTAAATTTAGCATTGTAAACAGAATTTTGTATATGAAGAATATTATCTGAACGGTGTTTGACAGAGCAAATTTTTCGAAAAAGATCAGATTTGTGGACATAAATCTTGTGGATTTTGTACCATCCCACAAGCTATCATTGTGAACGAATTTCTGGCCAAGAACTCAACAAATCTCCAACAACCATGGGCGGTTTGTATAACCGTCAGTATAAGAGGGTGAGGCACATCAGAAAGAAAATTATTATTATTATTATAATAAAAATTAAGTTTTTGGACAAAGTTAGCCTAGTTAACACTCTACTTGTTATAAAACTTTTTATCAATAATTTAAATTATTAAAATTGTTCCTCATATTATGGCTACATTGTCGAACAATTTGTTCCAATGAAAGTGGAATTAATGAATATGTAATGTCATTCTTAACAGAAATTTTTCTCTAGACTAAGCTTGTTAGTGGCGTTTATAGAAAGTCGTCTCATCTTCAGTTAAAAAAAAACAGTTTTTTTGGTTTTAACGCACTAACACAATCACACAGAATCTCTGTTAAAAATACTCCTGATTTTCTATTGGACTAGTAGAAATAAGATCATTTTGTTTTAAAAAACATAATTATATCAAAATATGCAAGGTTTAATTTATTTCCAAGATTTTCTCAAATATCTCAACAACTAAATGAGATAAAATTTCACAGAATCATTGAACGTTTTAGGAGACTTTCTGATCATCCAGAATGATATTGGAAAATTTCCAGTGGCGTTTAACAGGGGGTCACTTGCCTTATTTACCCCATTTTTTTCGCCACTGTTTTTTTTTCTGATTTACACTTTGATAAACAAATAGATCTTGGTATCCCCTAACAGCTTGTCTTGTATGTCCATCGCAAAATCCTTACCCATATGAAATGAATGATAACGGAATGGGTACGCTTTAATAATGAAAATGAAATGATTATTTAACACATTGAATTTAAAGTTGATTGAAAAATATCTATTCTTTATTTGCAAATATGTACATAGAAATGATAGATTATTAGTAATTTTAACAATCCTTCCTTTATAATAATAAGTCCCTAATGTTATTTTACTTCAACCCCGTGTATCTCGGATACCTCGCATATTTTGATATAAGTTTATGAGACAAAATTATCTTATGTTTTTGATTAGTTCTAAGGAACCCTGACGTTTGGTCATAAAAAGTTGGATCATCCTGTATAATTTATTCACATATAGGAATGACTTGTAAAAAGATTCTGATTTATTAAAACCTTTACAAATTCACAAGTACTTCGCATATTTACATTTACCTTGCGAATTAGTGACGTTTCACTTGGTTCCGCTAAATCCATTTCAGCCTTCGGCAGTAATTGATTACATGAATTGGGTTAATTTGGTAGGAAAATTGAAATAATTCAGTCCACACAGTAACAAATCAAACTAAAAGCTCCGCTGAAAAGTGAAAACTTATCTGAAGGTCTCTAAGTTTCTAATTTTGTGAATGTTACTCTAATCTGAAGCCAATGAAATCATGGAGGCATGCTCCAGAATCAACATTTCAGCCGCTATGTCTTTTACTATTTATGACTAAACTGACGTCATGCTATATGATGAATATAACGTGCTAGACAAGGAAGCGCGTTAGGCTTGACTGATAGGTGATGGTGAAATGAAATAATATAAATAGATAATAAAATATTCGATTGATACGTATAATTTTCCAAATTTATTAATGAGGCACTGCCTCATAGGGCAAGCCGCGAACATCTACCGTATTCCCCGGATAAGGCCCCGGCCAACTCTTTTCTCGTCCAGAACTCACCACCTTGAGGCACCCGTTTTCAGTAGATAGTTTAGTCAACAAGTGCTTTTTAGGTCAAAATTATAATTGAGGTGTCATTCGATTCGGAATGGCATGTAGATAGTTTTTGAGAAAATGCTATGGCCGCTCACAAAAATTGCAATAATTATAAACAATTAAGTGAAAAAAAAGAAGGGGTGTTTGAGAATTTTGTTGAATGCTCTCGACTCCTCCAATAAATCAAGTCATTACATTTATTTGGTGTTTGAACTAATTGAGAATCGTTGTCGTTTTGAAAAGAAAACGATATACACATTGCTTGCGACCATAAAGATCAGTCTACAGTTGACAAATTTATTGGGGTTTCGACCACCTAGAAATAGAAAAGATATTTTATATTTTCAAGGGCCTTTTAAGTTTACAATACTCTAAGGGCCATGTGGTTATAACGGTTTCCCAGAGTTTACGGTTCGAAATATCACTTTCAATATGATTCTTTCTTTTAGTTCAAACAACCAATAACAAAGCAGTTTTTTCACATTGGGCGTTATTCATTTGGAATTCCCAATCAAAGTTGGGTTTTTCCCTCTACAAGGGAGGAACTTGAATTAATGATTTAACTTAGTAGAAAATAATGATATTGAGAACAGACACTATTTAGATTTTCTACAAGACACTATTAAAATTTTCTACAAGACACTATTAAGATTTTCTAAGAGACAGTACTCAGATTACATTTATTTCACACACTTGTAACTTTATCAAATATTCATCGACTTGTTGGTATTCATTAATGATTAGTGAACCAGCACCGAAACAAAATAGTGTCCACTCTATCGAAAGTGTAAATATATTGTAAATAGGTTGTTGACCGAATAGTTTTCAATTCAACCACCCTCAATTTTATCTACACATTTTTTCGTTCTTCGAACCGGATCATCGAAAATATTTACACAAGGGGCTTTGGTTTTTTTGCCAATATCTCAAAAACTATCTGCGATAATTCAAATTTGAAAAAAAGATTCAAGAAGAGTAGGAAATTTCCTAAACAAAGTCCCAATTCCCGGAACTAGGACCATTATTTATAATTTTCCCAGTGAGTTGAAAATACTCCCGAAAACGGGTACTCCGGCTTGCGTAAGCCTTGCCCCCTTCGGACCTTTCATGAATAACTATTATTTAAACTTATTAAATATGAAAATAAAAAATTCAGGCGCCTGCAGGGTAGATCAATGTACAATAATCCGTGGTCCAAAAATGTTTATCGCAATTAGTCATCCATTAGTTAATTAGCAATTTTTTGTAGCAACATTAGCATTGCAAGTGCGAGCTATTTTTCAAAAGTCTTGGAATAGATTTCCGTTCGAAAATTTGTTAATTTTCGTTTTGTTATTAACAAATTACTTAAGTGAAAAATTATAAAGCTTCAATTATGTTTCAAAGGAAAATTTTAAATTATCTCATAAACAACGCATTGGTTTATACCAATTTTTAAACAATAGGAGATAATGATTAATAAAAATCATTTTTGAGTAGTTTCTGATCTGATAATAAGAAAACGGATCAATAGTAATATTATAAATTAAGCTTTATAATTTTTCACTTAAGCAAATTGTTCATAACAAAACGAAATTTAACAATTTTTAAAATTTTCCAATAGGAATCTATTCTAATACCCTTATTACACTATGCCTTTTTCATGTCTATATTATCTCTATTATCTCTATTGTCATGGCTATTTGTTGGTTGATTTTTGCCGCAAATGAGTGGCAGTATTACACCGCGCTTGTTTCAGGCAGTAATTTCAGAGCTGCAAACATTGAAGAAAGTGACATATTTACCTGAAGTTCTTGTTTTGTTCTTATATTTTTAGAACAATACCATAGTGTTTTAAGAATTTCTGAAGAAACGTTTAATATGCTACCCAGGTAACACATACCTCGCATAGAGGTCTCTGAGAGGTTACAATGTGGATGAAAATGCGAGCTCCCAATGTGAGATCCTCAAGATATTACACAGATAACCAGAATAAGATATTCCTATTGCGAGCTCCTAAAGATATCTCACAGATAACCAGACTAAGACATCCTGTTGCGAGATCCTCAAGATATCACATATGTAACCAGAATAAGACATTCCCATTGCGAGCTCCTAAAGATATCACACAGATAATCAGAATAAAATATTCCTATTGCGAGCTCCTAAAGATATCACACGGATAACAAGAATAAGATATTCCTATTGCGAGCTCCTAAAGATATCCCACGGATAACCAGAATAAGACATTCCTGTTGCGAGATCCTCAAGATATCACATATGTAACCAGAATAAGAGATTCCTACATCGCAAGTATAACCAGAATAAGATATTCCCATTGCGAGCTCCTAAAGATATCACACACATAACCAGAATAAGATATTCCTATTGCGAGCCCCTAAAGGTATCCCTCAGATAACCAGAATAAGACATTCCTATTGCGAGCACCTTAAGTCATCACAAGTATAACAAGAATAAGATATTCCTATTGTGGAGGTCCTCAAGATATCACATATGTAACCAGAATAAGACATTACTATTGCGAGCTCCTAAAGATATCACACAGATAACCAGAATAAGATATTTCTATTGCGAGCTCCTAAAGATATCACACAGATAACAAGAAAAAGATATTCCTATTGCGAGTTCCTAAAGATATCCCAAAGATAACCAGAATAAGACATTCCTGTTGCGAGATCCTCAAGATATCACATATGTAACCAGAATGACAATATGTAACGCAGATAACTAGGAAAAGACATTCCTATTGCGAGCTCCTCAAGATATCAAAAGTGTAACGAGAATAACACATTCCATTGCGAAGTCCTAAAAACCTCGCAAATTCAACAAGAATAGGAAATCAGGTGGCGTGTTGCAGGAATCTACTCTATCCCTACTCTGCACTTCTCGTTTCCACCGGTAGATGGCGCAATCGTCTACTCTGTACCCGGAAGAACAACCCCATCGCTAATAACCCGAATGGAATATCGATCTAGGGATGGGCGTTTTTGGATATTTACACAAACCGATATAAAACCGTTTTCAGATTTTGAAAACGGTTTCGAAAACCGTTTTTTAAAAACCGTTTTGTGGAGTGGTTGACATAAGTTTTAAGTTTCGATTGATATCCAATAGCTTTGTCAAAGGACAAACGCAAAAAAAAATAAATAATTTTTACGTTGATTTAAACCATATTTTAAAATGTGGTGCTTGCCCAGTAAATTATTGAGACAATTTCCCTTCATGTTTTATCAAAATCCAAATAAATATACGTTTAGTTCTCTTTATTTTCGACATGAAACGCAGGGGGTAATTACACCCGAGATAAGAAATACATGGAAATCATGGAATGGAACAATATATATCTCTAGTTCTTCCCCCAAAAATCCATTCCGATTTTTTCTATCAATTTACGTCGAAAACAGTTGCAGATTATAATTTTTCATATTGTGTCGGAACCTTTGATTTTGATATATAGATAGATCCATATCGCAGCCATCTTCTCTCAGTACTGCCCGGGTTGAGCATGTGATATCTCTGAGATGTTACTGAGCTCATCCCCTGTGGCGGACATTTGGAGGTGATAGGGAGGTCTGGGCAACCTCCCTGCGATATCGCAATAAACCTCTCAAAATATTCCCCAGGGTGAGCAGTTTGAGAAATTCCCAATGCGATGTCTCTGAGATGTTACTGGGATCATCCCCTGTGGCTGACATTTGGAGGTGATAGGGAGGTCTGGGCGACCTCCCTGCGATATCGCAATAAACCTCTCGAAATATTCCCCAGGGTGAGCAGTTTTGAGAACTTCCCAATGCGATGTCTCTGTGATGTTACTGGGCTCATCCCCAGTGGCGGACATTTGGAGGTGATAGGGAGGTCTGGGCGACCTCCCTGCGATATCGCAGTAAACTTCTCAAAATATTCCCCAGGGAGAGCAGTTTGAGAACTTCCCCATGTGATATCTCAGAGATGTTACTGGGCTCATCCCCTGTGGCGGACATTTGGAGGTGATAGGAAGCTCTTGGCGACCTCCCAGCGATATCGCAATAGGCGTCACAATATCCCGGCAAGGCGAGACATCTCTGGGAGGTCCCTGTGTTACCTGGGTACTACATAGAGTGCAAATTCATATACAGAAAAAAGACACTGTTTTTCCAGAAAGCATTTCTCCAAAAACCAAATTAATAATTACTTTGCGATACTAGGCAACTGGAGAAAACTTCATATCACACGGTGATATCATCACAGATTATCTGGCCTTCGAACGTTCAGTTAGTTTACGTCCTCACAGTAATAAACATAAATTTATTATTGAATTTACGAAGGCTGCGATTCAAAGGATAGAATAAACTAGGTTATGTCGTCAAGTCAGACAGATAAATATTGTGTTAGTAGTAATGACATTTCGACAAAAAGGCTTGAAATCCCCACGATTCAGGGGGAACAAATAGAACCAGTTCTATTTATTTTCAAGCCTGAATCAGTCTACAAAATAGCCCCGGGCGCCTGCGTATTTCTTCAAAATTTCAGGCGCAGCCAGTCAAGCTGACAAATAGGCACGAAAAAGGCATAGTGAAATAAGGGTATAACACATTTGAAAAATATCTCCACGAAAGGAAAAAATTCTCAGATTAATAGTTTAACAATTAGCGTACTTGCAATGTTCGTACTACAAAAAATTGTTAAATAACATTGATCTATCCTGCAGGCGCCTGAATTTTTAAAATTTTTGATTTTCATATTAAATAAGTTTAAATAATATTTATTCATCAAAGGTACGAAGGGGGCAAGGCTTGTGCCAGCCGGAGTACCCGTTTTCGGGCGTATTTTCAACCCTCTAGGAAAATTATAAATATTGGTCCTACAGTTCCAGCAGTTTGGACAGTTTGGAAAGTTCCTCCTCTATTTGAATCTGTTTTGAAATTTGAATAATCTCAAAGAGTTTTTGAGATATTGGCGAAAATCTAAACCTCCTTTTTTTTCACTTAATTGTTTGCAATTTTTGCGAGCGGCCTTAGCATTTTCCCAAAAACTACCTGCATGCCATTCCGAATCGAATGACACCTCAATCATAATTTTCGGAGAATACGCAAAAATTTTGACCTAAAAAACACTTGGTGACTAGACTATGAGTGCTGCTATCTCATAGAGTTGGACTAGGAACCGGAGGTCTCGAGTTCAATAGAGGGGATAGGAAAGAAATATCCCAATCGGACAGTAGCGGCCACCATTCACTGTCGGGTCAAAAATTAACAGTTCAGTGCCTGAGGTGGTGTATCGACACAGTAAAAATCCTATGCAGAACACAACTGTTTCTCGTAACTCGCACTAGCTCTTAAGAGCTTATGAGGGGTACCCTCGGAAGACCTAGTAGTGTCGGTATATTCATATCAGTAATCATAATAGAGAATTTTTGGCGAGTACTGAAGTCGGTACATGAAAATGCGTTAAAAAATTTTTTGATGGTTAGAATATTCGTTGGCATAAGTGTATTATTTCGGAAGGTGCCTAGTTTGAAGGCGATATTTTGTTTTATTGACCGATTCCTGATATTTTTTTGACACTGTAATATATCTTGATAACATGTTATTTCCTTTCAGTATGGTATAATTGGTGGTATTGGCGACCACTAAGTCTTCCAACAGGAAATGCCACAAATATATCAATTTCCTACATAAGCTCATATTGCTAAAACTTGCCACTGATTATTAGCTCAATTAATTTTTTAATATATACATTATATACTTTTTTAAATCTTGATACAAAGTTCTTATTGAAGTTCTTGTGCAATTTACTAGTTACCTTATATACTTGTAGTCAACCAATTTTATATATTTAAAACAATAAATTTATGACGATATTTAAAGATGTTTACTATCATCAACCTAACTCCAGATCCAAGAATTAATTCATTAAATATTTTGTTTGCAATCAGGTTAGTGATTGAACAAGTCAAATTTTCGGTGGAGTGCGTCGAAATTTGAAAGAAGGAATGCAAATTGAATTCTTTCACCCTATATAAATTATTTAAGTCGCTAAAACCATGACTCCAAGCGCAATCTCTAATGACTTGCTTCCTGTTACAGCCCACTCATAATGCTCATAAGATTCTTCCGAATTGGAATTTCGCATGCAGGTCTTTATTTTAGTAGTCAAGTATTTCATCTCTGGCTCGCCCTACATTTGATTATTATTTTTGCGCCCATGTTTTGGAGAACGGCGTGCTATCATTTTGCACAATGCTTGTAGTTGTCGAATTTTTTGGTGAAAATGGTCCCAAATAATTAGGTCCGATCCACTGATGAAGAATTCGAGGTCAAATTTGATTCCATCTGGCCGTCTGTTTCCACGATAACTTTCGAAAGGAAAGACAGTGACTTGAAAAATTTGGCGCATCCGAATGTGACGGTTAAGTTCGTGTATGGGCGTAATTGGTAAAACATTCGTTCCTGTGTACTAATTTTGTTTACAAACAATACAGATCCTAACGAATTGAAACTGTAACTTGTTGTAAAATACCGACACAAAGACGTATATGGAATTTCGTGACAATCGTATCACTAGAAAATATTAAGAAGCACTGAGGTGAAGTCAGTAGTCTTTGGCGCGCTTGTTCACGTTAATCAATTTAGACTGAACGATGAGTGCTTCAAGCTAAGTGAATATTTAGAGCGAACCGGAGATCTAGTCAGACGGAATAGGCCACCATGGCAGTTGAGTAAAAAATCGACAGGAACCGGAGTAAGGATACAGTAACAAAGCCTACGCAGAACACAACTGACTCTCCTAACTCGCACAAGCTCCTAGGAGCTTCTGAGGAGGGTCAAACTAATGTCATTAGCAAGTGCACCAAAATAGATGGACCCAACGTCTGTGCCTTTTTAGCTTTTTTACTTCTTTCATTATGAAGACAATCTGCATTGGCACGAATGTTAATGACATGATTATGATTATACCGGCCCTCCTAGGTCTTCCTTAAAGGAGACACCTCAGAAGCTCCTATAGGAGCTTGTGCGAGTTAGGAGAGTCAGTTATGTTCTGTTTAGGCTTTGTTACTGTATCCTTACGCCAGCTCAGGCACAGCATTGTTGATTTTTAGCCAACAGTGCTTGGTGGTCACTACCGTATGACTAGATCTCCGGTTCGCTCTATCCACTGAGCTTAGTGAAGTACTCATCATTCAATTCAAATTGGTTTATCGTGAACAAGTGCGCCAAATACTACTTCAGTGCTTCTTTATATTTTTTTTCAAGTTTTTTCGATCAATTATACTTTTTTTTATATATTTTTTTCATTAATTACGGTAAAACTAATAGGCGTAGACCAGACTGTTGATCTACGCCTATTAGTTTTACCGTCGGTCGAAATAAGAAAAAAAGATTGTGGGCGGGGGACCCCAGATAGGAACGAAGTTCCCAGTTATTCATGAATTCGTTCCAAAAACAGAGAGCAAAGCACTCCCAAAGCATATGCTGGCTCAGCACCAGACCCACATGACAACTCAACAGAATACACTTGCATCCTAGCACTATAACATCACCATAAACATCCCAGATTACTTATGCGCTTGCGCAGTCCTCTCACAGAAAACTCCGATTCTCCAGCACCAGAGTGGCTCAGGAGATATCGCAGCTTCAATCCACGCATGCGCAGACCATCTCCAGAGGATTCTATGGAGGAATAGCATCCTCCAAGTCAAGTCAACTCCGCTCCTCTCAAACAAAAACGCCAGCAGTTAAATCGTGTATCGTATGACCCTGCGCATAACGACAGCCCGAAAGGGACAGCATGAATTTCAAAATTGGCCCAAAGGAACACGTTATGGACACTCCACCTCGGAAACTACGCTATTTCGTCGAAACTGGGTTGCATACACACAGATTTGACCTGAGGTCAATCAACTTTAAGAAAATTTCAAGAATAAATTTAAAATTTCACTCATCCGTTTTTTTTTCACTCATTTTACCTTAAAACATAAAAGTTAAACTTTTTGATTCGCATCTGTAGTTATAGACTTATTCAATCGCAAATAAACGGAAATAATTCATCGGGAATCACATATGCTTGCGCTTAATCTGCTCAATTTCTCGTTGTGAATAAGCTAGTAGGTATTTGAATTTCAAATGGGGATTTGGTTTTTGAAGCTACTATATATAAGGGTCTGTTTTCCATGAAATTGTATACACTCCAAGAGGTCATTATATTGGTCAAACCGATATGTGGTTTTCGGAATTTCAAGCAAAATATTCCGCAAAATAGTTGAACATTTTTTGAATTTTTTCTACTAATGCTATTCTCCAGAAGTATTTGTGTCGGTATAGTTTTGCAACTAACTATACCCAGTTTCCATTCGATTAGATCAGTATATGACCGATACTACTGTATACTACTCATCCTACTCCCAACGTAACTTAACCCATACAACCCAAAAACAGTCACTTCTCCTCTGCGCATGCGCAATCCACTCGCGACTGAAAATCCTCAAAATCACACACAACTCCGATACTCCAACACTAGTGGTTCAGGAGATATCGCATCTTGAATCCACGCATGCGCGGACCATAACCAGGGCACTCTATGGAGGAATAGCATCCGCCACCCCAAAACTCCAACCCTCTCAGACGAAAACTCCAGCATTTAAATCACTTATCTGCGTATGCGCATAAGTTAAAATGCCCGAAAGGGGTCGCATGAACTTTAAAAAATTGCAAGCCCTGTGGACAGGAGCTTTTTGGCGCTCTTGTTCAAACAGACACATTATATCTCCGAAAGTATTGGTTTCTCAGAGTTGAGAATTATATCAATGGATTCCTATGATAGAACTGCATCATGAAAGAAATTGAATTTAAAAAGTGTCGTTTAAGAAAAATGCTTCAAAAATTATCTTAAAAAAAGAGCAATCTTCAATGCTTTAATGCTTCGAAAATTGTCATTAAATTTATTTATCAAGATTAAATGTGCAATCTGCAATGATTCAACCTCGTGGAATGGGTTGTTGCAACTTACACTCGGTGCATAGTTTCCACAACTCGAAAAACCTAAGGAAATAAGTATCATCGAAATGTCTAGAGCAAGGCTGGAGACAATCATAGCAGATTGTCCATTTATTCCTGATTTTTGAGTAGGTAGTGGATTACAAACAAATTATTTTTATAGTTCAAAATATATTAATAAAATACTATGCTCTTTTCATAATTTAAAATTTAATAGTTCATACCACTAACACATTAGTTTCTGTATTATGAACTCTAGAAAAAATGTTAGATACACAAATGTAGATCCATATTTCAGTATTTTTTTGCTAGCAACATTATGAAAATACTGTATATAGGAACATGTCTTACTACTTAAGGAAGTAAAATGTAATATTAACCTCGGTGGTCAACGAGCAGTAATTTCTTTTGATGATTCCATTATGTTCTTCTTTCCTATTGCCTCCATAAACTACATCAAAACAGTCTTGTATATATTCACAAATTCAAGAATCGAATACTTGCTTTCCAAGAGAAATATTTTCAAACTACGAATTGACAATCTCTAATAGCTAGAAAAGATGAAAGTATTGTTTGTTAGAGTTGAAAATGATAACAATGGATTCTTATGATGAAACTGCATCTTAAAAAGATTTCGACCACAGATTCTTGATCAGTGAGTCAAACCAAATCGTTCAAGACCATTTACAGCCAAAAATTCGAAAATTACAGACATTTGTGCAAATTGATAAGCACTCTGTTCCGAGGAATAAGAGAACCAAAAAAATAGATTTCGGAATTTCAAGCAACAAAATATTCCGCAAAACAATAATAATTTTTTCAAGTCATGTGATCCTCACGAAATTTTGAAAAAGTGTTTGCTTCGGTCTTTTGCATCTAACTACTGAGTTTCAATTCAGATCAGTATTTTTCGAGTTATTGTGGAAAATTTTTTTTTGGCACCTTGTAGCCATCCGATCAATACAAAACTTCGCTTGCATATAAAGGTCATTATTCTACAATTTGATGCTAAATTTCAAATAGATTGAGTGATCGGTTCGGGAAATACCTATTCTTAAAAAAATTGGTTCAAGCACTGACGTGAAGTCAGGAGCTTTTGCGCGTATGTTCTAGTGTCCATTCTCCTGTATTGGACACCCTTAATAGAATTTACCATGGTAAATTATGTTGTCCATTCTCTTGTATTGGACACTTTAATTCGAATTTACCATGGTAAATTCGAGTTATCGTGCTAACGGCCGGACGGACAGAATTAAATTTGACCCTAGATTATTCATCAGTGAGTCGAACTCAATTGATTGAGACCATGTTTGGCAAAAAAAATCGAAAAATACAAACCTTGTGGCAAAATTATAGCACGCTGTTCCTTGCGGAACACGCGCGCAAAAATAAAGAAAACCAAGTAGTTCTATGAAGACAGGGACGGGCCGAAGCCAAATTTTTTGGGGGGAAAACCATCGAAAATTGAGGAGCAACTTTTCAAAACGCATTTAGTCCAAAAACCATTTTATTGGCAACAAAAAACGATTTTTTCTTAATAACTAATGTAATTTAAATCAATATTGATCAGATATACACAGAAAATGTAAAAAACGTCTGGACTTAATGCATTTTGATTCATCCCATTGTATATAATGCGTTTTGTTGTGGTTGAAATTGAACATAATGCTGTTTGTTGCGATTTATTATAAATTTAGAGAAAACTGTCTGCACAGTAAGTGTTTTAGTTATATTTAATTTGTTTTAAAAATACAAACGTAAACATAATTCATGGCGATGCGGCTTATATACCTTGGATTTGAATTACGCAGGGACATAATGCCATTTGGAAGATTTTGTTTACATAGGGCTATAGAGCAATATAAATCATTTATGAATCCGCTTCAAACTCAATTTCGACCATGTTGGACATAATGCGCTTTGAAAAGTTACTCCTCAATTTTCCAACTGTCCATTGAAGGATCAGATATGCGAAGGTGACGGTGGAGTTGGACAGGCATTCAGTTCCAAGGCAAAATGAATGAATCAATGATGACGAAATTTTTCAAACTCCGTTCAACATGGGGGGGGCGAGTCTTCTCCCCCTTAGGCCCGTGCCTCTATCAAGAAGATACTGCAGTGTACACTCCCTCATCATGATGACCAAAATAATGTACGACTATTAGAAAAATTGATTTTATGACCAACCATCTTAATCATGATTATACAGAATTGTTTTGATAAAGGGATAAAAAAACTCATTGCTGGATTTTTCACATATTTATTCGATGGTACTATCACAAAAATGATGTTTGTATGAATTGAAATGTATGTTGTGCTATCGTTGAAACCAAAATGTAGCGAAAATGAAATGATGAGTAATCTGAACAGATGAAAAAAAAATTAACACCTAAAATACCATCAATTGAAATTACTGACACAAATATATTCTTATTGAAGTTCGTCATTTCATTTGCGAGAAACATTTATACTAGTCTAAGTGTATAGGAATTTTCGACTATTCACGAATTCTGTTAACAAATACTTGATAAATGAAAAGTTCAATACACATATCCTAAGTTGGAACACATTTCATGAAGATGAGTATCTATGCATATAAACCGACATAAAACAGTAATGGATGAGCAGGAACAATGAAATTCTCTACTAATACTTATGAAAAAGATGTTAAACAGTTGTATGATTTAATGAAAATAACATTAAATATATGTACTTCAGTTTCGAATACGAACCAATCATCGAAACAGATGAACAAGGATTGACTGAAATTGTAAATTACCTACTTTATATAATTACAAGATGTCAAAAATGTTATTATGGGAAGAATAAATAATTTGAGATAATCGAATACGAGCATTTTAAAATTAATATTTCTGACATTCACCTCCGATACAGTTTTATAGAAACATAAAATAATCATTGAAACCAAAAACATGATTTATTTTATGAATTCCTGGATCATTATCGAGATTATGTATCTGGAAAATCAACCTGAGTAATGTTACACTCCTGGGAGGTAAAAAATTAACTCCCCCCTCCAGAAAATAGTTAGCTCAAAAAAATTCAAAATGTTGATAATATTATTTCAAAACACCTGTAAGAAATATATTATGTATAGTTATGAGCTTATCGATTTAAAAATCACTTTACTATTCATAGACTTCAGATATATGTAAGTATAAGTATATATTATATATATGTGTATATATATAAAATCGTTCACACATAACGACAACTTGAACTAAGAATTTCCAGACAACACCAAAACAATGAAAAACAGGACCGTCAGCGTCCTTGGCATTTATATTAAATAACTTAAAATACATCATTTCCCTAAGGTTCAAATTGCTTCTTCCTCCTAATCATCACCTTCCTCTTCTTCGGATTCAGCTTCTTGCAACCACGTTAGCCAATGGTTGACCTGTGATCATAATAATACTTATTGCAAGCAAAAAATCACTTTATTTATACAAACAATCATTCAACACATTTCTCTTGAGCATAGACATGATATTTCTAATTCTATAAATTCAAACTGCATCATGAAATTCGTTTGCTACCCGTCGAAAATCAAAAACCGTTGACAACTTGGCTGTAAATAACTGACAAACTGACTGATATAGGTTCAGGGTTGTGTTCGAATATTAACTCCGTAGAGTAATATTTACTCCATAGACCACATTAGTTAGGTTAGGCGGGAAATTTGAATTACGATCCATCCGTGGATCCGCCATATACCTAATAGACATATACTGCGTACGTCAGAACATTCCGTCCTTAAAATTGAAGCTCGAGCAATTCAAGGTCATGTCCCTACAACGCTACTGCGCATGCGCACAGTATGTCAAAATGATTTGAAAACATAACCAACAAATCTTATTCGAATATTTGAAAACGTCAAAACGAGATATGTAATGTGTTTTCCGAAATGTGAGAAATCTGGTTCCAAAATTGTGTCTCTCGCTCATTTCACAAAATAGTGACCTAGATCGAATAAAAATCTTCCTGACAGTCAATTTGGAAGTGCAAACCTGTTTATCGGTAGTAGTCCGAATGGATTCTACATTACCTTGACTTTGGCTCTCTGAAACTCGAGAAGGAATTTTCACATAAGGCTTATATATAAATGAGTTTTTTATCTAACTATGCATCAAACAATTGGATAGAAATACAAAATATCCGAGAAGTCTGGAAAATTTTATGCAAACATACTTTCTTGCTATTGAACATATAAAACTTTTGGTACGTATTGTGAACACTTTCGTGTGACAGTAAATCATTCATTATTCCTTTTTGCCAATACATTTTGATTTGCATTCATTTTGAACTACTTGTTTTGGATATAATTAGCATGTTTCAAGCAACATGAATGTTTTACTGAATTCAAACTTTTTTTACTTGTAGATTAAAAACTATAAGCCTAGATAATTACTCTCCTATGGCAGTTGGGAAAATTCTAATGAAGATTCTACATCAAAACGTTAACATATATAAGGGCTGGTCAGTACCTTAATCTAGGAAATGGAAATACTTAATATTATTTTTATGAGTTTATTCTTATTGTTCGAAGCAGACGAAGAAAGATTTTGGAAAATAGATTATTAAAAACTATATAAAAGACCGGTGTCCTTAATAGCACTGACGTGAAGTCTTTTTGCTTTGGAAAGCTTGTTCATGTTGAATGTAGACCGATACAACTACGTAATAAACCATTCTGAATAAAATGACATGGACTTGAAGTTAGTTTATTTATTTTTTCAGATACATACAGCATATGCTACATGGGAAACCCTCTTTAAACTTATAACTAAGCAAAAGAAAGTTATGACAGTTAAATTTCCAGAGATACAAGAGAACATGGCTTTTCTGAAGGTGTCCATTGTTTGTGAAAAGATATCCATAGAACGATTTACGATTGTTGGTCATAGTAAGGGAACGTGTAGAATAAAATTAGAGCCATAGTTACTTCTATGTAACTATGTACGAAAAGTGGTTAAGTGTTTGGTGAATCGACTTGGTACGTTAAAGAAAATAATGCTCAACAAGTTCCCACAATGCAAGTGACCATTCAGCAGTTTGCGCAAAAAACAGGTCAGCATTGAAGAAAGTTCTCCATTTTTTTTCTTGCTCAGCAATGTTTTGTAGAAGATAATGGGAGAATGATGTAGAATTTATACTCGAACTAATCTTCCAATCCGTTGTGCCAACAGGCGGATAGAATTTTTTGCATGAGGAAGATATATGTACTTATATGTGGTTAGTAATTAAAAACATTCTGAATTTTGATGCACTAGTTATGGCTTTGGATATATGAATATTTTCGTCTGACATTTGGTGTCTAGTCAGTGAAACGCACTATATACATGCGGTACTCTAGTAATAGAAATACCAATGAGAATAAACAAGATAGCATTACCACATGTTGAATCAACATAACAACAACGGGTAAATAAAATTCCATTTCACTACATTCTTAGCAAAATGAGTAGAAATATGGTCTGTCCGTGGCCATTTACAGTTCCAAGTTCAGTAAGAGTTATTGATTGAACAATCTTTTGGGAGGTTTATTCATTCCCCAAAGACAGCTTTTTCATGGGTTTTCTCAAGACTTGTTTATCCAAATTCATTCTATGGATTTTTAAAATATCTTTTTTAGTTATATGGTTGAATTGAAAAGAACCGTTAAGTTAACAGCTCTGAATACAGGATTAATTAAAGAATTGACTATATTTGATTTGGTTTATTAGATTCCTTTATTTGTTCGAATAACTCTCTGTTATTTGGCATATATGTATCCCGTCTGAAGGTGGAAACAAATATGGCCCTCTATTTTTCAATACAGATGATTTTGTATGGTTTGCAATATTTATTGGTATTAAATTATCAATGCAAGTCTGACATGTAACATGTCTTAATTAAATTTGCCACGAGGAAGCCTATGATATTATGCACAATATTTTCAACTCTGCCTATGTTAGGAGCTGGTGGATCGAGTAGCTCAGTGACTTCATAGCCGGTCCCAAGCCTTGATAAAAGAGGAAGGTTCCAAGTGAGGCCAGCGACCTGCCTGGGTAAAAAACAAAGTGCTCCTAGAACCAATGATACAGCCTTGGATTTGACAGGATTAAGAGATGACCAAACACACCTCGACCACCTGGACAACCTTCCATCAGATGGTATGAAAGCAGTTCTTTTTGATGATTTTCAACAAAAGCTGCTAATGACCACATAGTCCTCAAATAATCGTTCTGAAATTCACTAACAAGTATATCTTCCTCATCCTCAATAGATTCTTGACTTTTTATCCATCGTAAAGAAGCTTGCAAAATTTCAAGGAATCTTGAGATCTCTCTTTCTATGGAATCTTGAGCTAGTTTGAATGTCAGTAGATTATCAACTTTTTTTGTTGTAAAATTTCAAATAATATCATATTTTGCAGATCTATAATTATACCCAATGGGCCAGTTTTCCATATAGACTTCATGTATCCCTGACTTCATTCTACATTGTAGGGGCAGACGATACTGGTTTCTTGTAAATTTATTTTTTACATTCAAAATATCGAATGCATCATGCAAAATTCTATAGCTGCCTCACTTCCTTCATACTTTTGCAAACAAAATTAGAATGCATTTGCAACGCTGTTGCTCAATATCTGAGCTGCTAATTCCACTGACATCTTATTCTGAGTGAAATTGATATTCTTCATCCCAATTTTATTTGCAACATGCAAACCTTCCCTCTTCTGGATGCTTACCAAGCGACCAAAATAAGCCCAATTGATGATTCTATTATTTTGGGACAGAATTTTACAGGCCCCTAGAATATTCCTTATCAATTCGACCATGTGGCAAGCATATAAAAATATAGAATTTTTTCTGATTATATGTGGTTTAAAATTGTATGAAAATGAATCAAAATTGCCAACAGGGCGTGAACACATTGCCAAATTCGATTCAGCTGCTTCAAATGTGACGAAGTTGATGTGAGCTTTCGTTTCATAAAGTAGTTGAAACATTTCAACAACAACTTTGCCCATTGATTAGCACCAAGACTTTTTATTAGAAAATAACTCAAGGGAAGTTTCCAACTGCCATTAAAACCTAGCTTTCCAGAGACTACATTATACCATGAGCGTAACGTCAATGGATGAGACCATTTTTCCATGTTCTTCGTAGATAGTTGTATGCTTTAGACTTTAGAGGAATAAAATTGGAGGGTCAACGGAAATTTTACCATTTCTTCTGAAAATTGCTTCTCCTTCTTTGAAGATTTGTTCTTTATTTTTTTATAAGGTCTTGGATAGGGACACAATCCCGAAGAAATAAAAAATATAGTTATTCATATAAATTTATACTTCCAGTGATCTGCCAGTAGAAGATTCTCTAGGCTTTAATAATATGAAATGTAAAACTCCATTTTTTAGAATACCATTTATTGATTTCAATTTGTATATAATTATGTATTATGTTAATAATCATACATTAATATACATTGAAATATATTATTTTTGGTTCTTTATTTACTCCAGTATAATATTCTTTTGATTGAGAGCTTTATAAGTGTGTGCAGAGGTTCGTGTAACGGGAAACCATACAAATCGACGCATGATAAAAGAGCTTAGGGAAAAACCTCAGCAAAAAAACCCTGTCACCCCATGAGTGTTGTGATTTGTAAACATTGATTTGTTTACAAAATTGGCTGAAATTTAAAATATTGATGGGCATTTCTTGCTTCAATATGGATTCGACAAAAAACGAAGAGGTTACTCCAATGATTATTCATGTAGTTAATTGCTGACAAAACAATATCAGTTACAAAAGATATAACTGATACTACTTTGTCAGAAGCCCATAATTATTATTATGATTATTATACTGATCCTCCTAGTCTTTCCCAAGGAGACCCCTTATAAGCTCTCGAAGAGCATGAGCGAGTTAATTATCTACATATAAATATATATAATATTTGGTTTCTTTGGATTGAGGTTCAGTTTTGAATAAAAGAAGAAGAAAGAAGTCGCTTCAATACGAGTACCTATAATACCAATTTTGTGAATTTCTTCTGCGTAAGAAACACAAGATAATTGTCAGAAGCAATCTGAATCTATCGAACAATGTTGCCTAACAAACAATAACGAAATGACATTAAAGATGAAACAACTATTTTGTAACGTTTCAGAGTTTATATCAGACACTTAACAAAAATCTTCAGAATTATTTTTTGTTGATAGCTATTCTGAAATTCGAGAATTGTCTGACGAAGGAGTCTGATATAGACTCTGATACGTTATGAAATAGTTGTTTCATCATTGGACCAATTCACAAAATCATAATTTTTTTATTTTATAGATATTTTTCAGAGTTCGGGAGAGAAAACCCAGAAAGAAACCATTTAATAGATTAATTTCAGTTTTAATGAACAACAAGATACTAACACACAAAAAATTAATTTCAATTTCAAAATACCTTTATAGTCAAAAATAAAATAGAAAAGAAAGATAGAACATCTATCAGTCAATAAAATTTAAATATATATTTTTTTCAAAACAAATTTGTCTACAATAGAGCTAATTGATTTAATTACTACATTTGTATCTTCTCCATAATGTAACTTTTTTAACTTACTAAAATTAGAGGATGAAGTTGCTTCTTCCACAAGTTAATTGAAAAAACTATCAATAAATAGGTGAATCGCAAAGCTCCTAATAATGATAATTGGCTTGAACCAAATTTGTCTTCAATAAAGCTAAAAAGTATTTGATTTAGCTTCACAACTATTTCAACTCAACCAAATTAGAATATGAAGTTGATGCTTCAACAGTAAAATTGCAAGTAGCTATTTTGGTTTAATTTTTTAGGGAATTGGTACAAAAACAAAATATTGTTTCAATATTAAAATAGTATTTAAAATATATTGAAATGAACTTTACCATTCTATTGTGCCTTTTCTACACTGTCATCGTCATCAATTCAGGAGAATTTACTTATCTTCTCTTAAATGCCATTTTCATATATAATATTATTATAATTTCACAAATAAACAAATATGAATTGTAAAATTCATGTTAAAAAAACTATTATTCGGAAATCACTGGAATAGTATTCTGTTTCAAGCGATTAGGAGACTAAACAATTATTTCCGTAGTTCAAAGTGTAATTGTACGTGAATTATAAAGATTATGTGAATAGCCAAGTGCTAAATAAGCCTATATTATTATTATAGTCCTCCTCCACAAATAACAACTCCTACAATTGTCCTCTCCAAATATGTAAATTCAAAACACAACCCGAGACTATTTCGTTCCTAAAATTGCTCAACAATCGATCGATGTCGCTTCGTAAATTTAATGAAGATCTAAATTGAAAAACTTTTCATATTAAAAACATCCATGTTCATATCAAACTGCTCTTGCTGTACTGCAAATTCATCATAAAGGCTGTTACAGTATGTTTCTTCACGAAATATTTATTCGCTTCTGTAACAATACATCCTTTGAGCCCTTTCCAGAAGCGAAACATCTTCTTTCTCTCATTATATGGTCCAAACTACCAGCAAACTTCACAAACCACATTAAAAATTCACAAAAACTAAACAAAACAGGAAGACATCAATGAATCAATCAAATTATGGGATTCAAATATGACAACAATTAACGTTAACCTATAAATTTCGGCCAACGACTTTCGCGCATGCGCAGAAGTAGTTTAGGGACATGATTTCGGAATTTCATGGCTATCTGAGGAAGCTTCAACTTTTATTCGACATACGCGGTATATATCTAATACGTATATGGGATCCGCGCACTGAATTCCCCATGCATTTCTTATGGACCTAAAATTTACGCGAATTTCTCGCCTGTTTTTAGATACTTTGGCTAATTTCTTAAGGTTTATTTTGGTTGAAATAGATTCTGTGAACTTTTCTCAACCATCTAGAATCAAGTTTTCATAACAAAATTGTATATTTCCAAAATAATCAATAAATATAAAAGTGTTCACCAAATTCGATTGATGTATGTCTTAGCTCACTCGAAATCAGTCAAAAATAATAACATAACCCTAAATCGGCCTTGTATAATGACGCACAACAGAAGTCATCTAAGACATACGGAAATCTTTCGAACTAGAATGGTTTCAATTTTGATTTAAGAATAAATAGAAGTAGATTTTAATGTGGAAATAACATGAAAACATGCACTAATGATGAAGGTACCCAATACTTGTTGTCTCAGTACTAACATTCTCTTTTGAATAGGGTAGTTTCATCTCAGTTGAAATTCCTTGTTAAAAAATTTGAATATGGATCTCCCGCCAAGCGACTGATTCTAACCTAACTAATGCGGTCTATTGCGTTCGAAAACTGAAACGTTGGGTAAATTTTACTCCATGACTGACGTTCGAAATGTCAGAGTATTCGACTCAGAGTTCTTCTATACTGTCGTATCCTGAATTAAAAATAAAACCGGCTTACTTGGAAGAGCGCCTGTCCTTTTCCCGGATAAGCGTCCGTAACGTCCTCCTTCCAGTTGAAATATGCCTCTTCGTCGATGATCTCCAGATCGTACATGACCATGAACCATCTCAATAGCTGTCCCCTCGGGAACGCCAGGCCGCCGAAGTGCGTCTGCAGGGAATAAAGTGCCGCCAACTGCAGAGACGGTTTATCCCTTAAAAAGGCTTGTAGAACGGGCGTGTACTTGACGAGAAGAGCCTTCTCTTTATCGCCGATGACCTTTTCGTCGGTCTCGTTTTCCGAGGCATCCACGGTGATGTGTTTCAGGAGGGCCGTCACCAGGGCGCTGACGAAACCGGGTTCCGCCAGACTGGCAGGATCGAGGTGGTCCCTGATCCATCTGTAGAAAGCTTGTGGGTTCGGTTCGGACTGTAGCTGACGACTCAACTCTGCTTGGATCCGAAGTAGAGGATAAAGGAATGCTAGATCTTTTTCTTCGAGAACCTAGAAAAGATATTACCATGATGAGTGGAATATTACAAAAATATTGGTTACAGCGAATTTTACACTGCTACAACTCTGCCGTCCTAAGACTAGTTGTCCTAAGTGCAAAATTTTCGTTTTTGAGATATTGGCATAGTTGGAAAGCTCTTTGTGTCTTCTACCTTCAGACAAACTCACAAAGTCCTATCTACATTACCGAACTCAATATACCGCTAAAAAGCATGTCCTATGTGAAAATCCATATGATAATCCTACTTCAAATTGTCCGTTGTGCAGTATACCAAAAGAGTTTGTCCTATCTGAATATTTTTCTGTACTTAGGACAATTATTACGCTTAGCAATTTGTAGATATAGCCAAAAATTCTTTGCAATACTAGTTGAGTATCTCCTAACTACTGCATTTAGGACAATAACGATTAGCATAATATGTGATGAATTACGAGAGGTTGGGGTTATGCTTGAAATGAAATTTTCGCGGTTTAGAGAAAAATAATCTAATAAGATAGTAAGTAAGTACGACATTTGACCTGCGGAAATGAACATCAATCTGATTTCTGGTTACCGATGTCTGCAGAACTGTATTAAAATATTCGAAAAAAAGCTAGAGACAGTTATTATTGTTATATGGGTTGTGCTGGGCAGACAAAACCCGCCCCTCCACTGCGACCAATCGGTCTATTGTGGCACACCTGTAGTATGTAATCTATACTTCACCCACAAGCTCAAGTCTCTTGATGAGGGATATGAGTCTGGTGGGTGAGAACTTGTCCAGTTCCCTCAGTGTCAGTTTGTGGACTCCTAAGTTCCTCCAATCTGATCCTGTCCCCAGCGGGGCAGTCACACATGATGTGTTCGATAGACTCGTCGTCCTCCAGGCAAAGTCTGCAATCGGAGTCTTCAGTCAACCCCAGTGTATTGAGGTGGTTCCTGAGGCCACAATGGCCCGTGTATACAGCTGTAAGGATTCTCAGGTCCGCCCTAGAGAATTTGAGCCATTTTCTGGCTCTTTCAGCTGATGGGCCAGTAATTGTTGAGGGAGCATGTCTGTGTCCAGGTATGCTGCTAGAGACAGTTATAACTGGGTATAATTTTAAAAGAACATGGAGCTTTAAATATATTTTATGATTTGAAAACAGTGAAGTATTTTGGACCTGGACATTTATGTCTGCTGATGCATTACTCCACTAAGTAGCGTTAGTACTGAAACGAGAAAAGAAAGTCTACTCTTTGAGATATTGGTAATGTTATTCCAAATTCAAATTCTCGTCGACTCAATGTGATAAAAATGGAACTCAATAACTTCTATAGATTCATATATTATACATTTAAATATAAACTACAGAAACTCTACTAGAATTTACCTCAAATATATTGTTTCGCTTTCCTTCAGAAGAGGAAAAAACATTTTGAGCACAAAATCAACTTCTCAGAGACCTTTAAAGTTTATTGGCCGCATTATTAAACAAAAATAACCAAGCGTCATTCATTGATCCTGAGATTAAAATTCAATGTCGGGGAATTACTTCTGAAAAAACGTGCAATTTGACTACAGTTTTAAAATCCCATAAACGTGGGAATAAAGTAAATGCGATTTTGGGAGGGTTACCTGGTTACGACGATTTAAATCCTTGAATCTAATGATGACGAATAACATAATGAAAAAGTTTAACGGATAATTCCCCAAAAGGAACAGACAAAAATCACGCTGCTGGTATTTAAATTTGTCATTTGATATCTGTTTTTATTTTTATTAATATTGATTTTATCTATAATGCATTAAGGGCAATAAAATTCAATATTAACCGTGATTTGTTTTATTTCACTAGGCCATATTGTCCTATCTGCCATCAAAATCAAAGTACGCAACTGAAGTTTGTTGAAAGGTAAGAATATAATGCGCTATAGTGTCAACTATATTGTGCCTTTTTTTCGAAAACAAGAAATTTACACCAAAAATGAAAAATGCATAAACACTAAATCCTGAATATCTCAAAATGCATAATATGCACATAGGACAACTAGTCTTAGGACGGCAGAACTGGTCCTGACAGACTTTGTCCTGCTCGATTGGCTTGCCTGCTATTAGCAGGTTCAGCAAACATTTTTTCGATATGCGAATTTTTGATAAACTATACAGAGTGAAAACCAGAATACATTAACACAGGAGAGATTGTGATTTGATGAAGTCAAGGTGTGGTTTGTTGAAGCCTTGTGTTGACACCGGCCATAAATTTGATTTTAGCTCCTGTAGATTCTTGAGAAATTGGTCTAACCATAAAAACAATTTAAACATTAGAGTGATGCAGGATGTGTTAGTGCCAGCATAGTAATTTGTTACACCTGATCAGTCATTTTCTACAGATTAACTCACGTCCCTTATTATTATATTCCAACCAGCAGAATCATAAGTTTGTATCCGTAAATCAAAATTAAGATTTTCATCAAACGACAAATGAATTTAACACTTCATACCCTTCATAGTGAAATATAATATAAGTAATATAGTATCATCCACCTATTCAATCGTACTGTGGGACAACAGACAAAACAATTTTTATTGAAGAGAATTTTCCTATAAAAACTGGAACAATTATAAAGCATTAAGGAATGAAGCCACAAAAATTCTTAGACGAAAGAAGTACGCATATTATAACAAAGTAATTGATAACAATAAAGGAGATTCAAAAAAGATGTGGATGAGTATTCAAGAGGTAATAAATAAAAAAATATATAATTTATTGAAATAGGGTAGCCCCTAATATGCATACAACAATGATAAATAAACAATAATACATTTAAACGATTATTCTCAAAAAGTTTCAGGCTCCTAATGTAACAAAGAAAAAGAAAAAAAACTACAACTACACTCCCACCAACAGCAAAAACAAAGCAAAAAAAAATGAAATCCCACTTGGTCTGAATCCCACCAACATTACCCCTCCCCACTGAGTTTACTTCTGAGGTGACGTGATAGATTCTCTCTGAAAGATGAGAGGGAGCAAATGGTCTTAAGATCCACAGGTAGTCTATTAAACAAATCAAACCCCTTGAAAAAAATAGAATTCATGGCAGATGTAGTGCTCGTTTTCCTAATGTAGATATCACAATTATTTCTTGTTGGATAGCCATGCACTTCCCATCCATAGGTAACGAATTGTCTTAAGTAAGGTGATGAAATGCCATGTAAAATCTTAAAAACAAACAACATTGTCATGTAGTACAACCTCTGTTCCACTGTTATCCACTGTAATGACCTCAACATGTATGTGATAGGTGTAAGCCTGCCACACTTTAAGATGATTCGCATTCCTCTGTTCTGCAACTTTTGCAGTTCATTCTTCTGGGTTTTATTGAACAGGAACAATACTGATGGGCAATAATCAAAATGAGGCTGAATAATAGAGCTGTATACAGCAATTTTCGTCTGAACTGACAAGCATTCACTGATCCTTGCGAAAAAGTACAGCTTCATAGATATTTTTCTCTGGATGTACTGAAAATGTTCAGCAAAAGTCAACAGGTTGTCCACTTGAAAGCTCAGATATTTCACCGAAGACACAAACTCTATTCTCTCGTTATTCAGCTGAAGTGACAGGACATTCGAGTCCAGACATTCCCGTTTTCTTCTGGTACAGATAACCATGGCTTTAATTTTAAGAATATTGAGCTTCAGTTTATTACTAGCCAAATATCCGTTTACCTCCGCTAATGTCACATTCATCCTCCTCACAGCATACTCCAAGACAGGATCATAACAGGCTATAAGGGTATCATCAGCAAAGAGATTGATGAAATCACTCACCACGTAGAGTCCCTTATCGTTCAAATATAATAAGAACAAAACTGGGCCCAGTACACTTCCCTGTGGCACACCAAACCCATTATAAACTTCTTCCGACCATCCATGTTCAAATCAAACTTTCTGTTTCCTATTCGTGAGGTAATCTACCATCCAGTCTAACACCGAACCATCAAACCCATATGTTCGCAACTTCAAAATCAAAATAGTTCTATCAACCGTTTCAAATGCTCTTCGCAGGTCCAGAAAAACCGCAACAACATAATTATTTCTATCGATTTCTTGTTTGAAATTACTCAATGCCAGCTGAAGTGCACCTTCACAAGAGAATCCTTTTCTGAAACCTGATTGATTCTGATAAATAATATTATTTCGCTCAATGTGTTCCATGACCTGGTTGTAGACAGCAATCTCAAGTACTTTTTCCAATACCGGAAGTGTATTTATAGGACGAAACTCCTCGGCTTTATTAGTGTTAGGTATTTTGGGAATTGGTATTATCGTAGTTATCTTTAATTTGTCCGGAATCCTAGCAGTTGTCAAGGATGTATTAATCAAGTTTAAAATAACATGTCCAGCTGTTTCAAAAACTGATTTCAAGATTTTAGAGTTCAGTAATTCACTGGTACTGCATTTACCGTCCAGAGAATTGATAATGCATTTAAGTTCACCCAAAGACAATGGTTTGAATTCCCTGAATTTCAAATAAAGGTTACAGTTTTCAGACTCCCATGTTGTATACTCTATACTCTCAATTATCTCTTTTACACTGTCCACAAAAAACAGGTTAAATTCATCTGCAATTTCTTGTTGATCACAGCGTAACCCAGAACTGAATCTTATACAAGTAGATGTCGCTTTATGTTTAGTATTAACTAAATTTTTCAAAGTTTTCCACATAAGTTTTGAATTATTCCTATATTTATCGATTTTCTGACTATAATATTGCGATTTCTTTAACCTGATGGTTAATTGGAAATTGGTAATTGGAAACAAGAAATCGAAAGGACAACAGTTTGGAAACATCTAAGTATTTCGACGGCAAGGACGTAACTGATAAAGAATCCGTGGCCAGGTATTTCAATGAATTTTTCATAAAAAGTGTTCATGATTTAGTTCGGACAAATGACAGCAGGAAGTTATCCACCAGAAATGACTACAGGGAGGGACAGGAACAGACTTTTACCTTGTTGTCCAGGCTCAGAAAAATAAAACAACAAGATGTTATAGATATAATGAAGAACTTGAAGAAAAGTTCATCAGACTTTATAGATGGAAACATCGTTAGAGTGGGAGGAAGCAACCTCAGAGAACAGATTGTTAAATTCATAAATAAATCAATAGGTAAAAATGCGATAATTATACCGGTACCCAAAGTCCCAAATACTAAGAAATGTGAAGAATACAGGCCAATTAATACCTTGCCTCTTCTTGAGAAGATATTGGAGATTCACGTAAAGAAACAGTTAATGTCACATTTGGAAAGCAATAACATATTGATAAAAAAAAATTGGTTCAAGCACTGACGTGAAGTCAGAAGCTTTTGCGCGTATGTTCTATTGTCCATTCTTCTGTATTGGACACCCTACATCGAATTTACCATGGTTAATTATGTTGTCCATTCTCCTGTATTGGACACTTAATTCGAATTTACCATGGTAAATTCAGGAGAATGGACAACATAATTAACCATGGTAAATTCGATTTAGGGTGTCCAATACAGAAGAATGGACAATAGAACATACGCGCAAAAGCTTCTGACTTCACGTCAGTGCTTGAACCAATTTTTATTCATGATTTTTTTTAAATTTTCTAGGGGTGCGGTTCTTAAAATTTTTTTTTTCGTCATTTTTTTCAAATTTTCTAGGGGTACGGTTCTTACAAAATCTTAAACACGTCTTTATGTTGATTTTCTACTACTAGTTACCAAGCTTCAATTCAATCGAATATTTATTTTTTGAGTTATCAAAGAAATAATATTCCAGGTGGATATAACTCGGAAACCGTTGAGCCGATTATGCCCAAAAGCGAACACAACTCTCCCTTTCGGATACGCAACCTACCCTGAAAATTGCAAGTCCCTATCAACTTTCGTTCGAAAGTTATCGAGGCAACGGTCACCCATCTACTGAACTCACACAAGAATGCTCGAATCTCCAACAATATTCAACCGGTCGTGTTAAAACTTGAAACTTGGCAGTAGAGTTAGGTTATGAACGCTCTTGCAAAATTTTAGCAATTTCAAACGAATAGTTACTGATATATAGAATATTTTTTTTTTATTTTCAATGATTTATTAAAAATTTTCTACAAATGCTATCCTCACCAAATTTTGCAAACGTTTTCGCGTTGGCATTCTACAACTAATAACCATGTTTGAATTCAATCGGTTCAGTATTTTTAATTAATGAGGAACAAAAAATCACCAAATTTCAGATGGCTATAACTCTAAAACCGTTTGGCCGATTATGCTCATAAACAAACTCAAATGTCGCATTCAGATGCACAACCTAACCTGCAATTTTCAAGCCGCTATCTCTTTCCGTTCTCAGGTTATCGTGACAACAAAAATATTTTTTAATAATTTTATTAAAATTTTCTAGCCATACGATTCACCCAAAATTTCACAAACGTGCTTAGCTTCATATTCTACAACTACTCACCAAGTTTCAAATCGATCGGATTTATATTGGTTGAAAACAAAATTATTACTCGGAAACCACTGGGCCGATTATGCCCATTAACGAACTTGTCCGTCGTATTGCGATGCGCCACCCACCCTGAAAATTTCAAGTCGCTAGCTCTTTTCGTTCTCAAATTATCGTGGCAACGGACGGCCGGATGGACAGAATCAAATTTGACCTCGAATTCTTCATTGGGGAGTCGAACTAAATCGTTTGAGACCAATTTCGTCAAAAAATTCGAATTCGAAAGTTACAGACATTTGGGCAAAACTATAACGCGATGTTCCCCAGAACATACGCGCAAAAACCAGTCTGGCTTTGGGGGTAGCCACTCATGTGAGACAGCAATTCAGCTGGTTGTGACTAGATAGATGGAAGGAGTTAGTTGAGATGAATAAGACTGTGTTGGTGGTGTTTGTGGATTTCAAAAGAGCCTTCGAAACCATAAATAGAGATAGATCATTATTAAAGCTACGAAAGTACGATGTTGTGGATGAAGCCATTAAATGGTTTAAAGATTATCTGGACTACCGCACTCAGCAGGTTAAGATCGATGAAGTATTATCAAATAGATTAGGTGTTAACCATGGGGTTCCTCAGGGATCCGTATTGGGTCCATTACTGTTCATGGCGTACATAAATGACATTGTATCTTGCTTTGAGAGGGATGTTTTGGTGAACTTGTTTGCTGATGACATGGTCATTTTGGTCTATGGTGATTCTTTGGAGGAAGTCATGGCTAAGATGCAAATACAACTCACGAATTTTGAAAAATGGCTAACAGAAAACTCGCTGGTAGTGAACACTAAAAAAACAAATGTTATGGTCTTGGGAACTAAGGTTGACACGGAAAGGATAACTAATAAGTTAATATTGATGGATGAGAAACTCAACTTCGTGAGCAAGTACAAATATCTTGGTTTAATAATTGAGTGTAAATTGAAATTCGATAAACACATAGAAAAATTTATAGATAAAGTAAGTAAAAAAAATAAAAAAACTAATTTTTTCACTTACTTTATCTGTAAATCCTCATTTCGAATATTGCTCAACGATACTCTATTTTTGTAACGAAACTTTGAAGAAAGAACTGCAGGTACAACAAAACAGGGATATGAGAATAATACTGAAAGTCAACAAATATACGAGGATACAGGATATGCTGGAATATTTGGTTTTCATGAGCGTGAATCATAGGCTTATTTTCAATAATATATTATTTGTTTATAAAATGCCATATGTTGCATTGCCGAAAAAATTGAATCAGTTAAAGAAGTCCATGAGCATAATACTAGGACAGCAGGTAATATATGTGGGAGCTCTAAAAAAGACTGGTACCCAACTAAAAACTATGAACTGAAAATAACCAAGCGGTTATCGACCGTTAATCGTCTCGTTTAATTTGACAGATAAATTAGTTATTTGTGGATGAAATGTATCTTCGTGAAACCCCAACCCCAAATAACATGACTTTGGTTCTATGTTATCTTTGGTCATAGACTGATTGGAGGTTGTACGATATCATTGTATTAATTTATTATGAGAATTAGCAACATTAGAATATTTAAAGAATTTTGTGAGAATAGGCAAAGATTAAATTGTGTGTATTATACATAATATGGATATCAAGTAGAAGTTAGGTGTTTTAGTGTGAAACATTTTTTTCATAAATGCTGCACCAAGATTCTCAAAAACCAATTCCTGAGACTTGAGTAAGCAGGTAAGTTTTATCAAACAATTTCATTGAATCTGAACAATAAGATGATAATTCTTTTCGATAATTATGCATTGGAGATCTCAGTAAGAGATTCTGTGTTCAACAGGTAAAGAAATTGCAGGTGTATTCAGCACATTGTGAAATCTTTTAACGCTCATAACTTTTTAGCTGAGCCGAATCTGGAAAAATGGTAAATGAAAATAAGTGCTTCATTTGATGTCATGAATCTTTGATCAACATTAATGTACAACTTAAAGACTCACCCTGTATGTGAATTATTTATGAATAAGTACTACAACTAAATTGGACACAATTGTAGTTGGTGAATGGGTCCAGTAATATGAATTCATTTGGATATCTTAATAACCGAAAATGATAAATATCCAACCAAGTTTATATGGGGAAGGTGTAAAATATCATCTAATACAGAATTGAATCCAATGGAAAATGCAAACTTCAACAGGTGACGAATGAGTGCACATGCTAGAAGATATTTCAGAGTCAAACAGTGATAAAAGTGTGAAAGGCGATTTTAAAAATTTTTGAAAAAAATACCGATATCCAATTTATTCAACGCTGAAGATCTACTTGAGGGAAAAAAGAAATAGTTTTCTCTGAAATTTCCGCACTCCGCGGAAATTCGGATTATAAACAAAGAATTTCCACTCGGAAATAAATACAACACATGACGGCCGGCGATAACAACAACAAGAAGATAAGATAAAATCATGCTACCAGCTGGGAATTCCCAAGAAATCATGATAAGTCAACAAAGCGAAGAAGTACGGGAGATGCAAACACAAAATACTAGCTACTACAGAATGTCATCTACCAGTGATGAAGATTTCCCAGGATTCCCCAACGACCCAAACAATAAAAATACCTGGCAAACTATGAAACGTCCAACAAAGAAAAGAAAGATTAATACCACTAACAATGTGGAAATACCAACAAGCAATAGATTCAGCCAATTAAATGAGGAACATGAAGGAAGAACAAATCATTCACAGGAACAGACGACTAATATCCCAAAACCTCCTCCAATTTTTGTGTACGGAGTGACCAACTATGGTGAAATGATATCCAACCTAAATAGAATACTGCAAATGGAAAATTTCACAACAAAAACTTTAGCGGACAACACCATAAAAGTGAACTGCCGAACTCCGGATGATTATCGCAAAATGATACACCACATGAGAGAAACCAATATAATACATCACACCTACCAGCCAAAAGAAAACAGAGCATTCCGAGTGGTAATTAAAAATCTTCATTTCTCAACAAACACAGAGGAAATAAAAAGTGAACTCACTCTACAAGGCCACAAAGTGAGAAACATCCACAATGGAAGAAGCAGAGTGACAAAGGAGCCACTTAATCTATTTTTTGTGGACTTAGAACCTTCAGATAACAACAAAGAAATTTACAAAATTCGAGGAATCCAGAATAGAATCGTCCAGATTGAACCCCCAAAAAAAGTCAGCGGCTTACCACAGTGCACAAGATGCCAACAATATGGTCACACCAAAACTTACTGCAACAGGCCCTTTGCGTGTGTAAAATGTGGAGGAGAACATAATACGGAGAATTGCAAAAAAAGCAATAACACACCGGCAAAATGTGCCCTATGCAATGGACCCCATCCAGCTAATTACAGGGGATGTGAATTTTACCACGCAATCTTGAGGAGACCAAACAACCAGAACAACAGATTGAATGTACAACAGCCTGCTATACAAGCAGTAAACAACAAAAATTACTCAATGCCTAGAAATCAAATACCAGAAGAACAAAACAAACCCAGCTATTCGGACAAACTAAAAGGAATAAACAACAATTCACAAAACACAGATAATGCTGCCACCTTAACGTCCTTCTTAGCTGAGTTCAAAAACATGTTTCAACAATTGGTCCAGCAAAACAACATGATACTCAACATGCTCTCAACCCTAATCACTAAAATTCACTAGATTGATAAGAATAGCCCAATGGAATTCCAACGGTTTACTGCAGCACAAGAACGAAGTTGAAACATTTCTACACCTCAACTCTATAGATATTCTTCTTATAAGTGAAACACACTTTACAGTTAGATCTCACTTCCAAATACCACACTATACAACCTATTGCACAAATCATCCAGATAACACAGCACATGCCGGTACTGCAGTCATAATAAAGGAGACCATTACCCACTATGAATTACCAAAACATCAAATTGATTATCTTCAAGCCACAACTATCAATGTAAAAATGGCCACACATGATCTAACAGTCTCGGCTGTATACTGCCCACCCAAGCATAATATAAAAAAAGACCAATTCAGGGAATTCTTCAACACATTAGGACCAAGATTCATAGTAGGAGGAGACTACAATTGTAAACACACGCTTTGGGGTTCCCGTCTAATAACGACTAAAGGTAGGGAGTTGGCCAAACTAATACAAGAGAAAAATTACACCTTCATGTCAACTGGTGGACCTACCTACTGGCCGAGCGATCCAAACAAATTACCAGATCTCCTGGACTTTTTCATTGTGAACGGTATATCAACAACATATATGGAGGTGGAAGCAAGCTACGATTTGTCTTCTGATCATTCTCCAGTGATTGCATCGGTGGGAACGTTTGCTCTGAAGAGAAAAACCAAACCAAGACTTCATAACAGCAAAACAAATTGGGACGACTATAGAAGCAAAGTGGAGCAACAAGCTGAGCTATCACTGAGCCTCAAATATCCTTCTGAAGTAGACGAAGCATTGAAAATGTTTACAACTATCCTGAAACAGGCAGCTATGGACAGTACTCCAAACATAAAAGAACGGGAGCCAACGACATCAATACCGGTCGAAATTAAAAGACTAATCGCAGTGAAAAGAAAAGCAAGATCAAGATGGCAAAATACTCACGCTCCATCTGACAAAAGAATCTTCAACCAGATAAGTAAAGAACTAAAAAACAAATTGAGGGACCTACAAGAAAAATCATTTGCGGAATACTTAGCTAACCTAAACAGGTATGATAGCTCAATTTGGAAGCCAATCAAATCAAAAAAAAAACCAAAACAACAAGTCGTCCCACTCAAGAATCCAGGTAATGCGAGCACTAATTGGGCTAGAAGCGAAAAAGAGAAGGCTGATCTCTTTGCAGAACATCTTGCCGACGTGTTTACGCCAAATGATCAGAGAACAGATGATGAGATTGAAGAGTGTATTTCCAGCATCCAAACTGACTTACCTAAAATAAAATCATTCACGGTAAAAGAAATTCAGAAAGAAATCAAGTTTCTAAACATTCGAAAAGCCCCTGGTCTAGATGGAGTAACAGCAAAAATGATCAAAGAACTTCCTAAGAAAGCAGTTAAATTACTAACATATATCTTCAATGCCATCATAAAATTGAACTACTGGCCAAAAATGCTGAAGGAAGCTGAAATAATTATGGTATTAAAGCCAGGAAAATCACCACACGAGGTTTCATCATACCGACCTATAAGCCTGTTGCCGACCATCTCCAAGTTACTAGAAAGGCTCCTCCTACAAAGGATTGAGACTGAGTTACCCAATGAACACTGGATTCCCTCTCATCAGTTTGGATTCAGGCAAGGACACTCAACAGTTCAACAGACCCATCGAATAACAAGATTCATCCATCAAACATTCGAACAAAAACAGTACTGCACATCGGTATTCCTAGATGTAAGTCAGGCTTTTGACAAAGTCTGGCACGCTGGGCTCTTGTATAAAATCAAAACTATTCTCCCTCTGAAGTACTTCAGCATCTTGAAGTCGTACCTTACTGATCGTGAATTCAGAACAAAGGTAGGCGAAGAAACATCTAAAAATTACCCCATTAAAGCCGGAGTCCCACAAGGAAGTGTGTTGGGTCCTATTCTTTATATTCTGTATACTTCTGACCTGCCGACATGTGATAACACAATCACAGGAACTTTTGCAGATGATACCACCATAATGGCCTCCCATGAAGACCCCATAACAGCATCTAAACTTGTTCAAGAACATCTGAATCTAGTGGAAAAATGGATCAAGAAATGGAGAATAAAAATAAATGAAATAAAATCAATAAAAGTAGATTTCACCTTGAGAAAAGAACGATGCCCACCAATTCACCTTAACGGAAAAGCAATACCACAGGCAGAAACAGCAAAGTATTTAGGATTCCATCTAGATACCAGACTTACTTGGACAGAACACATAAAAAAGAA